>JACDOX010000027.1:5784303-5957058 GCA_014549065.1 Cardinalis cardinalis | reverse complement strand
CGGTCGGGCGCTGCGGGGCCGCTGCGCTGCGGGGCCATGGCCGCGGGCGGCGGGCGCTGAGGAGGCGGCGGTGGTCACAGCCACAGCCACAGGTACGGAGCGCCCGCTCTTCTTCTCAGCCCCTGCGGCCGCTGCCCCGCGGGCCGCCCTGCTGGGAGCGCGGGCGCAGGGCGGGGCGCCGCCGCCGGCCTGTCACTCGGGGCTCACTGCCACAGGTCGCCCCGGGCTCCCGGGGAAGCGCATCCTGCGCCGCCCTTCCCGGGGAAAGATCCCCTGGGGCAGCGCAGCTCCCGCGGGCCCCGCCGGTCCCCTGGAGCGGGCCAGCGCCAGGCCGGGGCCCCCTGGACGGCAGCGCGGGGTGACACGAGGGGAGCAGGGGGGAACGCGGCGCTTCGGCTCCAGGAGCGAGCCCGGGGGGTTCGCGATCGCGCGGCCCCCGGTGTCCCCCTGGGTCGGGTCTGTCCGTCCGCATCTCCGGTGGGGACTGACTGACTCGTGTCKGGTGCAGCCCTAGGGGGGGCACGGAGGCTCCGTGAGTTTGCGTTCCCTCCTGCATTGTTTGGGTTGAGGTCGGTGCGCACGGGTTAAGTTGAGTTCAGCCTGTTCTGAACATTTCGCTGTAGAAGTGTCTCCGCATGTCCTCCTCCCAGTTCCTCTTCTCCCTCAAGGGAGGAGGAACAAGGAGCGTTCCTCCTTTGCTTTCTTGGCTCTTTTGAGGGGCTATCTTTGGCTCTTTTATTACAACCGAAGTACTTTTCTCTGGTTTCCAAAAGAAATCCAATATGCAAAAGGGAAAAGGGTGAACTGTAGATCCGAACTGTATTTAAAGATACAGCCTTCTCCTCTCTGATGTATCGCCAGCGTGAGATAGGGAGGAAAAAATCCCACTTGCGTTGTATCTGGAAAAGATCAGTGATACTGAAAGAAATGGTAGCAATGCTCGAAATTTATCCTGGTTACACTTGGAAGAGTCTTACATGGCTTCATGTTTGTGAGATTATTTCAGAATCGTACAGTTAGACTTTAGTGATAGATGCCACCTATATTTAATTAATSCTTGAGAACTAAACAAGGTATTCTCTGGTGAAATTTTCTATAAGTGGGAATAAGTTTTCTTGAGAAAGTGCTGCAGTTTAGAAAATAATAGCCCCACCATACTTGGTGTGGTTCTGTTATGTACAAAATACACAACAGACTTAAGTACAGAAACTTAAAGTTGATTGCATAAGCCATGGAATCCAGACCAATGGATATCCCTGGTACATCAAGTAACATTTTTTTTCCCAGGAAGTGTTTGAGTCGAGACCCAGGACTGGGGAGAAGCTGTGGGTGATGACCAGCTAGTAGTGATCTAGGAGAAGAAAATGATTGAGTCTTTTGAAATTGCTGCTTCTCTGTGACAGAAACACAATGGAAGAGAATTAAAACCAAGCAAGAAAAAGAGGACCCAGCTGWCATTATTGCTTACCATAAATGATGTATTTTGCACACTTCTGGTGTGTTTTGCTCATGYGGGTGGCTGTGGTTAAGACAACTTGTGTTTCATGCCTGGACTTTTTCAAGACTGCTGACCTGATCAGTGAAACTGATAAATCATTAGAAATGAGAAATAGAGAAGGATCCTTTAGACTATTCTGCCTGTGTTGTCAGTGTGTTCCTGCTTAATTTGATTTTTAGTAGTAATTATTTGAGAAGGTTATAAATACACATGCAGGAARACCAGGGAATCAGGCCGAACCAATATGGATTTACAAAAGGAAGGGTCTGCTTGACCAATCTGATCTTCTATGACAAAGTGACCCACTTAGATGTGGGAAAGGCTGTGGATGGTGTCTGTCTTCACTTCAGTAAAGCGTTTGACGCCGTCTCCCACAGCATCCTGCTAGGAAACCTGGCTGCTCATGGCTTGGATGGGAATGCTCTTCTGTGGATAAAAAACTGGCTGGATGTCTGGGCCCAGGGAGTGGTGGTGAATGGAGCTAAACCCTGCTGGAGGCTGGTCACTAGTGGTGTCCTCAGGGGTCTGTTCTGGGGCAAGTCCTGTTTGACATCTTTACTGATGATCTGGGCATGGGGATTGGGTGCACCCTCAGTAAATTTGCTGACAGCACMAAGTTGGGTGGGAGTGTTGATCTGATTGAGAGTAGGAGGACTCTACATGGAGGCCTGCACAGGCTGGATCAGTGGGCTGAGGTCAGTGTATGAGGTTCAACAAGGCTGAGTGCTGGGTTTGCGCTTGGGTCACAGCAGCCCCACTCCATGCTGCGGSCTGGGGGAAGAGTGGCTGTAAAACTTTGGTAGAAAGGGACTTAAGCATTCTGGTTGACAGTAGCTGAACGTGAGCCAGGGTGGCCAAGAATGCCAGTGCCATCCTGGCCTGTAACAACAGCAGGAGTGTGGCCAGCGGGAGCAGGGCAGGGATTGTCCCCTGTACTAGCACTGGTGAGGCCACACCTTGCATCCTGTGTTTGGCTTTGGGCCCCTCCGTCCCAAAAGGACATTGAGGCATTGGRGCACATCAAGAGAAGGGCAACTTGTGGAAGGTGTAGAATGCATCTTATGAGGAGTGTTTCAGTGGGCTTAGCCTGGAAAAGAKGAGGCATGGGGGAGATCTCTTTGCTCACTATAACCACCTGAAACAAGGGTGTAGTGGGGTGGGGCCAGTCTCTTCTGCCTTGCCTGCAGTGAGAGGACCAGAGGGAATGGGTGGTTGGACTAGATAATCATGCAGGCCTCTTCCAACCTTGATGATTTTGTGATTCTAAAAGAGTGTTTTCTTAAGGATTTTTAGATTTCATAKTTTGAATGAATCATTCAAAGCTCAGTGTTTCACTAAGCCTGGCTTTTGCAAATCATCATCAGAGTTCTCTAGGCTGACTCAGGTCTGTGTGCTGAAGACAAAAAATAGTACTTTTTCTTTAAAAGAAAGATGTCTGTTTTTGCTCTAGTACTACTAAAACCACCTCATTTTTAGAACATAATATAGATTTACTATTGTCATTGGCTAGAACCTTTTATTTAAAATTTAATTTTAATAATGCCATATTACATATATTTAAAATTTATTGTTCAAATTTGTCATAGCCTSTATGTGTTTAACATAGGTGTGCACGTCCACATATGCCTCTATAGCAATTTAAGAGATTTACTCAGCACATTTCCAGAAAAAAGATAAAGTTTTGTTTTTTTTTCTGCCAGCTAAGGTTTGTCAATACACATTGACTTAAAGTAAATTTAGGCATGGGATAGACTTACACAAAGAGATTAAATCCATGGCAAATTTCCTGTTGGATTCCCTTAAGCTGATTATTTAATTTTCCTCCTTACATATATTCAAACAAGGATACATGCATATGGAAAAGCTAGCTAAATGCTTATTACATGCTCTGATGAGAAGAGTGTTCTTCAGCAAATCTTTAGAAAACTGGGTTTATACATTTATAGAGTTCTTTGGGCTAGAAGGGGCCTTTAAAGCCCATCTTGTCCAATTACCCTGCAGAGAGCAGAGACATCTACAGCTAGATCAGGTTGCTCAGAGCTCTGCCCAGCCTGACCTTGAATGTTTCCAGGGATGGGGCACCAACAACCTCTGGACAGTCTGTGTCAGTGGCTCACCTCCTTCATTGTAGAAGATTTCTTGTATCTAGTCTAAACCTACCCCCTTCTACTTTAAAGCCATTCCTCCTTGTTCTGTTACAACTGGTGCTGCCAAAGTGTTCGTCCCTGTCATTCTTATAAGCCCCACTTAAACATTGAAAGGCTTCTGTAAGGTCTTCCCAGAGCTTTCTCTAGGCTGAACTACTACTCTTCCATCCTGTCTTCATAGCAGAGGTGCTCCATCCCTCTGATCRTTTTTGTGACACTGCTTTGGACCTACTTCCCCAGGTCCRYGTGTTTCCTGTGCTGAGGACCCCAGAGCTGGATGCAGCACTGCCGGTGGGGTTTCACCGGAGCARAGCATCTCCCTGCTGGCTACTCCTGCAGCCCAGGATGTGGCTGGCTTTTTGGGTTCCACTCACACATTGCTGGGTCGTGTCCATCTTCTGGTCCACCACCACCCCCAAGTCATTCKTCCCAGGGCTGTTCTTAATCAGTTCATTCTACAGCTTGTATTGACAGTGGAAATTTTCTCAGCCCAGGTACAGGACCTTGAGTGTGGTCTTGTTGAACCTGAGGAATTTCATATGGATCCAYTGCTTGAGCTTATCCACATCCTTCTGGATAATATCCCATCCCTCAGGCATGTCAACCACACCACTCAGCTTGGTGTCGTCTGCAAGTTTGCTGAGGGTGCACTTGATTTGCTTGGTCTATGTYATTAATGAAGATACTAAATAACACTGGTGAACTGCTGCAGGACACCACTTGTCACCAGTGTCCATCTGGACACTGAATTGTTAACTACTCTCTTCTGGATGGGTCCATCCAACCAACTTCTTATCCASTGAACATTACTCCCATCAAATCCATATCTCTCCTATTTGGAGAGAAGGATGGAGGATTGTGTCAAAAGCCTTATGGATGTCCAGACAGAGGACATCTGTAGCTCTTTCCTTGTCCCCTGATGCAATCACCCCATCATRGAAGGCCACCAGGCTGGTCAGGCAGGACTTGCCCTTGGTGACACTGTGCTGGCTGTCCTGAATCACCTCCCTGTCTCCACGTGTCTTAGCACAGCTTCTAGGAGCATCCGTTCCATGATCTTCTCAGGCACAGAGAAGATCYGAGGTGGCACCAACAGGTCAGCAGTTCCCAGGATCTGCCTTTCTACCCRTTTTTAAGGTGGATACAATGTTTCCCATTTTCCAGCCATGACTTTTCAGATAATGGAGTGACTTGGTAACTAGATCAGCCAGTTCTCTCAGAACTCTGGGATGTGTCTCCACAGGTCATATAGACTTACGTATGTTCAGGTTCCTCAGGTGGTTGCAAACCTGATCTTCTCTTTGCTCCTCCAGTCCATCTTCTGGAGAGGTGTGGGAAGAAAGGTTGCCAGTTAACACTGAGGCAAAAAAGTTGTGGAGTACCTCAGTCATCTCATCTATTGTTACTAGTTTGCCAGTTGTGTTCATCAGTGAGWGTGCATTTTCTTTGACCTTCCATTTCTCTCTGACATTCCTGTAGAAGCCCTTCTTATTCTTTGCATCCCTTGCCAAGTTCAGYCTCAGCCTCACCTTGGCCTTCTAACCTCATCCCTGCAAAACCAGGCAGYGTCTTTGTACTCTTCCCAGAATACCTGTCCCTGCTTCTGCTGCCTGTTCATCTTCTTCTTGCCCTTTAGTTTGAGCTCAGCTGCTCTTAGTTTGATCTCAACTCAGCAGTGCCAGTCCCATGCCTTCCTTTCCTGATTTCTTACACCCAGTGATTGGTATCTCTTCAGCTTTATGGAAAGTATTCTTAAAGATCTGCCAGCTCTGTCCTGCTCCCACATCTCTGAGGACAGTTTCCTGGGAAGCCTATGGGTTTAGCTCCTTGAACAGCCAGAAGGGTGCTGTTCCAAAATTTCAGGGGTCCTGAACGGACTCTGCCTGTTCCATGTCCCTCAGGGCTGCAAACACCACCAATGTGTGACTCCTGTGGCCCAGGCTTTCACCAATCTGATTGCCACAGATTAGGTCACTTAGGTTGGTGACTAACAGGTCCRGTGTTGCATCCCTTCTGGTCAGGATTGTCTTATTATGTGTCTTAAGAAGCTATTCTCCATGCATTCCTGGAGTCTCCTCCTAAAATAGCTTTCTGTGCTACTTTTTCAGTAGATTTKGGGGTGGTTGAAGGCCTCTAGCAGGAGAAGAGCCTGTGAGCATGATGCCTCCTGTAGCTGGATCAGGAAGGCTTCCTCAATAGGCTTCCCTGGATCAACGACCAAGTTGACTTAATACTTTGTTTTGTTTCTTTTGCCARTATGCTTTCAGCCTGCTCRTGRCTGTTCTTCAGAGACAGCTCTTCACACTCTATCCATTTCTTACTGTAGAGAGCAACATTCAGCCACTCCTTCCTAGCCTGTCCCTTCTTTATTAACAGCCTGTCGCCATCCACAGCCACACTCCAGCTGTGAGATTTTTCCCTCCAAGTTTCGGTAATGGCAGCTATGTTGTAGCTTMCTTGCAGCACAGAGGCTTCCAACTCCTCTTGTGTATTGCCCATGCTGTGTGCATTTAAGGTGATGCAACTTGCTAAAAAGGTAAAGATGGTGTGGGTGTTCAGTAATTAGTTGTGTGATCAATTTTTCCCTTTTTTTTGGTGTCTGACAATAGTTACTCAGTAACAGGAAAGTCCTGTTCCTCTTGTATCTGATGCTTTTGCCATTGATTCCCCTTTTTTGAGTAAACAATAGGAGGAAATTACATTTAATAGTCAAATTCAATATCCAGAAGTAAAAGCAATTTTAAATGGTAGGTTTTGTTTATAAAAATGAGCTACTTCAGGCCGCTTTATTGTCAGTGCTTTCACTTCCTTTTCAGTTAGTGTTAATGTTTGTGTACTTCTCACATGATTGAACTGTTGTTGTATTGAAAATGGATAATGATTTTACATATTAAAAAGAATRTGGTTTTGCTGCATTGTTGGACAAGTGGGACTCTTCAGATTTCTCTGAAGTGCATGACAGAGAGCAGAAATGCTGTAGGTGGTATAATATAGGTGTGTATATTAGGACCTGTATTATTCAAGTACTGAAGGACAGGATGCAGAGAAGATAAAACATTGTGGTGTTACAGTGATAAACCTGTGTGGTTTCTGCCCAGGATTTTTCAGTCTTCATACTGTGACTTACGAGTGTATTTGTTTTGTAGGTAGAGGACCCTACAGGTTGATGTTCAGGTCTCCAGAGTTTAGTAGCAGATGACACAGGAAAATACTTAACCTGAAGGCAGTTTACGGTGTAACTGTGAACTGCCGTACCTGAGTAAACACTGCAGCACCCAGCAAGGTTAGAAGGTCATCTCCATGGCGTGCTGTGTTGGGCTTTGTTAAAATTGCTGCAAGGAGGGATCCATCCAAAAAATGTAGAGCTGAGGTATCTGTGTGAAAACCCATCTTTTTCTGTAGGTGGCTTTTTCTTAGATGAAGGAGTGTCTAAGAGTATTTCCCCAATATGCTTTGGATTTTTACTGGACTAGCCATTTAAGATAGAGCAGTTGGTACAGGTGAAGTGGATATCTTTTTATTGCCCGATACTGTTGTGTGGATTTTTTTATTTTAGACRCGTGAGTTTTAGGAGAATCATTGTTCTGTTTAGTCTTCTATCCATAGTTTATTGTGAAATTATTTTTTTTATATTTATTATACTTGCATATTATATCTATAATCTGTGGATCATGCACCTGACTGCTTCATRTAATTGTCTGAATTTTCCAAACTTTAAATATCCAGTGGAGAGAAACTGTGTCTAGAGATGAAAATGTTTCAGTTTATTTGCCTAAGCGTAACTTYTTTTCTAAGATTCTAGCAAGTTCATCTTTGTAAAGGAAAGCAGAAATCAAAGTGAAATGTATTCACATTGTACCTRATAATAATCTCGTAGGTACAGATGTACCTAATAATAATCTCTTGCTATTTTATTCTTGAAGTACTTTTAGAGGTGCTGGTGTGGAGAAAGATAGTTACTTGATGACACTACTCATCTTCATATTTAAATGACTTAYGCTCAAGACCAAACCCATATAAAACTTTATTTCTCATATAAAGGTTAAATACATGCTTGAGATGAGATTGACAAAACCGGTCTGGTCAGTTGTGTGAAGACCCATACTCTGATGTCGTGGTGTTTACTTTCTTTATCTTTGCAGTAATTTTTACATGCCCTTGCTCCTTGCCGCGTTTATTTTATATAGTGTAGGAGTTATTTTTCCTATTTAAAGTGTGTGACCATGGGAAAAGATGAAGTATTAAAACTTCCATAGAACTTAAAAGCTCACCATGTGCTTTCTGTCTTAACACACTCTATATTTATTGCCTATTTTGGTGGATGCAAAGATGAATGAAACAAACTGGATCCATTGCTGCTGGTTAAAGAGGGAAACTTGAAAAAATACCTTMATAGCTGTTTTTTTATCTTCTTGTTGTTAGAATTAGACTTAGGATAAATAAGGGCAGCCGATTAGAGCAGAAACTCTTGTGACCTGCTCAGTTGAGTGCTGGTAAATGCATGTAGTCTGCTGTGTTTTGCCAGCAGAGCCTGGGCTGTCCAGAGCAGAACCAGGGAATGRGTGATGATCCGTGTTAGCCTGTAGTACCCCAGGGTGACAGACATGGCTGGGCCCGTTGGCTGCCCACGGTGGGTGAGTTGTGCATCTGCCTCCTGAGATTGCTAAAGGGTGGTTGCAGTGCATTGTATTGTATAGGAACCTGCTGAAAAACCTTCCAGCATATGAGCAACAGTGAATCAAAATTTAATGTAGTATTCCTCCCTACCCCCAATACAGCCTTGAAATTCTAGTTAAAGGAAAACAATGAAACTTACTGCCAAGTGTCTGTGTTCTGCATTTCGTGCCTGATTTTGAAGGTCATTAAGGCAGTACTTTTTTAAAGGCAGCTGTCAGTATGAATGATGAGCTGTTTAATCTTTAAATGCTTTATAATTGTTTTTATTGGTTCTTGTTTTGTCTACTTGCATTTTTAGAGTGGATGTGAGCTAAATGGATATATTTATCCACTAGTGTATATATATGTAAAGTATAAATTTAGTATAAATATTAATATTTAGTATAAATATTAGTGTATATATATAAAGTTTTTATATATACTAAATATAAATAATATTTAGTGTAAATATTAGTGTATATATAATGTAATAACGTATAAATGTTTTTTGCAGGCATTTTTGAGCTGAGGTCTGTCATTGAATACCAAGATTGATAAGATCATGGACACGTACACCAGGGCTCAGGGCAATCGCATGAAATCAAGAATATCTGTTGAAAAGGTAATTATCTGTATTTAAAGAAAAAATATTTCTGAGTTTTTTKATCTAATAATGAAGCAAGTGAACTGGTTTATTTGGTTTTTTGTGTGGGGGTTTTTTTAATATCTTTAATTTTGGTTGGTTGATGTTTCAAGGTGGCAAAGAAATGGCTTTTGCTTTGCATTCTGGTGTATTTAGTGTAATTGAACTGAGAGATAGCATCATTTAAGGAAATGCATTTGTCTTTCACAATGATGTGATAAAATTGTGATGTATTAATTTCATAGAATTCACCTTGTTTATTAGAATATAGCTTTTATTTTAGAGCAGATTTTTCGAGTTTATATGTAATAATTTAAAGTATAACTACATAGTCTTATTGAATTCTATGAAGCCTGTTTTAGGGCTTACTTGTAATATCCTTAGATCTTGGTTCTTGTCTGGTTTATCCTTGTTTTTGCATGAACATTTAGGAAATGCCTTGGTGAAAAAGAAAATATATCTAGCACTTACAAAGGATATTAGGAGGGATTTCTAATATTGAGTTAAGTTTATTTATTGGTTTAAATTTTGTCAATTCAATTAGGAGAACATAAATACTGTTCCTAAAATTTTCTTGCAACTTCTATAAGCGCTTAATAAAGTGAAAGTTGCAGTTTATCCTGAAGGAACAAATTTATTTRTCTAACCGTATTTCTCTAGGTAGTTGAACACAGATGAGTAATTTTCTAGGTCTTCTTTGGCTATTAATRACTTCCTTATTTGCAAGTTACTGCAACAGTAAGAGGAGAAATTGAGCAAGGAAGCATCCTATCACATGAAAATTACATTATTTTATTTCAGGAGCAGATTTTGTTGTTTTAAAGAAACAGTGTCTGTGGTATATGTCCTGTTTGAAGGCAGAGGGAAGGTGTTGTGAGACAGCCAGGCTGACTGATAGTCAGTTGTTCCAGGTCCTGACATGTGATGTTAACTGCCATATATTAAGCAGTTTGTAATTATGGGTGATAATCTTTCACTTTAAGACACGTGGTATAAAACTTTGAATTTTATTGGTTTATGAGGACTCTTCAGCTCAAATAGAGATCTTCAACTACAGTGAAGTAATTTTGCATCCTTAGCTTGAACATAAACTTACTTTTAAAAGACTTTTAAAATCTGCCCTTTATTTGTTTTTCTGTTTCAATTTACTAGACAAAATAAATACCACCCTCCCTGCCCCACCAGGTTCTTAGACCTATGGGTTACAGAAGCATCTCTCTAATAATGACAGTGATCAGTGATTCCTCACTGATTCTAATAGTTGCTTAAAATATTACTGCTGTGAAGCRCTCCATCAATTGCTGTTTAGCATTCTGGACTGTGTGGTTCTAGAAACATTAATTCAACCCTTCCTGCAGAATTCTGCATCTTTCTGCAGCCAGACTTCATTGTTTTGATCTGTGGCTGCCTCCTCCTGATGTTTACCTGTGAGGTGTCTATTTAGATTACAGTGTGGAACTTTCATTCTCTTAGAGCCAGGCAGTAGGGTGGTCAGAGCTGCACTGTGTTTCACCTTCTGTTGGTTTACAGAGGATTGCTGTCTGATTCCTGTCCGCTTTGTAATACTTTGTCACATCTAACAGGAATTGTTGCAGTAGTAGCTCTTAAAAGTCAGCGCACAGTTATGGTGTGCATATTTAAAGCCTTAGTTTTTTTTTTATTTTTACAAAATTACCTCAGAATATTCAGTCCCTTTAAATCTCAGAGCAGATTAAATCAGGAGGAGCTGCTTTGTTATTTAAGAGCAGAGGATGTGTGACTGTCCAGCACTGCACTTCATTTCTCTGGAGATTGTGGCATCTTAAAGGTTGTTTGAAATATTAGAAAGCAGTTGTTTTATAAAACATTTCATGAGACCAAATATCTCCTCCAGTGTACTGTGATGAGTTTGTTGATAATGACTTCTCTATTTGCTTGAACAATGCAAATCTTTGAATTGCTCAGGTGAGTTGGAGGTGTGACAAGAATTTCCACTGTTCATGTCTGAGCGCCTTGACAGTATTTTTGGTTTTCCCCTGGCAAAACATAGTAAATTTGAAATCTGTGCTTGTGAACGAAATAGGATTTCTCGCAAGAATTTATGTGAGGAAAGAATACTAAGTCCTAGAGGCCTACCAAGCAGAGCTTTACAGATTGCTTGGGTGTTCTTTGCCCATATGTTTATGTACGTTGAAAGTGTAGTAGTTACCAAAAAAAAATATTATTTCATTGAAGATGACCTCTTGTCCTTACCTAAACTAAGCTGATAGTCTTGGGAGCTTGCTAGTTTTCAGTTTTTAATGTGGTTGTGTCTCCTAGTTTGGGATTGTGAGAGAACTTTTGTCACTATCTGTTGGATAGAAGGATTTCTCTGAAATTCAGGGTCCAGTCCTCTGCTGTCACAAGCACAATTTTGATAATGATAAGAATATCAAAAGCTTACTAAATATGGCCTCTCAGTTAATGAGGGCTTTAAAACAAATCCCCCCAAACCTATGACTGGTGTTGTCTTTTTGAACCGCACTGCAGTAATAACTAAGATTATAAATTTCAGGCTGAAGCTACTTACAGCAAATTTATACCTGTTTTTWATGGATATCCTTATTCTTCTGCTTGAATAATTTCTATTCCTTTGCTGATGTTCACCTTTCTTATTTTTTTACAAGTGGTGATCTGTCCTCTGTTAGCTTTGGTTTTTGGAAGCTGTGTAAACTAAGGTTTTAGTCTGCTTCTGTATGAAAGCCTCTGTATTCCAGTGATTATCCTCCATAGTCCTAGTTTCTCTGCTTGTTATGAGTTAATCTTCTTTTTACATGTGGATAATACTGTATGTGCAATTACACAGAATGTCCTTCTCAGTGACTGATGTCAGTTCTTTCACTAAAGGATGCATGTTTGCTATTTTCAGTGCAGTATCATATTGACTGCTCATTCATTGCTATACCATGATCAAGAAATCAATTAAGGTATTTTATTTCCCAGCTTGTGAATTTGCAATTCAATTTTAAAGCTTGCTTTTAGTTTTTAAGGACATAACTTTGTGTTTCTTATGGGTTTTTTTTTTAAACAGTTGTGCTGAGCAAGTTCTTTCTGYATGATTTGTTGTTCTTCTTAGCTGATGACACCTGCTTATTTCAAATTATCAAGTCTTTATTTCATATTTACTTTTTTTCCACATTAAGTTTATTAATGATGATGATGCTTGACATCGGTCTCAAGATAAATTTCAAAGAAGTTGCTTACTGACCTATATCAACTGTTCTCAAAACCCTCCTTTTATTATCTCYATCCAGGCAAAGTCTTCATTTCCAAAACCAGCTCTTTTAGTTAATTCTATATTTGTCTGGCTTTGTTAATGCTTCATATATTTAAGTGATGTACAGAAGTCCAGATAGATGGGATTTTTTCTTCTGTGTATGTAGTGTGCCTGTTAATTTCCATATGGTTATTATTTTCACATTCTGAGGGGTTTTTATATTCATTAATATGATCTGAAAAACATGTGTCACTTCACTCCTCATTTTAGCTATGGATATTTTATCTCTTCAGTTGCGTAGTGCCACCATGGGCTACTAGAACTGCATATAGTCTTGAATGCTGGTCCTTCCAGACCTTAGGGAGATTTTTTCAGTTGTTTCATCTTTCTTCATCTCCCACTTCAACTTAATATTCTCCAAAATGTTGAACTGTCCTTTACTTCAGCAGTTCCTCATACCATGCTCTGGTTCTTAGTTACCATTCTGCCTTTCAGATGTTGAACTAGGAAAAGGTACTTGTTTATAAATAAGGTGTGTGTAATAGTTTGCAGCTTTAGAAAAGCCAACTAGAGAATAACAATGATCCCTTCAGTGCTCAAACTGGAGCAGTGTTGGCTTGCAGAAAATTAGCAAGTCATGTTGTATGAATTTCTTTTTTTCCCTAATTACTATTTTGAATGTTGTGACTGATTGAATTATTATGAAAGCTGAAAATCAGACATTTCAACATGCTTGTTTGGCTTCACAAATAACTTTTGTACGGGATGAATGGCGGAATTACCAGGGAACAGTCTTTGAGCAACAATTGGTATTGCAGCCTCCTGTAAATTTGGAAGATCCAGAGAATCAGAGAAAGGCGCTGACAGCGTTCTTAGGAAAGTACAACGTGGGAGCAAATTGTAGCTAAACATGTGGGGGCAAGGGAATAGATAAAAGTGGAAATTAGGTGAGTGCTTCATTAATTTATTTGAAATGACCCAATAACTGCCTAAAATACTTTATGAAGTAGTTCAACTGTTACTTTTATAGAAAAGTTACTGTTTTGACTTCTTCATTGTCACTTGACCTTGGTTGTCAGTGTGGCAGTCTGAGCTTTGCTGGCTAGTGTTCTGAAAGGTATTTTGGCAATTTCAAAGATCCTGAAGTTCTGTTTTGTTTTTGTCTGTTCATTCTAGAAGTGCTTTCCTAATTTTGTGTTGCCATGAGCACAACCACAATGACACTGGCCCCCTGAATTTGGCTTTTGACATAGTAGCATTTGATACTGCTTTTTATACAGAGAAAAAATAAAATCTTTATTGAGGTTTACTTGTAATATGTAAAATCACGTTTTACTATAAAGGGATTGTTTTTGTTGTGGGAGTACCAGAAATGCGAAATTCTCTGTCCACACTTGGTTATCTAGCACTTCTGCTATTGTTTGAGAAGCTAAGCAGATTTGAAATGCTTTGTCGTAAGCTGGACACGCTGATTTCTCATGTCATTTTTTAACAGGGCAATCTTATAGAGAATAATTATTGACTTAATAATTTTTAACCATCTGATGTTCTTATTTGTCTTCTTAACCTTCCAATTTGCTAGAGAAGATGTAAATTTTAAATTAAAAAAGAAGAGATTGCTCACTTCCTGAAAACAACTCAGATTATATTGGTTTTTTTACAAGCTAAGTGAACCAGTTTTTGTTGTTCCATAGTCTTATATGCCATCATAGTGTTGATTCTTTTGTTCTGCTATGCTTTGTTACACTGGAATAAAATCTTGGGTTCTTCAGCCTTTTTTAGCCATCCTTAGGTGCTTGCATGTCACCATAAGCATAATTACAAGAAATGTTACAAAAGTATTTACATGGGGTTAAGTTACAGTTGTTTTATATTCTTCATGGAGTGAGAAAGAGTGTATGTGGATTTTCTTGGGCATTTTTGTTTGTTTGTTTTTCTTCTCCTCTGACTTCTGAAGCCACCTTCACTACTTCTCTTGGCTAAAATTGCTTTTCGTCCTATTTAAGGAAAAGGTGATGGAAAAGTTCCATATAGAGGCTACAATGCAAGGTATAGATGGAATTTGAATTTCTTCTTGGATTAATCTGTTCTTTTTTTCCATGTGTTCACATCTTTCCTTTTTTTTAAATACAGAATGTCAAACTATTTTGGAATAAAAGTATTGCTTGAAGAAAATGTACCTGCTTCAGCTTCATGTCCTGAAGTAAATTCAAACTTCAAATCTGGTGATTTATGTACAAAATAATTCGAAATAATAATCAGAATAGCAAAACTTCTGGGGAGCAGAGAATAGATGGATGGACCATTTATCTGAAACTGAACATGCATTTTTTCTTAGAGTTTTTTTCATTATTTTTCAGAGTTTTGGTGAAAGTATCCTGCAATCTATGAAGTCACTGCTGCACAGCAGGAAAGAATTATGCAATGTATCAGCAGAGGAATGCTTAAATCAGGAAGAGCAAGATCATTTTATTGAGGTTTGCCATAATATTCCCACTTATATATATTTTGTGTCTGTGATAGAAAGCAGTGTCTCTTGAAACAGTTTGGAAAGCTGCAGGATAGTAAATAGGARCAATGCTGCAAGTTACTGGCCTTCAAATCTATGCCCCCTGTTGTCATTCTTGAATTTAGTCACTGAAGTCTTAAAAAGGCTGTAACATTTCAAGGTGACATTTCTCTGCTTTGGAGGATTTGTGAAACTGGAAAAAACCAGGGTGAGTAAATAGATTACTTGGGTGTACTGCATTTGTGAGCACTGCTGTGATTAAGGTTGTATAGATGATACCCTAACAAAGTAGCAGAACACTTTGATTGAGATATGAAGATTAAAGTTGAAGCCTCAGAATTGCAGGTCTAGACTTATTTTATGTGATATGAATGGTCTGAAAGCTGGACAAGGTCTGGATGAAGTAGACCTTAGAGAATGTAGAACTATCTAGGTAAATCCGAAGCTGTAAGGAGAAAATACTAGAACTGTTTGAGTTAAAAGACTAACAACAACTTCCCCAAAGGGAAAAGAAAAAAGTAAAAGCAGTGTATGCAACCCATAACTTGTATTATGGGTTTTACAAGACTTCTAATTAGTAGTGGACAGATCTGACAAGGAGCTTAGAGATGGAGAGACTGACCTGAACAGGCCATGCAGAGAAGCTGAGATAGGGAGAGTTGAAGYAAAGACAACTGAGGAAGTGGTTAGGAGAGACTGATAATTGCATAAGCAGTAGCAAGAGGCAGATTGATGAGTTAGGGTTGCCTGGATAACACCRGAGGTTGTGTAACTGAATGGATACAGTCAGGGGTTTAGGCATTTGGGGAGCAGGCAAGAAACTGAATTTGTGAAGTATGAAAGCTGTGACAGATTAAGGTAAGGAGGAAGAGCTRTGCAGTGGAGGTGTGAGCAAAACCTTGTCTTTATCTGATCAGGCAGACCATGCTTTAGAATCGATGAAGGTTTTTTTGTCTTGTAGAAAATAYCTGACAAATAGCTGGGAACATGTTTTATATGCCTGCACTGATGGTCCCTGTGGAGAAAGATAGTTGACTATATTTAGTTACCTTTTGAGATCAAGCAATTAAGAGTCCTCTGGTTGAAATGTAAGAGGGTTAGTATCCTGTCACAGAACAGGTATTTTTTTSTTATGAAAATACAGGAAAAAGATACGTATGTAGAAGATGATGTTAGAAGAACTCAGACTTGAGAAAACCAGAATTTAGGTTTTCMTGTACCATTTCCTTTATACCCATGGCTTAAGATAGCTTTCGAATACAGTGTCTCATACGTTTATTTTTAGTTTAAAGAAAGAAACACAAGGGGGACTTGTGTTACTGATGACCTTTTTGTTTCCTTGGCCTACTCCCCAACAGCTTTTGAACTGATATATTCTGACATGTTCAAGGTATTAAAACGGGATTTTTTTTTCTGTGAAAACTGTTGTTTGATCACAATAGAGATCCAGATTAGCCTTGTCGTCCAGGCAAAAACAGACAGAGTCAGTAGTGGTCTCTTTGACAGCTGTCTGCTCATTTCGCAGTGTAATACTGCCCTTCATTTGTGTGAAGCTATGACTCCTGCTCACTGCCCTGTCTCTCACAATGAGTTATGGGAGAAGATAAGGGTTGGAATCATTATATTGAGGAAGAGGAAGGAACATGTAAGAAGACAAAAAACAAACACCCATTAAAGAAAACAAAGCATAACTGCCAAAAAATCCCAAACAGCAACAAACTTTAGAGCCTCTCAAAATGTTCTTTAGAGAACTAGTTTTTCCCCAGGTTGCTTCAATTGTTTGATATTTTGCCCCTTCTGTGTAGTAATTCAGTTCATATTGTGCTGAGAAATGTTCATACTGTACTGATAAAAAATGTAGAAGTTGAAGAATGTCTTGCAGATGTTGTGCAGATGAATTGTGTAGGGGTTGAAGAGAAGGTGTAGGAGTTGAAGAGTAACGTTGCTCAAACAGGATTGTTTCACAGTTGACACAGTGAATATGGTGCTGCAGATGTATAATTTGTCTGGAGCTATTTGGAATGCYATGGAGAAGCATTATTATCTTTATGATCTTGTCATACCTGACATGAGGATAAGTGGATGTAAGCAGGAAGATATTCACTGGAAGAATAAGATCTTTTTTCCAGCATGAAACCCCATGAAATAAACAAGACAGAATTTTTCATAGTATGATTTCAGTTGAAAATAAAGTTTGGGGTTTCTTTTTTACTCACACTTTGAAAGGACAAATTCAAAACAGAATTCTGGCCATTTCTTTTTCCTAGCTCTGTACTTACAGAGATTCTGTGTATGTACCAGCAGGTAGCTGAACCAGTTAATAATATATCAGTATAAACTTAGTGATGTTCTTTGGAGTAACTGGAGTAGCTGCTGCAAATTTCTGAGTTATGGTTTAAAAATCAGTCTGTTGCATAGTGCTCTGAAAAAATGGAAAGCATATAAAACTAAATTTCAAACATCAGTGGAAGAAGTATTTAGTCTCTGTGCTTTATTCTGTATCTACAAAATGGAAGCAAAGCTTATCTTCTGACAGCCTCGTTTTGAAAGTAAATGTCTTGGTATTTTTTTTTGAGTATGCAGATGGCCTCTGAATTTGTTGTTAGGGAAAAAATAAATGAGAACTAAGGAAATCTGATGTATGAAGCAGAGTTTGAGCAATGATTGGCTCTCTTCAGTCTGTTTGTTTTGAATGATACACAACACCTGTGGACAGAAAAGAGGGACAAGATGTGATAAAATACCTCACTTGTCCACAAGCACAAAAAATTGAGGTAAAACTGTTATTTCTGGCATACTTTAGATTCCTGAGCCCAACAAGACCTTTTTTTTTTGATAGGTTGAATATTTTAATTCTTTTATGTTAGGGTTTGTTTACTTGGCAATGGCATGCAAACATGTGGCTTAAGTAATCTGTTGTGTTTTGGCCTCAGGCTAATCAATTTACATGGTAAATTGCATAATGGCATTATGCTTTATTCAGTATATCCAAATGTATAACAGTTTATCAGCATGGACAGATTTCAGACTGGAACTGTTTTATATGTGYCCAGCCTGAAGCAAGGACGGATGAGCGCTCATCTTTGCAAAATCATCTTTATTTTAACAGATGTAATGAGGCTTGTRTGTGCTGCTCTGTATATACCAGCCACTAGAATAATTCCTATGTAGTGAGTTTGAAATGTTGTGTGTGCTCTTCAGTCTGATCTGACCTTTCTCAAGTCAAATAGTATAGCATTACCGTTCTTTATGTATGACTATGTCCTGCTCTTTGAGCAAGCTGTGCTGCCCTAAGGTTTGGTTTTTGTGGTAGTAGAAGGAAGCTTTAACTTAAAGTCTGCTGAATTTTTAACTCTTAAATATCTGCAGGAAACAAAAAAACCCACTGTACTTGACTGAATTCTTGTATTTATTTTACAGATTACATTYATAGGTTTTGCAGAAGGGATGGGAWCTGCTCACTTGCAGGTASAGTATATATCTATCTATATTGGGAAATTTCTTCTAACTAGCGCCTAGATTTTTAGATGGAGGAAACTTGGTGTTCAAGAAATGGAATAGATGTATCTTAAGTATTTAAAAGCCTAAGTTTCAAATGTCATTGGAAGGTTGAAAATAATTATTTTAATATGATAATCAGTGTTTTATATATATTTACAATGTTACCTGAGTCAGTCTTTGTATTAGRATGCTCTATAACAACTTAAATGCAATGCAGGAGGGTGTTTGGGTGGGAAATGTCTCAGTTGCTTGTGTTTTTTGTGGGTGCTTTTTTTTGGTTTGGGTTTTGTTGTTGGTGTTAAAAASTTGTGTGTATCAGTGTTTTGGCTTGTTATCTTACCCTTAGTTGAGTTGTGTTTATTGATATGGTGCAATTGCATGTGTGAAACTACACTAAACTTTACTAGATCTGACTTCTAGCTGTGAATTGCTGATGGGGGTTTAGAAGTCAGTATTATGGTTATGCCTTAAGATGTTATTCTGTAGATTTAAATAAGGAAATATTTTACAAGGGTTATGATGTGCCATTTTCATAAGTTAAGGAYTTAGCCTTCCTGTGCAATTTACATATAAGTGTAATTCATAACATACATGTTCACAGTAAAATTCCTTGTTTCTACTCTGTCTAGATCTTAGGAGAGTTTGCTTGTAATAGCTTCCTGATGTTTTAAAATGTAAAACAGAAACTTTGAATCCATTTGTGTTCCACATTCGATCAATGTTGTTAATTCTTCAAATTATAATACTAGACATTCTTTCAAGTATGGGTAAGAACTGTTTGATTGTTTAGAATTAGATGGAATATAGGGAAAGTTGGACAGAACAGGTTTTTGGAGATTTGCTTTGAACCATAGGGATCAGTAATGTTTGGACTGTTGGAAAAAAAATTGAACTCTTTCATAGGCCTCTTCTGTATTAGATGAATCTAAAGGTTGCCCAAGGTCATGTTAAAGAAGTGCCTTGCTCATGTTTTTGTGATAGGGAGCTGGAATACTGTTCCAATGAAGCACACAAAGATCATGTAGAGAGAGATCCATTGAGAACCATTGTTGGCTGAGGTCAGTGTAGTTGGGTATTTTGTAGGATGTGCAGCTGCTTTTCAGCACTTTCAGGATTCTGCTTTATGACTCTTAGGCATCCTCCAAGTATGAACTGGATTAAATGTTGTTTACACAAGCTTTACATCAYAGTTTGAGAGAGTAAGTGGGGGACAGAGTAAGAAATAGGAAAGAAAAGAAAAACTTTACCAGAATTAGCAGCTGTTAGGATTTAGGTGAGGTATGAAATCAACCCCGTTGTCATTTGCATTYTGTTTTTTTGATTTTGTATTCTCAATGTTTTTTATTTAAATTCAGGAGTTATCAGCTGTTTCTGTAGAGCTTCCAGATGTTCTGAAATCTCTCCAGTTGCGCAAACTGAAAGAAAACGAGGCTGTGTTTCTAAAAGACATAAAGAAAACCTTGGCAAAACCTTATGTCATGAAACATCAGGTAAAATTTTTGTGTCTTCTTGCATGTCAGAAGCATTAGATTTTGCCTTCTAAAGAGTTTAGTCTTATTACACCCTGTCTTGCTTTTGGTTTTGGGCCATCTTAGCCACAGTAGTATTAATATTATATTTGTGTTGTTTCATGAAAATTAACTGTGTTGTATTGTTTACAGAAAATACTTAACAAATATTTAATTATGGTGCTGATCCTGTGCTTCTGCTAAGCTATAGTGCCTTTTACTGGCAATTTGGAAAGAATATGAAATTTGTCAACTTACCCATCTCTGCTCTRCTCAGTTAACTTTCATCTTCAGCAGGCTTTTTTGTTGAAACAGAGGTTCCCAAAATTAAGGGAATGTCTGGTGTTCATAAAACTCAGTGATCACTTTTCTTAAAAAAATTATAAATGATGTTAATTATAGAATTTCTATTGTTTTTATTTCTGTGTTGTTCCCATTATTACCATGCTAATTATAGTCTTTCCARTTACAAGTATTGCATATAAGATTAAGGGTACCTCGAAGAAACAGATATCCTATGAACTGAAATATTATATGGCATAAACATGCTTTGAAATACTGTGTTGCTCCACAAATTTTTAACATGAATTGTTTAATAGATTCTTTGGTACATGTTATCCTGGTTGTGTTACATTATTGCAATGATTAATTCAGAATGCAGACCTTACAAAAATGAAGTCATTCTAGCTATCACTTTACACAAACTGTTGAATTCATTTCCTTGTATTTAAAATATTTTAAAATTATTTGCTCTTCATAAAAATGCATTGAATGAATCTCTTGGARATTGCTGTGTTTGTTTTCTTGTTGCTCTCTTTTTCTAGAATCAGCTTCCCAAAGTGTTTTGTGTGATGAGACTGTCTCCTTCATTCCCAAGGATCAAAGCTGATTATATATTCACCTTGCTAAGCAAGTATACTGCAGGCATAAGATATGCAGTGGAAATCAACTCTTCACAAAAACATCAAACAGAGACCACCCATGGAGAAGATGATGACACCAATCAGTCAGTTTCTTCAATTGAGGATGATTTTGTCACTGCTTTCGAGCACTTAGATGAAGATGAACCTTCAAAGATACTAAGTGCTGGTAAGTTCTTGAACACTTGTAAAAGTTGGTATTTGAAATTTAGGCTGTTAGGATTTAATAAAAAAGTAAATGTAAATAAATAGTAATTTATTTTTACATTAATCATGCTTTGTAAAGGGATATTATGCAATTGAAAAATTAATTTTTGCTCTTTTCACAACATTTTTCCAACTCATGGACAAAAGATTCTAATCTCAGTGTCAGATGGATATCAAATAAAATCTTGTTCTGCTTTATGTGCTAAAAGATACATTAATTTGTCAGTGATTAGATTTGTATAATAGGATTTAAAGAAAATGAAAGATTGCTTTAATCATGAAAGATGAGCTASCATTTTGCAACAATAGTAAACCCAGAAGTTGCCATTAAATAATCTGTTCAGATTGCTGTGGTTCTGTGGAAATTCTTGGTTTTGAAGCAATCTCTTTTTACCTTTTTTCTTTTTTGTTCAGGTACATGCAGCTTTTCTTCTCAAAACCATCGAGATGCTGCTTCACAGACTGTCTCTGCTCAATGTTTAGAAGCTGTTGACTCAAAGATTGTTGTGGGTTCTGCACRTCGAAAATCATCTGCCAGATCTTCTACTTTGATAGATATTTTGGGACTTAAGGAGCGGTCCTCAGTAAAGAATTCAGTTACAACCTCAATTTCTGATCCCTGGATACAAAGGAGTTTCTATAAGCCATATAATCATTCTGATCAAGGTGTTAATTTTTTACGCAAAACATTGTTTTCTTCCTCTCCAGCTGAATCTTCTGAGTCAGATTGCTCCAGCCCAAGCCCCATCATTTTCTTAGATGAAGAAGGGTATCAAAAAAGCTTGAAGGCGAAACTTCAGCTGCCAAAAATTCCAGTAGTAAAAGATGGTATAGAGGATTCAGACTCAGAAGTAAGTGAATTTTTTGATAGTTTTGATCGGTTTGATGAGCTGGAACAAGCTTTGGAAAACTCTTGTAAAATTATTAGGGATCCCATCCTAGGGAATCCTGCCCAGAAAAGGAGGACTGCACATGAAAAATTATCTTCTGCAAGCATTACAATGAACCCTCAGAAATTCAAGTTTGATCGTCCCACTCTGCCAGCCAATGTAAAGAAACCAACTCCTCGTAAGCCGGAGTCACCGTACAGCAGCATCTTCGAGGTCCCGGATTCCCCTCGCCCCGTTAGAACATCAAGGGAGGAGAATGGGGGCTTCTTCAGCCCCATTAGAACGTCAGCCTTCAGCCCCCTGGGGAGCTGCGGTTCCTCCGAGTGCCTRTGTCGAATTAATCTTGGTGGAGAGGAGACAGGTCAAAGTCACTGTGATGCAGCCTATAACAGCTACTCAGCATATGCTGACAGTGTTTCATGTGAAATACTGGGTTCTGTTCTTTTTTCTGAGTCCTCATCAGAACAAATGTATGCAGAGAATGATTCAAAACACAGAAGGGTGACTTTAAAAGACAAGAAGAGGCAAGCTGCAGATCTCAAAATGAAAACTAGTAAGGAGCCAGTGAAGCAAACAAAATCTAAACATAAATCACTAATGATAAGAGATAGCATTCAAAAGTTTGCTACTGAATTGGTCGAAAAAAGTTTCGGCAGTGCATTTAAGGACCTCCAAAAAGGTGTTTCTTCATGCACAAATGCACTTTGCCATTTGGCTGCTAGGTTAACTTCTTCAGTCTTTCAAATGGCTTTCTATGAAATTGGAAGACGTAGAGCAATCTCGCTGAAGGAGCGTGCCATTAATGGCATTGCAAACTTTTTGGTGAGCGAAGCTATAACCGGTGCTTTGAAAGAACTGCGTCAGGTAAAGAAACAAATATTTAACAACACTGTTGCACGGTTTGCAGCAGACCTTGCTGAAGAGCTTGTGTTTGAAGGAATCATGGAAGTATGCCAGTTTTCATATCCATCAACACCTACTGCACAGTCCTCATCCTTTGATTATGAAAACAAAGTGGTAAGATCYTATGCCCGAGATTTGTCTGAATCTGTCATTCAGGAGGCATTTATTGAACTRTCTCAGGTTGATGTGACCTTCACAACACAAGCAGCCATTAGTGTTTCCATGGACAATATCAAATATGTRAGTGCAGAAAGTATGTTAGAGTCAACACAGACTTCCACAGTTTCTCCTAATTTTAATGATAGGGTAGCACAAAAGCCAATCCAAGACTCCAAGAAGGAATATACAGTRCAGCAGGCTCTATTTTGTACCTCTGGTGTTGTGAGTTCAATACCTGTGCCCTTAGCTGGAAGAGCCCTTTGTCAGCAACAGGTTTCCTCTGATGCTTACAAAGTGAAAGTATCCACTGTTCCAAATGSTGATGACAGTACAAAAATATTAAAAGACTCTACTCATCCATTTTTCCCAAACARAACGAGAGAGGAGGAAGTTGCTTCTTTCAGAAATATTTATCTAACTTCAGATCACAGTCAAAGTACAGAAAGTACTCCATCACTCTTCTGTAACCAGAATGATACCAAACTAACAAATAACAGATCTGGAATGAACAATAATTCAGAATTAACAAGTGGGTCAAAAGGCATTAATACTTTCTCTGGAACTATGGTAGATATGATAGTAAATGAAGCCTATGAAACCATAACCTCATCTAGAGTAACAAAAGCAGTAGAAGAGTATTCAGATTTTTTAACCAGAAAAGTAATAGATAAAAAACCTAATGTGCAAGGTACTGGTGAAGACACCCCCAAGAGCATATTTGCAGATCATTTGGCCAAGTATGTCATAAAACAATCTGTGGAAGAAAGTAAAACTGTGTTATGCAACACCAGTGAGAATTTAACATGTAATKTGAGCTCACAGACTTACAGAAATACCAGTCAAAAAGAACAATGTRTGATAAAGAAGCAAGAGACTGAGAAACAAAATAATGTTTCTATAATTGTGGAACAACAACAGTTGCCTTTGAATAATCCATGTAAATTTCTTACTCCAACTCATTCTGTTCAGTAYATTTTAGAATCTAAAGATTGTTGGCAAGAACAAAAAGGAAACAATTTTTCTTCGAAATCACCACCGCCTTGTTCCACTGTGACTTTTGCTAGGCATGTTCTAGAGGACTGTACTGACACAGGAAGCTGTTCAATAACRTGCTTAAACAAGCCTTCCAAAAAAAGTGATACCCAGAAACTGTCAGCAGGAGCTTTGAATTACAGGCAGACTGATTGTTTTCTGCATGCAAATAGCTTGCCTTCAGAGATGTTTGGCAGTGAAGGTGCTTTGCAGATGGAAGAAAAATCAAGCCTGAAACATGGAAATACCTGTTTAATGCCTGACACGCCCCCACCAACCCCTCTAGTACCATGTCAAGGTMGTTCTGAAAGGAACCTAAGAAAACTGTCCAAGAAACTCAAGGGAGAATTAGCAAAGGAATTTGCRCCTGCAACACCACCTTCTACACCCTACAATCCATCCACTACTGGTTCGTCTGAAACTGAACATGACTCTATGGAAAATGAGGAATTTATGCTGAAACTCATGTGGTCTCTTTCTGAAGAAGTGGAAAGTAGTGAAGATGAAGATCATTCTGAAATGCCTGTTGAGAAAGGGGAGCATTCAGCAAAAACAATTCAGTATGCAGATTGCCTAGCTAACCACATAATTTCAGTAGCGACTGAAATGGCTGCTTCCCACTTAGGTGGTAAAACAAATGAAACAGAAGCTGGCAGGCAGGCTCAGTTAGGGATGCAAAAGAAAAGATGTAGATATACTGCATTTGTAAATATCCCAGAAGAGACATGTAATTCCTTGTGGAATTATGCAGGTGATGTGGCAGGAAAAGTCATCAATGAGGCCAAGAAAGTAGTGAAATCAAGGCATTGCAAGCTGTTGAGGTTCAAGCGGGTTAACTGCCAGGTGGATTGCTTTTATGTGAGTAAAGGTGATAAAGATGGTAATTCAAAAGAATGGTGTGGCCCAGTACAGGACCAGTGGCTGGGGGAGAGAGATTCATCTGGGCTTCCTTTACCACAAGGTTCAGGCACAACAGGTTTGACTTCCAAGTACCCAAGCTGTGAAAGTGTGACTGACGARTATGCAGATCACGTTATCCGTGTTCTGAAAAGAGAAGGAGGTAACGCCGAGCTCTTGGTGGATCAGTATGCCAGCAGACTTGCTTACAGGTCTATCAAATCGGGCTTGCAGCAAGCTGCTAGAAAARCCAAATTCAGATACAGCAGAAAGACATTTCCTGGGCAAAATGCACAGGTAAATGGTAAGCTGGAGGTGATCAAAGCGGGGAATAAAGATGCAGTACAGCAGGTGAAAAGCAGCATTCATCGCTGTGAAGGTCAGATGTTTGAGAGGAGTGCCTGCACACAGAGAATGGAATGTACAGAGTTGTTACATTTTTCYGAATCCCTTGCTCACAGTATCACTTGTGATGTCAGGAAGAAACTGAAAATGTCGGGAGCGTGTTTGCCGAAGTCTCTTACAGATTCCTGTCTGTATAAAAAGACTGAATTTGATGAAGTCACAGGGGATCTCATTAAAACAAGGTTTTCTAGAACATTTCTTCCTTTCTCCCCAGATCATAAACTCTATCATAGTACAGGTAATATAAATGAAAATGGCTTCAGTGAAGGTATAATTCAAGCAATAGAACAATATGCTAGGAAAGTAGCTGATGATACTCTGGAAATGAGTTTAGAGTCAGCTRTTCTCCATGTGGCTGAAAACAGAAAAAATGGGGATAAGCTCTCGCACACTGAGAAACTGTCTCCTTTTCCTGGAACTGTCTGTAGATGCTGCAGTATGAAGGAACATCGGTACTGTACAGAAAGTATGTCCCATCATCTACCTGCACAAGGATCCTGCATTCCAGTGAGGCATTTTCTTCATTCTGGATTAGGTGGTGCCTGTCAAAATTCAAGAGTGTTTCAGCTCGATATTCCCAAAATTCACGTTGATGTAGAGCARAGGACAGTGTTTTCTGACAAGGGGGCTACTGCAGCCATAGAGAAAGCAGAAAGAGAACTGAGTTACACAAGTCTGACAGCTGACAGTGGTATTGGACAAGATGGAGTCAGTTTTGCTGAAAGCCTTACTACTGAAATAATGACATCCGCTATGACTAATATTGGTCAGGCAGTTACCATAAGGTAATATTAATTTTCTCTTATTGCATTTTTTACCAGAAAAAAGATTGTTAATACAAATATGTGCTCAGAAGGAATTTTAAGATATATTTTCTTAGGAAGATAGCCTTTATGTTCTGAATGTTTCCTTCCTTTTTGTTCTTCTGGTTATATTTGAATTATGCAGAACTAGGGAAAAAAGCTTTTTTCCCTCTATGTAGCTTGAAACCAAGGATACTATGTATGTCAGCCCATATGTTCCAGTAGGTGACTAATAAGTGGAACTTCTTGTGTCAACTTCAAAATAGGACCTGCAGTTGTACRTACTAGTCCTTACAGATTTTGTTGATCTATGGGCCATGACAGAATCCAGATTTGTTCCCTGTTCWTACTTCAACATCTGATGCTGATCAATCATACTACAAAGCAATTTGCAGTATGAAGTCTTCATACTGCAAATTGCTTTGTAGTATGAAGACTTCATTTTTTTATTATGGCTGTGTTGGGATAGTGTCTTTACTACTAGGAAAAAAAAAAAGAAAAACTGTTACTTTAAGAAAAAGCAATTTACTAAACTACACTTTAGCTTACAAAATAGTAATACAATAACGAAGGARTTGACTTTGAAATTCTTGTGTATTTAGCAAAGAGTAACATACTGTTTCCTTTATTAGRCCTACAAATAGGAAATATTTGCTGCAGTAAATCTGTGGCAAACATATGTTTCCTCAAATTGATTGTGCTGTGATCAGAGTGAAATCTTTTYAGGTCCAAGAGCAATCCGTACCCTTTTTTTTTCATTTTGAAGTAATATTTACAGTGGGACTGAACTAAATTTTTCAAGGTTTGATACGAAACACAGGCATACTAAGAGCATAAAAGTGCTCTTGAGTATATTGTTGGTCTTTGCGCAACAGGGCTGAGTCTTTACTTGATGTGTGACGAAAGAAGAAAGTCATGTGGTAATGTTTTTCTGTACCTGTGGTATCAAAGATGACACTTTTATTTAAAAATTCGAATTAGAATATGCCAACAGCAAAATGCAGTGTTCAAAGAGATACAGTTTATTATTGAATTTGGGGCAAGGAAGCGTTATTAGAATTTTGCTGTGACAGAATTTATAAATGTTTCTTCTGTTGTCATCTAGTGTGTGGTATGTAATGYATATGATCCTTGAGAAAGTGCCTTGTGTGATGTAGACAACTGGTGCTGGTATAACTGTGAATAAAAATTAGAAAAATGACCTTTTTTATTACCCTGATGGGTTCCAGTTCAGGAACATAYTTGTGCAAATTCGTGCGCACTGGAGCAAAGTGTTAGGAATGATGTGGTTTAAGGTTGCCTTTTTAAATAGTGAATGTTACTGTGGCTGCTTGCTGTATGGGAGTAGGCTGATCATTTTTCTTGAACTTCCTACTGCTTCATATATACATATATATAGATATATATACATATATATAGATATATATACATATATATAGATAATCACTGTGTGCACATGAAACTTAGTTCATAACTGCATGTTCTCATTTTGTAAGGTTTTTCTGTTGCATTGGTTTTTTTAACAAGGAATTCAAACTTCTTTAAATGAATTTTTCAAAGTGTCTTCTAAAGATGAGCTTCTATGGGGTATGGTTGCTTGATTGGTTTTTGGGTAAAAAAATTAAACTTAATTCCTGGGGGAAAAATTCTGTACAAGTAATGCATTGCTACACTTTCTTGAAGGAGAAAAAAATCTTTTTTTGCAGAAAACTTTCTAAAAAATGGAATCCTAATATTTTATGCTTAAGCACTTTGCCCTCAGGAGCAGACCACTTAAGTGCTAGTACTGAAGGCAGGCCTGRGAAAATAGCCAAACTGTTCTAGGGTGAACAAGTTCAGAAATGGTAAGTCTTCTTCTTGACAGGTGTATCTTGATACACAGGCTACAAGGCTACAGTGCCTTCTGTGCTTCACAGCAAATAATATTCCRAATGAGAGAATTCTTTGTATCACTCTCTTTGATGTCTAATGAAAGAATTCCACATAGCAATGCCTGATGTAAGCCTTTTGATGTTTCAGATTAATTTGGTTGCACTATTTCTTGTGTTCAGAATAGGGCACAAATTAAGGGATTCCCCACCTTTTCTTTCCAATGGAATTTAATGTCTTTGGAATGGGGTTAAATTGCTGTGAATGAACTAAACACAGATCAGCATGAAATGCAGTGATGTTTTTGTCTTAAATTTTTGTTTAGCTCTGTTGGAAGAGAAGGATTTCACTCTGTTGAATCTGTTGTTAGCCAGCAGATGAGTCTTAGTATTGGTGATGATAGCACTGGGAGTTGGTCCAATCTAAGTTTTGAAGATGAACATCCTGATGAGAGCAGCAGTTTTCTTCACCTAAGTGACAGGTAATTATACAGATTATACAGTGACAGGTAATTATATAGTTAAATAGTTACCTTGACATCAAATAACTTGTCATCAAGTGATATTTCTCCTGGGGTTTGGGGGAGAAGAGATTATTTTTGTCTTCAACACACAATGACTTTTTTATTAAAAATGGCTCTAGTATCATGATTTTGTTTTCTTACAAAATGTTGTTGGCCATGAATGTTCATACTCTGTAAAATGTATGGAGAGTGCATTGTCATTGATGCCAGGGAATCACATCAAGTAAAACTGTACGTATAAAATTCAGTATTAGCAAAAGATGGAAGCATTTTAAAAACAACCACCCTGTGTAAAATACAGCTTGAGAATACAGTTTATAAGTTGTACTCTAAAATATTAAAACCTAATCCTTGAGAAAATGTTTTCTATAAGTTCACTTATTTTTTAAAAAAAAGKAATAGCTTAATTGCATGATGAGCTTTTACAGCTATTTTTGTCTTTTTTGGGACTGGAATTTATAAGCTGCTCTAACTGACRTTGGTGGAGTATTTATATACTGCCAACCATAGAACTGCAGGTGTCTAATACTGGAATTTACCTGTTCAGGTTGGTAACTTTTTCTACAGAGCTTCTCACTGTACTGTTCCTGGCTGATTGATAACTAACAAGGATTAGAATGGCAGTTCTAAAATTTGCAATGTCTCTGCCTGTTTCCAGGGAAAATTATACTAAGAGCTGTGGCCCCAGCTTCTATAGAAGGAATATATGAGGAACTAATAAGCTGGTTTTTGTGATTGATATAAAAAAGTTCAGCATTTCTGTTGAAGAGCAGCARAAATGGGAGAGAGATTTTTTTTCTTTAGTTAGTACTTCCATCATTGCTGAGATTAAAGAAAGTATGGGAGACATGCTTGCTTATGTAATATCCAACTAGGTTATTTGGTACCAATGTGAAACTACTCAGTTAAATGTTTGCAGTATTTTTCATGTTTTGCTTAACTACATAATTTAATCAAACTACTACRATTTATCACTTATGCACCTTAATAATTTTGTAAAAGAATGCATTAACTCAGAGTTTATTATTATTTATTTTAGTAAAACATCATATCTTCTGAAAATGATGATGAAAATGTGAATATAAGGGAGAATATTCATTATGTTAGCAATTGCACAATAAAATAYAGATTAGTTGATAAAGGGAAAAAGTATAAAAAAAATTCTGGACCAGTAGTGCCTGTGTTGTATTTGTAATTTATCATTCCCAAAACAGATGTAAATGAAAAGAAGATAATTTTTATAATTTGGAAGAAAATCTGTGGCTCATTAGAAGAAGAATGACCCGAGGTACCATGTTAGTCATAGAAAGGGAGGCATACTTTGGATAGTAAAGTGTTGATGGAGGAAACAGGCATGTGCAAATTGATCAGCTGGTTTTACCGAACTAATTGTGGCTTGGTAGCAGCACGTGTGTTCCTCTGTGTTGCTGAGCCTTATCAGATGGAAGCAAGAATCTGGGGTTGTTGCCTTTTGTAAAAAGAGATAGCCGGGGGAGATCTGTAACAAGCACAGATTCAGTGATAGTACCCTGTTGTGGTTTAACCCCRGCTGACAACTAAGCCCCGCCCAGCCAGTCAGTCACTCCTGCCAAGGTGGGATGGGGGTGAGAGTTGGAAGAGTGTAGGTGAGAACACTCACGGTTTGAGATAAAGACAGTTTAACGGGTAAAGCAAAACAAGAAATTAATTCACTGCATCCTGTGGGYGACTCCATTAAGATGAAAAGTATTTAGAGAACTTGCGAGTTAGTTATGCAGGGAAGTGTTTGTGTCTTCTGCCTTTCATGCCTAAGTCTGGTGACTTCAATTTAGAATGAAAAAGTTCTTAAGCTTTCTCTCCAGTTGATTTGTAGGTATAAGCATAGGCATAGACACAGGCTTTTCATCCAGCATCCAGGTTGAGTTATAACTCAGAGCAGAAGCCTCGTGCTTTTCTTGTTACTTTTCTGCTGGCTCTTGTTGAAGAGCTGCATGAACCATTACAGAGGCATTATAATGCCTTTGTCTGTTAATTGCTTGTTTTGTGGTTACAGGAGTTTATTTTAAAGACTGCTAATTTGGCTGTTAATTAGGAGAAGGTCTCATCTCTTTSTCATACCTCATTGTAATCATATGGTTCAATATATATGATTATTTCAGACCAAGACTGGCCACTGTAAAGTGCATTGTCTCTTACCTAATCAGAAMAGTAGTGTGCAGAGGTTACTCTGTTAGATTACAAATTCTTTATCCTTTAGYCTGTGGACCAGCACAGCTTTTACTTCTGTTTTTGTTTTGCATTTGTAACTTCCAGTGAAAGAGGCACTGTGAGTGTAAAGTATTGATACCAATAGGCTATATTAATTTTTTTATACCTGTAATTTAATAATTTAAAGCCAAATTTAGAATTTCATATAACATGTGATTGTCTCACACAGTAGCTTGAGAAATGTTTTTAGGCCAGGTTTGCATTCTCCGCAAATTGGTTTCTTCAGAAGCTTCTGCTCTTTAATTTTCTTTTTTCTTGTTAGCATAACAAGAGAACTCTTTGAATTTTCTTTGGATGTGTAGTCTAAATAAGCAATAATGTACTGAATAAGGCAGCTGCATCTTCTTAAACTTTTTGCAGGTTATTTGAGTGTGTTTATATTGTAGACTTGCTAACCTGCTGTTCACTGTTTGGAAATTGGGATCCAAGCAGGCRTGCTGGAGAGCAAGAGACACTGATAGGTGATAATGTTACTGGCAAACACTTGAAAGAGATCAGTGTCTGTCTCTAGAAATTTTTACTTCCCCCATTCTGCTGTTTGCCGTGAGTGAAAATTACCTTCAACAGTCGCATAAAAATTAGATGGAGAAATCATCCTCCTGCAGCATTTCTTTGCAGTTAYTCCACAGCTTCTCATGCCATCTCTAGTAGGCAGTCTGCTTTCTTGAAGAATGCTGGATATTTGGAAGTCCTGTTCTTGGAAGGCTTCCAGACATCCTCTGGGGGTGGTATGAAGTGGGGGAATGAGATTTAATCATGAGTTGCTCAGTGTTGTACATATTGACAGGCTTAATAAACTGTGCTATTTATAATGACTGAAATTAACGAGTCTAAGAACATGCTCAGTTTTTCCAATTCTTTGCATTGGGTTGAATGTAGTCATAGAATAAGTGCAGTATTTTTGTGAACTGTGAGTGAAGTAATCTTTTCAGTATTGTTTTCATAGATTTAAAAGCCTCCTGTTTTTAAAAGATAAACTTGCAGAACAATATTAAAAATTAAAAAAAAAAATTCTTTACACTAGGAATTCCTTCTCGTCAGGTTTTTGGAGATCATTACTGGGTTTTTGGAGTGAAGTGGAAGGATTTTGTATGTGAAGTTGTCTTCACAATGCATAATTTTATTAACTGTTAGCTGCTCCTTAAGCAAATAATACAGATGTAATCTATTTTCTTATGAGTAATCYTTTTGAAATTGTTAGCTTTTAGAAATAACAGGCGATGTGCTTAGACTTGAGGACAGAATTCCTGCTAGCACTGATCTGAAAAATTAATGAGTACAAATTAATACTTTCACCAGTGTACTGAAACCTACTAGTTTTGCATTATTGTGCACAYTGCTGCTCTGGATAGCAGAGTCATGTTTGTTCCAGTAAACCTAGAAAGTTTCAGTGCTCTTGTGTTAAATGTCTTGACAAAAGAGTTGTAAGGAAAATGAAGGTTCTAGTTTGAGCTATTGTTCTTTTCTAGTTCAGCTGTCTTCTCTTCTTCTCCTGGCAGTAATGGTAACAGCAGTAGCTGGAGCAGTCTTGGTTTAGAAGGGGATATGTATGAGGAGAATTTATCCTTTCCAACATCAGACAGGTTGGTTGAGTTGAGAAATATAAACCAGATGGGTTCCTCATAATTAATGCATGAAATCATCATTTTTGAAAATAAAAATACAGTACATTTTTTATGCTGATACATTATTCACACTCTTCTCACTTAATCACAATATGATTTTTTCATTAATTAATCCACCCTCAATGATTAAATTTTTCTATGCTAAAACTGATTAATGTATTTTGCTTGCAAAAGGGTCCCTTTTTTGCATGTTCTTGCCTGCAGTTTTATAAGTGTTTAGATTTACTTTTTTTTCATGCAGACTAGAGCTTGCTTCCTACAGGATTTCTGGATTTTTTTTCCCTTTATCTTGTGTAAACTTTCAGAATTGCATAGTAATTGGTTTTTATAGGCCACTTAGGCTTACCTATTGCTRTTCATATCTGTGACATAAGGTGGCTGAACCTTTTCACATATGAAGCAAAACTATTAAAATCAATAAGTAGCACCTTTAACACATTTCTSTCTTCTCTCTTCTTTTCCTAAGAGAAAATCTTGTGATGTTGATAAGTCTGTTTACAACATGAAATGGTGTGAGAAGCAAAGCTTCTTTTTATGATCACTGCTTAATTCTTTTATGATTTTGTTGTTGTTTAACCTTCATTACAGTCTTAGAATTTATTACATTTACTGCATATATTGGATTGTATTCATATTTTTGTTTTCTTAATTAAAATACAGTGATGGAACAGAAGATAAAGATGAAGATTCCAAGGATGCTGTAGAAGGTAATGTCAGYTCCTGCATATGCTACTGTTTTTGTCCTGTGCACTGTACATTAATTTTTTGTTAATTCTTTGCCTTTGTAGTCTGCAAAACAAGGTGATGACTCTATTATCCCTGTTTATCATACTGGTTGTCTGTCAAGCATCAGAATGTTTGATTAATGCCCTGCATAATCCTCTTAATACACTGAAATTTGCAGCCTTTGGGAAGTGCTAGTTACTTACTGATGCTTACATAAATTTAATAACATAAGGTAGGGGACTTTGATCAGCTTGTTGAAAGTGTGAATTTGTATGCAGAGCTTAACTTCTAAGAAAAATATTTGTTAAGGAGCCATTGCAATGCATCTGCATGGCTGCCTTCAAAATGCTGAAGAAGTTACTCAAACTGGGCACATTAATCTTGGGAGAGAGTAATGAAAAACAATAAAAATCTTTGATTTGATGCATTTACTATTTTCTCTTTTCTCTTAGTGAAGTATAACATAAGGTCTATCCAGAATCTTGTTACAACTTGTTACAACTTGTTACAAAGTTGTAACAAGATTCTGGATAGAAGATCTCTTGTGGTCTGGTTCCAGTGTGATTGATGCACCAAAGTTTGTTAACTGAAATGAAAACAGCCAATACACAGTGTGTGAAGATGGTTTTAAGATGAGCTGATGTTGTAACAGAGCTCTTCTTTTTGTTGGGTGTGTTCTGAAGATAAAATAAGCATTTCCAGGAACCTCTGCTTCTTTCTTACAGAGGATATTCTGCCTTTTTGCACATCTTCAAGTAGTCTTAGTGTAAGCAGAAAGATGTGTGGGGTTTTGGTTGGTTTGGAGTTTTTTTCTCTCTTTTTAAGTTCTGGAAAATGTATATAAGTGACCAGCATCTCTTAATTTTATTAAATCAGATATGACTCTAAGGATATAAGAAAATAAAGCTATATTAATGAGTATTTTTTCCTCAGAATAATTGTAATTAAAATATTTTCTACTCTGTAGGTTTCATCTGCTTTATCAATATGTTTTTGCTTTCTTTTGGTCTCAACTTTAAAAGTTCTGGCATCTCAAATACTCAAATTGCTCAATTAGGATAGTGATGGGATTTTTTTTTAGATGGCTTAGATGTCACCTACTGTCTGTAGTGCAACAGACTGCTTTATACTGTATTGAGGATTTTCTAGTGAAATTTTCCCAGTGTAAGTTCCTCACTTTCTCACTATTGTTTTGAAAAGGCTCTTTCTGTTGTGCGGTTGTATGACTCTTTAAAGAGTGTGCTAGGTAGAACACTTTGTATCTGGTCTTGTACATTTGGAAGTTCTGTTCATGTCATACCTGGAAATGTCTGGCATTTTCTAACCTGACTGTGCCTTGGTCACCAAAGAATTYGAATCAAAGCTTTATTATCAAATGTGCATCTATTTTATAATACTAAAACATGTACCAAAATGTCACAGCAATGTTACCACAATGCATTCCACTCACTGTCAAAAGTTTTTAAAAAATTGTTCTTTCTCCTATAAAGAAGTTAAATTTTGGGGCTCCTAGACAAATAATCTGTTATCCACTGAAAGCACTGTTTTACAGTTTTGCTAGCTAATTTTCTCTTGCTTTTACTTCTGGAGGAATCTGTTTCAACTTGCTTGACTTTGCCGCTTGGGAATGAATACATTTATGTCCCTCAGTTTTCATAACCTTAGTTGGAAGAGTATTGAGATTGAGCTTAACTGAACATGAGTATATGTTTTTGTTGCTAATATATTCCATGTTTGTAGAGTCAAGTTCAGTAGTCTGGAAGCAAGGACTCCAGCTTGGAGAGCACTACATACGTGCCTAGTTGTTTCTGGGATTGTGGCAAAGGACTGTGTGGTAGCTGGATACAGAAACTCAGCTTGGGAACAGAAGTTGACAATACTGTAGTTCCTAAGTGTTATTAACACAACTACTCTTCCAATGCTGTACAAATTTTTGGAACTTATGCTGTAAAAGAAATGTTGAAAAACTGGGTATGCCTTAGTAAAATCAGCGGTATATTTTGGAAAAGAGGCAGTCCGATCAGTGCAGAAAAGAATTCAGAAATACAGACTTCTTAAAATGAGTTAGATGAAGGCATAGCAAAAAATAGCAGCTGGAAATGGAAGGGGCTGATGGACCCAGCAATGAAAGTCTATGCTWAATTTCTTGTCATTTGGAATAAACATTGTAGTTTAGGTGTCTTTTATTATGTAGCTATGTTTGCACACAGTTGTAAATGGGATAAGCAATACTTCCTAACRGGAGAATTCTGAAACACTTGAGACCAATCTAATTTTTTTCTTTCATATTATCTGTGTACACTAAATTGAGGGTTTTTTTAGATAATACAGTCTATAAGCAGTGACTTACAGAGATTTTTTTGAAACAATTTGAAGTTATAGATTTGCTTATTTTTTATTTAATATTAGGTTTGGAGCAAGTGCGAAAGACTTTRTCAATAATGAATATTGATCTGGAACCAAATCTAGTGGACCCACAGCTCAGAGCAGCCCTCCAGTGGCTGGCAGCTTCTGAAACAGAAGTGTCTGACCTTCACTTCTGCGACACCGCTGCAAGGGAATTCGTCTTTGTAAGTACTTGGGCCTGATGGGTGGTGGGAAAGGGGAAGGATTTCCTTGACTTCCATTTGCTGTGATTCACCAGCTGCTGTTACTTCATTTGCTGTTCACTGCTGAGGAAAATCATTATTTRAATCCTGAGAGGTCAAAGTGGAACAGCATGTTTTGCCTGTGTATATACCATACATAAACCAGTATTCATCAAAGCTGATTTTTTCACTTCTCCACTTACAAGTGTTTTACTCCAAAAAGGATGCAATTACCTCATTCCTGTTTGGTGAAAATTATRTTTCTTCAAGCATTTTTTACTTAGTATTTAATTGTTTATAAATTGAATCTTTACGAGAACTTGGTCATGCAAGTTTTTTTCTAACTTAATATGTTCTGCTTGGGGTTGGGGCTTTTTTGGTTTGTGGGGTGKTTTTGTTTGTTTATGTTTTGTTGGGGGTTTTTTTCATAGCAAAGATGTGTTTTCTTATGAGAAAGAACTTTAGTTTTGAAGTAATGTCTTTATTCTGTAAGCTACTAAAACCAAAATTACTAAAAAGAACTCTCAATAAGATTGTTTTATTCTTAGGTGCCTTTACTTTCATTTTATTAATCAAACTTTCAAAGAACTGGGCATTAGCAATTTGTGTGTCTTTGGAAAGACTCAGTATTTTGGTATGCATGCTGTCCTGTCTATTTCCATCAGAAACGCTTGAGAGAAACTTATTATTTCAATAAAATCATAAAACCTCTTCTTTCATGGCTGCACACCAAACTACACACGATAATCTGGATTTTCTTACATTAAACTTATATTTTTTAATCAACCAAGAAATTACTTTAACATTACCTTGTTATGGAAAGGCTAACTTAATAGATATATAGGTATTGTCTCCAATGATGAAGTTCATAGGAATAATAATTATAAAATATTTGTATTTTGTGACCCGATAATGTGATGCCATTAATAGCATTTTAACAATTAAGATCTTGGCAAAAATGACTTACTCTACTTACCAGTATATTAAGGAAGAAAAAACTTGCTCTCAGTTCTGAAATTTAATATTGACTCTTCAGCTTGGGGCTTTCCAAAGCTTACATCATCATGTCAGGAGAAAAGTGGAGTTACTGGGAGGTAAAGGTCAGTATGACWAAACAGACTCCCAGAGCTGGATGGATGTGTGCACTGATGGTGCTTAGGTACTGGAGACTTGTGGTAAGAGTGTGAAAGGTGTCTAGAGGCCTGTCCATATCGTACCTGGTCTGCCTTCTCCTAAGAGAGGCTCCTGCCTTCCTCACACACAAAGAGAATGATAATTTTGGAGTGTTTTTCTACCTATGCAACTGTATGGAATGTGTATTTGATTTTGAGAGTAGAAAGTTTTGCATTCTTATTTGAAATAACCCATAAAGTTTGGAAACGTTGTTTTGACATATAGAAATATATGCCCTATGCTCCTTTTCTGGAGATTGTTATGTTTGACTGAGGATTATTTCAAGAATATATTTGGCTGTACATTAGTTCTGGCAGAGTGGACTTTGTGCTTCTGTAAACTGGAAGGCAGTTTGAAAATACTATTCTCCATTTCTGCCCTATTTGAAATTATTTGGTTTAGTCCTTATATTAATATGTTTCTTCATTGTTAGCGTTTATAAGTGCCTTAACACTTAAGAAGAAAAGATATCACTTCTTCTGTTTCACATGCTTGGCTGAGTATTCTCTCCAGGTTTTTGAAGGTTTTTTCCAATGAGTTTGGGTTAGGGATAACAGTCATTCTGACCTCATGAAATTTTTTGCCTTCTCTTGAAGATCTCTTCATCTGTTTCAAGCTTGTTTCAAATACTCGGGTAGAATAGTGGTAGGACCCACAAGTGTTAATAATAATTTATTTTCTGTGTACCCAAGACGTGCATCTAACAATATAATATGAAAGGCACAAAAGAGATGGCAAGCGCCTCTTTTTAAAATTTTTCCATGATTCCCATATTCTTTGGCCAGCTCTGAGCAAAGAGACTACAGAGCTGTGGTGCTGATATTTGAACCAATGCTCCAGGACACACAGGAAAGATATTGTTAGCTGGCTGTGTATCTGACCACGACTCCAGCTACCTTAATAAGAGGACATACCGAGAAGAGCACTCTGGAAAATAGCAGTGCCTGTTATGTGTGCCCTCTTAAAAGATGATAATATTTTTCTACTTGACACTTCAGTTATAGATTGATACTGAGTTGACACCTGAAGGTTAAGACCATCTGGCAGGCAGTAGTCATGCAGTCCTGAAAATGCTACAGTAATTAATTATTTCAGTTAGTTTTATAGATTATTTTTAGTTATCCAGATGCAGTTATGTTAAAATAAATTGAAATTTTGTTTCCCTCCCCGGAGGCAGAGAATGATTACCTGTTTTTTATTCTATCCCACTTCCCAATGGGAATGTTCTCCGTTCCCGATGGAATTAGGTTGGGAGCAGTCATTCCCGGCTCTTGCAGAGCCGAGCGCGGCCCCGCAGAGGGCGCTGCAGCCCAGCAGGAGCCGTGGCTGCGGCAGCTCCCGGGGCCCCTCGGGAGTCGCCCAGCCCGGCTCTGGGCAGCCCGCCGGGCCTTAGAGCTCGTCGGAAACAGCCATTTGCTCTATAAGCACTGGGTGAGTCCTGGAAGGGAGGAAAGGCTTGTGTTAGCTGATCGCAGCAGGGTGATGAGCAGCCGATGTGATGTGGCTGCAGAAAAGGCAGAAGGGCTCCTCGTGTGTATCAGGCAGGGTGTTACTTGCCGCAGCTGAGTACGAACTCTTACTTAAAGGTGCTTGTTTCGCTCAGCAAGGCAGAAAGACGTTAAATACCTATGTATGGAACAAAATACATTTATTAGGAGGATAACAAGAAACCATAAATTAGAATAGATTCTGTGAGATGCCTGACAATGGATATGCCAGTGCCTGGATTAAAAAATCATATRTATTCCATTTTTAATGAGACTTTACCTACTGTTTTAAGATTCGTGTTTTGAGTAAACTCAAATATTTCACTTGTCTGGCAGGAAGAAAGTGATTGGTCATCTAAAGAAATAGTGAGATTAAACATAAAATTTAAATTTAGGYGCCAATTCTGTAGTTTTACCGTAGTGGAAAATTTATTTGGACCGAAGTCTTATATTTTATTTGCTGAAGTAGGTATTTGGACATTAGCCACACTTTTCCTCTGGCAGAGGAAAGAAAAATGACCATTCTTTTATAAACCARCAAACATCATTTACAAAATTGCATGTTGCAGGCTATAAAACTCCTACTTCCTGTGCTCTGCTTTAAAATTCACTGAAATAACTACAGATTTCAGTCTCTTCTTATATAGAAAAGATGTCCTTAATTTCCACTGAGAAAAGTTTCCAGGGCTCAGAATAAATTGTGTTCAGGATTAGAGAGGATTTTTTGCTTGTTCAAGTTAATGTTTTTCTCAAGAAATTAATTGTTTAATACATGTTTTTATGCCCATGTTCTTTCTGTCAGTCCTATCACCTGCCCTGTTGCAGTTGGAACATCAGCTAGGTAAAGAAACAGGGAAATAGTGTCTTCCTTTTTTTTAGAACTTTATATTGCAATCTGACAGGTCTCACAGTAGAAACTGTATGAATTTTTAATTTTGTAGCTGTGAAAAATATTTCCCTGAACACTGTGTATTGCTTTTTCTAAACTTAATGTATGGAATGTCTTCGTAGGGACTCTAAAAGGGGTTAAAAATGTACAGCTCAAAAGAATAAGTAGAGTGTCTAAACTGTGTTTACAAAATTCAGCATTGACAGGTGTCCAGAAAGCTACAGAGAATACTTTGTTTGTGTAGATATTTGTTTATTTATTTAAACTAAAAATTGTTAGGTTTTTASTCCTGGGCAAGCTATCAAATTCATTCTTTCCTTAGGGTAGGCTTTCTTACACATATAGCTGAGCTTGACACATCAGCGATGGAAGATTTTTTTCTTTTGGATCCTGGGGGAAAAGAAATGTTTTCAACTACACTGATCTCTGCTCCTGAGTGGTAGTTTAACTTAATCATCACCTTTTCCTCCTCCCCAAGATGTTATAATTTCCCAACTCTGAAGAAACTGTTTTCATTGAGGGTAGTGTCTGTACCACCCCAACCACACTATATGTTGTGAAAGGAAAATCCACATCCTTTTATTAAGACAGAGTTTTGTCTTTTTATACATGCATTATTGGCATGGGAGGGGTGGCAAATGTCTTAATCTTGTGTTCAGAATTTCCTGTTTTCTGCAGTCTTGATGAACCACAGTCCTCATACCTGTGGCACCACATAATTTGAAAATGGTGCTCCCTCCAGAAGAAAGTTTTGTGAAGACTGCCCTAGAGAAAAGTGCTCGATTCTTGCGGAAGTTTTTGTTTTTATAGATGTGGGAATAATGATTAACTCATTACAACTGATCTCTTATGACCTAATGTTTCAAGAATAACTTCTGTAACGTAATCAGGATGTCCTAGTCAAAATATTTTGTGTTCCCCTGTTTCCCCTTTAGSTTTCTAGAAGACTGAGAGAAAGAGATTGGAAAGTTGGAGATCTCTTGCAAGCAGTGCTGAAATATTGTGAAATGATAGAGATGGCGTCTGATGGAGAGCAAGCTCTGAGTAAATCTTTGGTCAGTTGGCTTCTGGAAAATGTCTGAAAAATCCAAAGATGCGACACTCTTCGCTTCATTCCTCTTCTGAAAGGAGATAGAAGGAACACAGATGTGTAAAGTAAAATTCAACCAGTGAATGTTTAAGTAATAGTCAGCATTAAAAGACTTTGAGATGAAAGTCAAAATAGCTGTGCTGTGCTTTGTGATATGTGCACATGGTATGTTTATTCAGTCCATAATCGGTGTTGTCCACCCACGCATAAATTGTATTTACTGCTGTGTTCATACCACTGAGATATTTATGAACAGCCCTTGTCTTTGATCATAGTCCACAGGAGACAGTCTCAGACATGGTATTCAGGATTCCCCTTGTGTCAGGATAGCTCTTTCTCCCACTCCTATGTGTGCTATATTCACAGCAGGACTAAGAGCTCTGATTTCAGCAACARTCTCCTCTGGAATACCTTGCTGCAGACAGTGGAAAAAATATTCATTTTGGCCAGGTGTTACATGCCCAAGAGCAAYATTGCCAGGAAGAAAATTGTCACCTGCCCGAGCAGCCCCTGATTGCAGTCTGGCTTCATAGCCACCTTTATCAGTTTTAAATTTATGTGTAGATGGGATAGTCTGCTCTGAAATTGTTGAGGTGCAAATGCATGAATTTGTTGACTCCTGTAGAGCTGGTAACTTCTGGTAGAAGGGCAGAGTGAGAAGTTGAGCATAATTTCATATGTAATTCTTTAACAAGGTTTCCTGAAGCTTGCCAGTCAGATTTAAATTGCTAAATTTTTTACTGAGGCTTTTTGTATGCAGATACTTCTGTGACACTAGTTCTGTGTCAAAGAATTTGTACATTAGTCTCTCACACGGATGTGTTAAAAGTAAAAAATAGAAATTTCTGAGGATTTTGGCCATCTTTTCGAATAGGTTTAATTCCTTTCCAAGAGCCACATACGAATTTTCTTTTTATGAATAAAGACAATTTTGTTACTTAGTGAGCATGGAAGGGTTTAGCAAAGAAAGCTAATAAAAATGTAAAGGGGAAATTTCTTGCAAATTGATTTTTCATTTTTGTTAACTACCCTCACTGAATTTTTTTAAAGGCACTTTTAATTGAATATTTTTAGAGTCTTGTCAGGTTTCTCACCAATGCTGCTGATTTGCCTTTCTGTCTGAAGGGAAATCTGAACCTTGACTTATCCTATGGTTTGAAAATGTTTTTTGAGATTTGTTTTTTTATATATCCTTTGAGAGAAAAAGGCACGTGCTGGTGATTACCAGGTTGCCACCTAAAACTTGGCAAATCATCATAGAGCATTACTGGTTTTGAATGAACAAAAAAATCTTAATAGCTTTTTCACAGAAAAATATACTGTTGTTATGGTGCACAGTTTTGTGATCCCAGACAAGGAGAGATATGGTCTCCAAATCTATTCCTGATTTTTAATGGTATATGTACAATTCTGATTACCCCTACCCCATGAATTGCTATGGAGTGTCACACTGGTAAACTCAACAGCACTGTTCTTGCAACATCTTTATGTTTCAGGAAAGCATTCCACTGGCCTCTTTGTAGAGGCATGGTTGGTTTTAATCCTCTTTTGTCATCTGGATTTCTGCCTTGGATCTCACGAAGTTCACCTTTCTCACAGAGCCAAAGATTTTTCATGTTTTTGTATATGCACATACATGTGTTCACACATGTGAATGGACACAGGTTTGTTTATCTGTGTGTGTATGAGATCTCACTGCTGTGAACTCCTGGTGCAAACTTCTACCACTAAATTAAAATTCTGTTATGCTCAGTTTATTTCCTCACTTCATATATCATTTCACTGATTGGAAAGTCAATGTATGTGGCAAAAAGACCAAAAGCCACTTGAAGGTCCTTTGTATTGTTATAGATGATATAATCCAGGCATCAGGAATTCTTTTTCTCCAGAGCCCAAAGCATGGCAGGGGAAGTTATTTAATTCCTATATTTAGAAGATAGTTCTAGTAGCAAATATTTTTTAAGAATTGTACAAAGGTTGTCTGGGTTTTTTCTTCCTCTCCCAAACCCCCTGTATTCCTTTCCCCCCCCCTTTTTTTTCTTTTTAAGGTTGATTTTCAATATTGTTTTAGAGAAAAATTTGAAATAATTCCCTGGCTATAACACCTTCCCCTTAACACAGCAAAAATATACTTGTACAAATTTACCTATAAAATTGAAATGTCAAGGAAATAAAATGTTAAAAGCAGTGCCTCATGACTAAATTTTTCTCACCAAGTGGAATTTCAGGACATGAGGATACAGTACAGTATAGTAAAGTGTTTCTATACAGTGAGGAAGACACTGAAGGTGTTCAAAATGTACAAAACCATAAATTTTAAAAACCTACAACACAACCAACAAAAAACACTGCAGGAACAACCATTTTTAAAACTCATTTATTCAAAATGATGGATTATGTAAACTTGGTGAAGTGCTTTTTCATTTCATTTACTTTCTTGGAGAAAGGCAGAAGATCGCGCCATTCACAAAGCTTACTACTATTCACAAAGTTAAGTGGACAACAGTTGCACTGAAAAATATTTTTATAAATGGAATCCTGTTTTCAGACTGGATCAAATATGTTATGTAACTATTGATTGGTGTTACATTAAGGAAGAAATGGTTTTATTATCCTCTGAGGAAAGTAGCATAGTTTCCAAATTTTCCTGGGAAAAATGGTATAAAATACTTCATTTTTACTGAAAACAAGCCAAAAAAACCAAACCAGTTTTCTACACAAATTGTTTTAAATTTGTTCGGAATGACTTGACTTTCCTCCTTCTGTATAAAGTTAAAAAGCATTACTCTAGCCTGGCAAAATTATTACAATTGAATAATTTTAATAATCTTTGAAAACCATACTGTGACTGTATTTAACTGGTGCTGTCTGCCATATTAGTGAGAAAGCTGTTCCTTGCTAATGCAAGTCTTAAATTACACTTTTACTGAGTTTGTTTAAAACTCCTGACCACAAATACAGAAATGTAAGTGAAAACTCTAAAAACATGAAGGGCCACATTCTGGTCCCTTTAAAGCATACAACTCTGCTTTATAAACAAATATAAGGTAGAGTTTGTTACATCTTGCATTTTTTCTGTATGGGAACCCTGGTTATTTAATTTCTATGTTGAGGAAAATATATCCTTGGATGTTATTGTTTCAGAAATCACCCAGACACTTCATAAATACATTTGGTGTTCTAGAAAATGGAAGTGTTTTGGTGTTTTGTAAGATTCTGTAGAAAAAGCACTTTGAGAAACAGTCCCTCTGTAAAGCAAGTTAGCAGTGGCCATATCTAAAACTAGTTTAAGCATTCAGAACAGGGTGCATAAGTAATACGAAGTATGCATAAAGCCTTAAAWTAAAAACCAAACAAAACTCAAACCCATATTCTAAAATTAAAGAGGATTTGCTGTCTCAAAACAAGGACATGAAAAGGCAGCTTAGATGATGTATGTGAATGCAGTTTCTGTAGTATCTTTGTTCTTGAGTTTTAGAAAATTGTGTAAGTTTTTTAGAAAAAAGCCAACCAAAACCCAGAAACCCACATTCCGAGACTAATTYGGTCTCTCAAAAATGGTATCAGATTTTAAGTGTTACGTTTTCTGATGTAACTTTTTCTGGGACCTTTTCTTTGAAGAGAGACAAATTGTTGGAGATGGGAACACAGTGAGTAGTAAACACCAGCGAAACCCCTGTAGTTCTAGAGAGTCAATTTGCAAAGAAAAATACAAGATTCAGGAATTATTTTTATTGTAAGAAATTTGGCTTTTCAGCAAGAGCCAGTACTGTCAAGCATTTACTGTACTTGAGCTCTGAAGAGGCAGGTACAGAGCCCAGCCACTGTAGTCACTTTATTTTGTATCATCTTTGTACATTCCTGTTGTATAGCTGGTGTTGTAGTTTTAGAGGGCCTTTGTTCTAATGTCTAAACAGTATTTAATRATAAAATTTATTATAATTTGCTGGAACTGCTGCTTATTTGTGCAGTGTTACAGTAATTCACAGCCCAGTTAGTGATGCAGTTGTATACCAAAAGCAGTTTGAATAACTAAATGTTTATGTAACTGTACTCAATGAATATGAAGGTCTTGTACTGTATAATGGTGACAARTTTTACCATTTTAGTAACTTAACTATATTCAGTTTTCAGATTATGAACTCCAGGTTGCACTAAATTCATCCTTGTTTTAGYAGTGGCTTAAAATAAAACACATTTCACTGGCTTGGAGAGTGCTGTCGTTTCTTGTAAATTCATGGAATATTATTTTTCTTTTCAGCAACCACAGCTAAGAGCGGTCTTGCTGGGTGCCTGTGTGAGGAAGGGTGTAGTAAGCAGTGCATCAGTAGATGGCATACTTCTTACAGAGTTAAATTGGAGTCCTGCAAGGGATGAGGACCCTGCTTTACTGTCTTTGGGTTGAAAGGTGAGCCTAGAGTTCCACTGACATGCAGTAAAGTGTCACATGGACTCTACTCACAGCACCAGGGGGATGTAAGAACCAGTCAGCTCCATCTTRCCTGGCAACTGGGTTAATAAGGTTGCCTTGGTATTGCTGTATGGACTGAGGTTGCTTTGTCCAGTGTTTGGGAAACTAGCTTAGAACTCAGCTTTAGTCTTCTGGACAAATCCAAGAATCCTCTGCTAGTAAAAATGTATGAAGCAGGGCATTTTGCAGGTTTCTTCACTATCCTCAAGTGTTTTGGAATCTTGTGAAATCCCCCAAACAGCATATTGTCAAGTACCCTAAAATAGTAATGCTGAGCAGAGATGATGTGCACAGGACCATTTCTAAGATTTAGAAGAACTGCTGTTGCAAGTAGCWGTCTTTTGATGTATAAGTTTTGAGTCTACTATTCTCAGCTGGGTTTCATTTCAAGAATTAGGACATTTTTGCTGAAGTTACATTAAAACCAGTAAGCGTGAGTAACTCTGCTTGATTATTTTTGCAATGGTTGTTTAAAGGAGGTTTCTTYAGTATTTTGAGATTGCTTCCAAAAGGAGCATTCTTGTGTTTCATTACCATATCTGTTTCAAAGATTTTTTGTTTGGGTAATGCCTCATGGTCAATCACATGGAAAATAAATGTTAACTGAAGCAAGTAAATAACTTGCTCTTCAAATACTGTATGTTCAAAAAAAGGCAAGTAGTGAGTTGGAAACAAGGAAAAGATTTTCATAAAGGGAAAGAAGATATTCATGTGGAAGATAAATCTGAGCTTTTTTCTTCCTGCCCTGGACTTTATTTTTCTTTCATTCAGCAGTCTGGTTCTGGCTGGCTTCATTCAACCACAGAACAGTATCCATGCACTTTGTTTAACCTTGGTGTATTAAATTGAGAGTTAAGTCTCCAGCTAGTCCATAGTCTTCGCCCAACATGTGTGCTACTCCATCTCTTGCTGCTGTTGGTCAGACCTTCCTCTCAGGCCCTAGCCTGAGCTTCTGGTGTGACTGAATTCCATGCTGGCTATTGCTCTGAGCCTCCGATTGGAAGGTGGCTACGGAAAGTGAGTCATGCCAAGGCTGCAGAAATGTACCCAGATCACTGACCTTACTGGTTATTGAGCACCATATTAATCAAATGCTGTCTCTTTCCCCTGCTGTTGAGGCAAACCATGAAGAAAAGTGTGACTGCTAGGGGCAAGGGAACCAACAAGCATGAGGCCATGTCTGTGGTCAGGGTACTGGCTATCTAGTCCATGACCACAGAGCACCTTTCCAAAGGAATGGCAAAAACTKAAATTAGGACCTTTATGTAGTCAGAACATATAGTCTGCATTGCCTTTATCCTTCTGAAAATTGCTGCTGCTTGTAGGACTGTGAGGGAGCTTTGTGTGCATTTACTTAGGTTGGTTGGTTTGGTTTTAATTAAGAAAGGGCAAAAGAGAACACTTGTGTAACTCATTTGACTTAGGATTTTGGAATTCCGGTGCTTCAGCCAGGAATCAGATGAATATTGAGAAAATAAAGTGTGTGATAATGTGGTACTTCTTTCTGCTATTTGCCCCTGTAGCTCACTCAATTCCAATCTCTTATTTTGTACAGCCTACACCTCATTTAACTTTTAAGTTAAATCAGAGGCTCTTCCTACACTTTCCTTGTGGCTATTGCTGGTTTCTACCTTTTTTCTGTCCCTTGTCAAGTCTTATAGTGCAGCTGTCATCTTCAGCTTCTCTTTTGACCCTTCTCTGTTGTCCTGATGTGACTTCTGGCCTTCTTATTCTTGTCTGGTGGAAGTGGTTAAAAACCAGCAAGAGGAGTCTTAGCTGTGAGGCTATGGAACAAGGCTTGCCTACCAGAAATCATCGAGCAGTGAAGAAGAGCTAAACTTGCTTTTGGCTGAGTTTTTCACTCCTGTAGGAAAGTAATCTGTGGTTGCTTTGGTTTGGAACCCAACTTACTGCTTGCAAAACCCTTGGATTTTATGCTGATCTAAAAGCAACTTTTAAGTTGATACTGAAGTATAATATAACTCAAACATACTCCATAATTCGTGCTGCTGCATGTGCAGTGTGCTGCTGGTTGGCTTCCAGACACAGGGCAGAACTTAGTCCTTTGGAAAGCTGGCAAAATCCCAGTTGTCTCACCCAGCTGCATCAGGTCTCAATTTAGATGAAGAGTAACCTTTAATAGCAAATAGTCAAGACATTAGAAGGTCGTATTTTCAGATTATTGCCCCATAGTATTGTGCTGTGAACAGATGCTGCAACTGAATTGATAACCACACAAAATCAGACACGATGCTGTGAAAATGCTATCAATATGGACAGAAATATAACAAAGAACCATCTGCTTCTGCTGGAAGTTGTAGTTCAGGAGAGATGCGTGATGTTTCTGTAGGAAATTAGAAAATGGCTTGGTGGAAACCAAGCTGTAAAAGCAGAGAAATTATGTCAAAAGAAATGGCAATACTCGGGTGTCCTGTTGAACTCTTCACAGTATGTTACACAGTATACATCAGAGAGTTGGGAGTTCTCAGGTAAATCCATTGGAGTTAAAAGGCACTGGGAAGASGAGAGCATCCAAGCTAACCGTAACAGGACTGAAAGATGCTTAACTAATATTTCTGTGGCAACAGTTCGTACACATTTTTCATTCTTTTAGCTTAGTAGGAGGTTCAGAACTTTGCTTGCATCCTAATGTATTGCTGAAAACCACAATGTGASTATTTTATCTTCAGGGCAATCAGAGTCTTCAAAGGGTTAAGCCTGAAACATCCTGACAAGCTTAGTACATGCTGGCATCTTCAACAAAACCTCTTTTCTTGTGCCTGCCTGAGAAAATAAAGAGGTGGGTGTTGGAAATTCCCCAAGGAGTCTTCATCAGTATGATCAAAATGCTTGTGAGAGGCTGCTAGAGACATGGTTTCAGAGAATTTGGTAGTTTTTGTTAAAAATTATCTTGTGAGATTTTTTTGTCTTCTGCAAATGTTGGAATGGCACTGCTTATGGTATATGCCCGTCTTGTGGTCTGTGTGTTAAAAATATGACTTAATTTATTTTTCTCCATGTATTAGCTTGCCACAACTGTTAAGAAAAAATKTAGGTACACAAAAAAGTCACCCTTCCTGCTGCCATCCAAATTACACTGGATGAATGATTTAGATAAATTCGGGAAATAACCATTATTCTGAATACATGGCAGCAATGAGAAGGTTCGTTGTTTCCATCGTTCATTTTCAATTTTCTTTCTTAAAATGTAAACATTTTCCAGTAATTAGATTGGAAGTGCAGTAAAGCTAAAGCTCATGAAATTGTCTCTTAATTAACAAGGAGAAAATGAAAGAGAATGAACTGTGGTCACAACACAGTCTTGACCCTGGACCTCACTTAATTTGAACTTAAATTCATTTCCTACCAACTGTCAAAAGACGGTTTGCAAGTTTGTTTGTAAGTCAAAAGTTCAAACACAGTTGTGTCCTAAATTTCATATCTGTTTTTAAATATGCAGTTTCTGCAGTCTTGGGTTGTTGAGAAGAGTAAAGGCTGTAAAGGTTTTCTTTCTTTTTGGTTGTAGTGTCCTTACTGGGTGGGGCTTTTTAACTACTCCACCTTCTCAGTCTAACTAGTATCTTTCAGCAGGGGTTATGGATTGCATTGACCCCGCATAGCATCCTTGGCACCTATTCCATGAAATTTCTGCATTTTGCTTCCCTGACTTGGTTTTTATTCTGCTCTCTGTTCCTAAAAGGTCTCCCAGTCTCAAGTCCTATGCTGCAGGCACTTTATTGACCCTGAAGAAGGTTTGATACCCTCAAGGAAGGTGAAATCTGTTGGAAGGAGTCAGTTTGTAAAATGGAACAATGATCCTGGGCTCTTCTAAAGAGTTTTGGATATTCACAAAAACTTATTGTATTTACCAAATCCCACAATAGTTATCATTTTTATTACTCTCCCAAATATGTTCAGACTAATATTTTACAATTTCAGATACTTTCCTGTAATAATGCTTGCAAACATTAGGCCTTTTCAGGCAAATCTGAAAATCACTCAGGAACTGTCCCAGACTGGTTGCATGTAGAAAAATCCTCATCATCTGGAAAGTAATCACTTTGTAAGTTCTGCTCTGGGCCCCCCAACATAAGGACATGGACCTGCTGGAGTGGGTGCAGAAGAAGCCACTAACACGATCAGATGGCTGGAGCACCTCTCCTGTGAAGACWGAGACCCRTGGCTGTTCAGCCTAGAGAAGAGAAGGCTCTGGGGAGGCCTTTACAGCATCTTCCAGTACCTAAAGCGATCTGCCAGAGAGCTGGGCTTTTTACAAGGGCATGTAGTGATAGGAAAAAGGGGAGTGGCTTTAAACTGAAAGAGGAGAGATTTAATCAGATACCTGGAAGAAATTTTTCACTCTCAGGGTGGTGAGGTGCTGGAACAAGTTGCCCAGAGATTTGTGGATGCCCTATCCCTGGAATTGTTCAAGGCCAGTTTGAGCAACCTGGTCTAGTGGAAGGTGTTCCTACCCACAGCAGAGGGGTCAAAGCTGGATGAGTTTTAAGGTCCCTTCTGACCCAAACCATCCTATCCTTCTAAGTACCTTACTGGGTTTTTTTACCTTTCTGTGGRGAGTCAAAAGGATAAAAAGTCTTGCCCTGTTCTAAATGATGACTCACCTTCAAGGCAGTAGCAAACCCATGGCTACATGAAAGTCTAGGAATTCCCAAAGATAACACTAGAAATAAAATAATCTAACATTTCACATGATATTATCTCTCTTGGTTTTGTCTTMCCAAGGGCATGACTTTTTAATAAAAACCACAACAGTCTGCACAAAGACTGCATTAAGATGTATGGTGTTCATGACACTGTGATTGTCTGGAATAAGGGAATTCTCTGCTCAGCTCTGACATGGGGCTTCTGGAAGATCTTTTGGGTAGGTCTACTGTCTTACTCTTCTTTGTTTCTCATTTTGTGAAGCTGACTGATGCCTCCTGCCCTTTGCTCAGGGAGGTGGTGGGAATTATCTCCCTCTCTCCTCTACGTGAACAAGAAGTCTCCTGCAAAGCTGAATTTGATTGATGAGRCTCCAGGGAAAGAGGTCATTGGCAAAGGATGGTGTGTGGCAGATGGATGTTAACAGGCATGTTAGGTGGTCATGTGTTAATTTAGGTGCAGAGAGCTAATTTAACAGCTAATTAACCACCCCGTGAGAAGACCTGAAATAACTATTTCAGAATTGTAGTCCTCTCCCATTGAGAATGTATTGGACAGGGGTTGACATGATTGAAAATTGCAGCATAAAAGGTAAAAATGTTCTTTGTGTTATGTTTGAAAGATATAAAAAATATTTTAGGTAGAGTTACAYAAATAACTGGGTATTTCCTCTTGGTGTATGTGAGTTCAGACTGAAAATTCTCCTTGTTAGCCTTAAAATGTGTTCTGATGCCTGCAGCCCCTCCAGAGAATGGTTCTTCATACACTCTATTTACAGCTGAGCAGAGGAGAGGCCTCTGGGATGGTACTGGAGCACATATAATGGCAACAAGGAGATAAAACCATCCTGGCTGTGCTACTCACCTGACAAATACCRTGCTCTCAAGAAAGCCACAAAAATGTTTTGAAGAAAGCAGCATAACCACTCTCCTGCTGGTGGTTTGGTGAACCTCACAGGGCGACCCACAATCGGATGTCGGCCATACTTTCCAAGCAGCAGCAGGGCTGGTCAGTGGTTTGACATAAATGCAGCCAAGCTTGTGCTTTGGCTCCAGGTAACGCCACCACAACCTGTTTMGAATGTTTGCTGTGTTTATGGTTAGTGATGGATGTTTTGGCAGGACTGGAGCATCACAAGCACCTTCACTGTGAACTACTTTGCGCAAATTGCCCCGGTCATCGTCCTTCTGGCTGAATCTCATGTAAATGCTAAAGACTTGAATTTTCACCCTCATAGAAATACAGAGCTTTGATGCTATAGGCTTGCATGGTAGCAGACTTTGCCAGGTTTTCAGGCAAGGCCAGTATGTTAAATTATACTAAATGTAGTGCATGTTTCTCTCTGTAGCTTGATAGCTGTAATTTGTTAGCTAGAAATGCACTATTACATACATGCTGAGGTTTTGTGGATTTCCTGGCTTCGTTGTTACAATGAGGACAAGTGATTAATCATGTAACATGTCTAGTGATGAGTGAGTRCATCCGGCCCTGTTTTTATTGCTGTTTTTTTTTTACTCCCTTTTTCTGAATCTCTCTAGCTTACACATAGCTTTTATACCAGTTCTTCTGCTCAGCTTTAATCTTTGTACTAATCACCAAAAATTTCAACAGCCTTTTAAGGACAAAAATAACACAAAAATAAGGCTTTTAAATGCTAAGAAAATTGTCTATACTCAGATCTATTTTTTCTTTGGAGATGTATTCTCTTAGTGGGTAAGAAGTTTTAATTRTTCATGTCTTTTACATTAAGGATGAACATAGAACCTTGAATGCAGAAAGTAAAATTGTGGGTTTTGACATTTTCTGAAGTAAATCTTTCCTATCAGGTCCTTATTGTGAACTGTATCTGTGAGATAGATGTGTCTTTATTTTCAGCAGCCTTAAGTGATCTCCCACATCTTCCTGCCTCCCACCCTCACTTGACCAAAAACACTGTCAGAGAGACTCAGCATCTGCAATATCCCATAAGTAGTGTCCTGGGACATTTGGATGATATTGGCCCAGTTTTAGTTCTTTACATTTTTCTGCATCTTCTTTTAATAACTTTGCTCTGGAAATTGCAGTAAAACCTGCCTCATAACTGAATTTACTTTAAAAAATCTTTGCTTTGCTTTAAAACCCTGTCACCTTTCTCTTCACYACAGTAGGAGTGGCAATTTCAGATTGTAGGAATTTTTTCTGGTTTTATGATTTCAGTGCTAGAACTAAAGAAAATGCAGATTTACCCAGCTGTGAAGATGACAGAGGTGGGTTTCTGCAAAGGGGATTTTCCCATTTGATAAATGTTGCAAGAGAGTGAGAAGAGCCATTGGCCAAGGGGTGAATGAGGTTACCCACAGGCACCAGTGGTGCRCCCGATATGGCTCAGCTGCTGAACTGTGGGTATATGGGTCAATGAAGAGGAAGAGATTACTGGAAAAACAAAGAGGTGTTGGAGCTGGGGAATTCTAAGTAGCAGCAAAAATAGGCAACATAATGTGTCAGAGTTTTAATGCAAAAAATGAAACCAGACAACTTTGCTGTGAGTGCTCAATAACAAACCTTTGGAGAAAGGCATGGATCTCTTAGCTTGTGCCCATGCACCTCCAGCCAGTGCGCAACAAAGAAGAAAACCTCACACTTTGCAGAACCAGAAATTAAAGTCCAGATRGAGGTAAAACTACAGGCCTGGTGAAGCCCAATAGCAGCAACAGATTTCCAAAGATGGGTGTGCTTGCTACTTATGTCATCAAATTTGGYATTGTCTACTTTGTGCCTGTCTGCTTGTTCCTCAAATTGTCTATAAGCATAAGCTCACATTTAGCTGAACACCTGAACTGCTGTGAATGCATGAACACACACGTTTAAGCCCAGCTGAAGAGGTGTACATGGTATAAACAGAGTTCTGCATATCTAGCTCTAAAATATGAACTCTGCCACTGGAAGCTTGTCAGTCCACAGTTTTTAGCTCTTTAGAGGATGTGTGCAGTGTCACCAGTCCCARCTTTTGTCAGGATTTTTTAGGTGGAGAGAGAAGGAAGATAAACKGTGTTCTCAAGTTTGCAGTTTCACAAAGATTTTGGAGAGATGCATTTGTGTAGGCATCACAGATGGCTGCAGTCTAAGGATTTTAATGATGAAAATCCTGGTCCTAATTTCCAATTAGGCAATTATTTTAAAGTGGAATTTATAGTTATTGGAAAGCCTTTTAAGACTGATGGCATTATGTAAATACAGGAACAGTTCWGGAAGAATCATGTGGGAGGATGACACCTTTGCTGTTGACTGCTGCTAGAAACATAAAATGAAGCTGACAAGGCTTSTTATTCCCATGGATGTTCTTACCTTGAGCTTTTATAAAAGCCAATGCATCTGACAATTCAAGATGACTTATGGATGCCTGAGATGGAGATATCTGGCATCCTTACTACTTAACAGTGAGGTCATTTTCTACAGAAACTTCTACATATCCTCCAAAGTCTGCCCTCTGTAAAAGGGGTCAGTAAAATGCATTTGTCAAAATGAGTGCCTGTTTGGAAAATTGCCACTTTCATACACTAATGGGTATGAATCAAGAGGAAAATAAATAGCTAGGACTCCTTGCTGGGTTATTGGCTTCTTTTAGGTTTCAGAGTCAGAAATAAACACACAGTGGTGTCATTAGATGTACTTTATGAGACCAAAAAATTMCTACCAGAATTTAAAATCAGTGTGTTTATGTAGACAAAATCTATTTCTTCTGTTACGGGCTAATTTTACAGCACTTAACTTCCCAGAAACATGCAGGACAATGTCCTTGGTCTGTGTATAAAAAGCAGTATTTGACAATATAGTAGCATGTACTGCTTCATGCTGAAAATGGTCTTATCAGCCCATTAGAGGAATGCAGACACCTCTCAGCCCAAAGCCCACTGCTGACTATCTCTCTTGGTTTGCCTGTCCTCAGGTATGCAGGCAGCTTGAGACYATTGATAGACAGGCTGAGGACCTGCCATGAGTCCTGTTGTGTGCAAACTTCTGCAGTGAACTTCTGAATGGCTGAGAGGATGAAATACCTGATCTGCTGCTGGATATCTTTATTTTCTAATAATATCTCCCCTCCATTCCTTTCAACATGGCTGACAGAATAAAGCTCCAGCCAATGAATAGTCAGGCCAAGATCTGTATGCTAAGGTGGTCCTGGAAAGACATTTTCCAAAGCATTTAATGCTTCATTTCAGGAATGGACCTGAGACCCCCTTTTGGCAGCTCTAACACAACTGTTTATGCATTTTCTCCAAAGCAGCTTAAATGAGACCTGTRAAATACATAAGCAGGCCTAGAAGGGAGGCCAAGACATTCTCTGTCTTCAGGGAAGAAGCCAATTTATAGTGCTGCAGTCAGAATGCTCCTCTTATTTCTGCTGCTCACTCTGACATTCACAGGRTATTTTGCAGCAAGGCTTGGTTAGAACTGTAAAGTCAAATTTTGCTGTAGCAGTGCAAGTGCCTTGGTGGTTTAAACCCCTCTCAGAAGAGACAGGCATAGAATAAAGTRCTTTCTTTCTGGGAGCAATGTTCCTACCAAGAAGCAAGTATGGGAACAGCAAGAGATGTTGTCTACAGATCAGACAGTCTTCTTGTCTACAGATSTACTGTGAGTCATCCTTTCGACATTGCTTAAGCAGAATGGTACTAGCCTCCCCAGTGAATTTAATAAGGTTCTGAATCCCTTCCCTCTCCAGTCCAGAATTACAGCAGAGACCATGAAACCTGCAATGTAATAAAAGACTCCTACTCCACAAGCCAAGTCTCTATCAGAGCTGAAATGTCATTAATGAGAAATACATGCACATAAGGTGATTCACCTTGCACTTATGTTGGAATCAGCTGCTCTAAGTAGGACTCRGGGGAAACAAAACCTCCTTCTGGAGCATGATTTGTCTCATTTCTTGGACTAATTTGAAAACAGAGTAAATGTCTCTATTTCTTTTAACAATCACAGAAACAGAGGATCATAGAATTGTTAAGGTTGAAAAAGACCTCTGACATCACAGAGTCCAAACATTAACCCAGTACAGTCAAGTCCAGCACTAAACCATGTCCCTAAGTGCCATATCCACATATTTTTGAATGCATCCAACAATGGAGATTCCACGACTTCCCTGAGCGGCCTCTTCCAATGCTTGACCATCCTTCCAGTGAAGAAAATTATCCTCACATCCAATCTAAACCTTTCCAGGCACAACCTCAGGCCATTTACTCTTGTCCTGTCACTTGTTACCTGGAAGAAGAGACCGACTCTCACCTTCATACAGCCTCCTTTAAGGTGGTTTTAGAGAATGATAAGGTCTTCCTTGAGCCTTCTTTTCTCCAAGTTAAACAGCCCCAACTTCCTCAGTCACTCCCCATAAAACTTGTTTTTCAGTCCTTTCAGCAGCTTAAAACCATAAAGGAGTCTGGATTACTAGTTAATGTGCTGATATATATCACAGAATCATGGAATCGTCCAGGTTGAAAGAGAACTCGAAAGATCATCTAGTCCAATATTCTGGGGGAAAGGGAGCCTAAGTGAAGTTATCTAGCACCCTGTCTGGTCATAACTGGAAAACTTCTAGTGATGGAACACCACCATGCCCCCGTGCAGGTTGTTCCAATGAATGATGACACTCACCATAAAATTTTTCTTTCTTGTACTGGGATGATTATACAGTAGTTGTTTGATGTTAGAAGAGCCAAGTCCCACTCTGGGCATCTGATCCTTTGAATTAAGTGCTCAGTCCCATAAGATATTTGCATTAAATTTCTGTCTAAATGATGTGCTTGAAGGACTTTTTTTGGAGTAGTTATGAGATTACCATGTTCCTGGAAGAAACTGGGAGCAGGGAATGGACGTCAGTTGTAGTCAGTGCTTGAAGTGGAATTGCTTGTTTGTGCAGAGATACTGCCAAGCAGAAAATGGACTGGAATATTTTCTTATGGGAGTTTCTTCTTAGAATGGCTGCTATAGAAGAACTTTGCATTGCCTTCTCTGGGGTAGGTGGTATTTGTGGACTGCCTGAATCTGCCTGTAAGAGGCAATATAGAAAACCAAATGACTAATCCTGAGACTGTTCTATCAGAGAGAGCGTAGAGAATGAAAACACATTAGAAAATGAAATTTACCTGGACACTTCTGAAGAACGTTCCTTTGCTTACCAGACAACTCAATACAACTCTAAACTCACCCTGTGTTACTTTTTCCCCAAGCCTTATGACTCAGCTAAGTATTTTGATAGAAAAGTCCAACTGCCTAACTTTATTTCCACGAAGAGGATAATTCCAGAAGTCTCTAGCCATGGCAGAGAAAGTAATTAAAACCAAACAAACAGCAGGCTGCATGTACTTGTGTTCTTTTCCATCCTGATCAGTTATCAGTGGTCTTGAAACCTTGCAAAAGTTCTGTGGCTAACAAAGTTAATCTTAAAAAAAATAAAAATCATAATGTCTATCAAGGGAAAGACCCATTTGTTTTACAGTTGATGCTTAAAAAAATAAAATATTCTGATAATGCGGAAGAACATGTCTTGGAGCTGGGAGAGGCTGTCTCACCAAAGAACCTCAGCCCCTAGCATTGGAGGCCTGGCATGAGACAGTAAACCACATGTTCCCTGGGATGAGTGATTATTAGTGACAAACAAAAGYAGTTTTGGCAACCCCAAACTTTCAACACTCATGAGTCAGGACCCCAACCAGTCAAAACCGAGAGATGTGCAAAGAATGTGTTCTGTGTTGTTTTTATTTTCTTGCTGGTGGTTGAGCATTCAGGGCTCATATTTTTGTTTTCTTTGTGAGATTTGAGACAGTGAACAAATTCTTGCTGTTGGGTGTTAGGRGTAAAAGGGCTGGTTATCATGATACCTACAGTGGAACCTCAAAAGGTTGCAAACCCACATTGCTTGTTTTRAACCTGAGCTTTCTTTCCATTTGCTAACCAATGATTCCTGATGGTTGTGGATATGTTTTTTAGCCATACTTCAGAGTTGCTTGGAAATTGTATCTTAAAAATGGAAAATGTGGTTCTCATAAAAATCAAAATTTACCACAGGAAGATGGTTTAATTTTTTTTTCTGACATGTTTCCATCAACATGTAACATTAGTTGCCTCAGGTTGGGAGGATCCAGGATGCTTGGTGAGTTGCTTGACAGAATCCAAATGAAAAAAAAAAAAAAGAGATTAATTTAGTATTAATATTAACCCATGTCCTCTGAAGTTCTAAAGGATTCTTTGGTTCTAAAGCCTAATATTTTTCAAAGAGTACAGCTCTCCAGTTGCAATTCCAGGCTTTTGACATATATCTTCTCTATGAGATGCATCACAGATATCTGTGGCTGTCATACAGCATGGAAGTATGGTSTGACCTGATAAGCCTAGATAGCTGTCTGAGCTATAACTTCCCTAAAATACAGAATTCACACTTRCCATATTAGGAAGTGTGATGAGATTTGTATCTACTCCATTTCTCATTAGAGAGCAATTCCTCTTTTTTATTAGCTGTGTTCATAGGTATTATTGAATCTGTTTGCATAAAAGCACTTCTGCATATAGATTGTTGAGAAAAGATTCATTTTGCCTCTTCACAATAWAGTTTTGTTAAACAAAATGGGGTGGTTCCAGTGACTGACGTGTCCCYSTWGGCTCCCCACACACCCACTCCRCAGTCAGACCAGGTTTCYTCACCTGTTTGACCGCAGGCTTTCCAGAGCAGTCTCAAGCCTCTGGGTCCTTTAAGAAATTTTATCATGATGCAGCAGTAWCTAGAGCTGGTTGCCTTTGAAGAGGGATCCTGAACAAAAGAAATCCCGGGTTTTTACACCCATAGCGTCGATGTGCGCAAAAGTTTGAATTCTKCTAGTTGGATCCTTGACTCCTTCCATGTGTCTGAGTGATTGGTCACCTGGCTGTATCTTTTGTKATGCAAAGGGTCTGCAGTCCATGGCCTCTTGCCTCGGGCTCCYGCCRCCCAGAGCTCAACCTGCAGCTCCCACAGTATCTTCACACTAAGCTACCTGGATCAAAGGTATTCTTCAAATATTTTGGAAAGAAAAAAAATTAAGACCCACAAGAACCTCAGTTTGTTTCTCTCTTTTTTTAAGTGGTAAGATTTACTAGAAGATTTAGTTACCAAATTGCCTTGGCTCTCACTATATGCAATGGAGTGATAGAGGCATATCCAAAAGAGGATAAGGCAGCTCTCCCAAAGTTTGAATTGGCTTCTGGATGTACTTGTCCAGTTGCAGAGACAGTGGAAGGATTCTAAGGGTATGTCTACGTTGCCAAATAAAAAAGGGCTGGGAAGTGAGCCCAGTTATCCACAGTGCTGAAGAGTTGACTTGCTCTCCATCACAGTTTCAGACTTCCCACAGAGCTTGTCTCCAGGGTAAGCCTTCTATAAAGAGGGGGCTAGATTTGTGCAGTGAGGACAAAGGCCCATCTGGATCCCAGTTCAGGCATTCACSTTCTTTCATTTATCTCTTAAGACACCAAATTGTACAGAAGAGGTAAAAATCTAACACAGAAATGTTGCAAAAATCAATGTTCTTTGAAAATCCAGCCCCACATACAAGTAAACCTCTATTTGTTTTGTATCAACAATTCACTTTTCTTCCAATCAAATTTTTCTGCACACTTGTCTAATTTGTCATGATGAATAGATTATTCATTAAAAACTCATCTGACAACAATGGCCTCTCATTTTCAGTGCCTCAGCTAATTAGAGGATTGACTAGAGACCAAGAATTTAAAGGAATCTGTAATCAAAGTCAAGGGGAATTGCAAACGGTTCTTACCTTTAAAACTTTGCTTGGGAAGCAGCAGGTTAGATGAGCCTGAGGGGGAAGGCACATGTATTAAAAATGCCCAGATTTTTAAAACCTTGTAAGACTTTGGCTGCAAAAGCACACAAGCAAAGAAGGATTAGAATGATGATCCAGAAACACATTTCCACCTTAGTGGTTCTGTTGGGAAGAGGCAAAGTGATACATAATCCTAATCTGCTAGATTTTCTATTGCCTGGCCATTCCTAGAGAAGAGCAGCAAGTGGTCTTTGACAGTATTTGAGACCAGACTCTCCTTTCATTCTTTAGTCAATTAAATTAGTTGCTGTTCTGCTTCAACATAACAAAATTGCTACATGGTTTCAACYTGAATTGTTTTGAATTTGTTGTTCTTTGGACTGGTCCCCTGAATCTTTGCATTTATCACTTCCTTCTTATTCCTCCTTCTTTCTTGTTTTCATGTGCAATCATGGTATAGCAATTAGAATACACTGGCCCGGCAGTCATTATCAATTGCAAGTGCTCCTTATGCTTGGCAATTTCATGCTGGTTAAGCCAAACCAGGCAGGACTGTGTGACAAACCCATAACATCTGTGTCCTGCCCCATCATATCATTAGAATGTATATATTCATGGAGTATGGTGTGCTGCTGGCTGGGAGTCTGAACAACAAACCATAAATAGGATAATGKCTTTCCTCAGTACATTATCATTATTCAAAAAACAAAACCTCACTTGTTTTTGAGAACCTTTTTGGTTTGTGTAAGTTTCTCCATGGATATGGCTTGCTACTAGGGCTTGATGGCAGAGGTGCACATTTGTTGTCTTCTTAACCACTAAGAGCCCTGTGCCCTGTCTGCGGTGCAGGACATACTCCCCGTGTCTCCTGCTGCGCTTCCCGCCCTGCGCTGCACGGTCCCTCTTGGCTGTCTGTCAGGGGGCCAGGCAGTCGCCAGCAGGTCATCTCCTCTCTGCTCTGGCAAGCTGCTTCAGCTATATAAGGGGGCTCTGTAAACAAGAGCAAACCCTGTTACCTTGAGGTATGACGAATGACTGTGACTTATTAGTGTATTTTGACTCCAACAAATTTAACCTCTGATGCAACCAGGCACCCATAAATTCCAGGGCTAAATGAAGCATGATTTTTAAAATTTCTAAACAAGGAGATAATCAGGAGGTTGCTCAGCTTCTTGGATGGAAGATGCTGGCWATGGAAGACTTGGTGCATATGCATTCCCATACCCCCCTCTTCCATTGGTAGGAGGCATTTTAGACTTTGTATGTACAGGAAGAGATGGATACATAGACCTCTGTTAGGTAAGACAAATTAAAACAAAAGCTTTTCTATTAATTTCGTAGGTTTTAATGATAGTCATCTTCTTTTGAGATTCATTTTATAGAAAGTTACTCAGTGTATCATGGGGGTCCACAAACTGCTCCATAGACTTTAAATGCTGCAAATAATTACAGTAGCCAAACACCAATGCCCTGAGTAGGGTCTGCCATTCAGCTTTGAGCCTCACACTGGCAYGTGTATATGGCACATACAGCAGCAGCTGAAAATCAGATTAAAGCCTTTTATATACACATTTCTTTTTTTTTTTTCCCACTCAGAGAATAAAGGGAAGATTCATAAATAAGGGGTTTTTTCACTCAGGGAATCCAAGGCAAAATTTGCAAATGTGTGTTGTATCACTAAATTGTTATGATGACAGGCCCACCGTCTGATCCCTAGCATTTGTGTCCCAAATTTTCCCTCCTGTGAGCAGATGTCAGAACACATCTTGCCCTGTCTCATCTCTTGTTGACCTGGCATGGATAGGTGGAGCCTTTATGCAGCTGAGCACACTTTATGTTATCAAAAAARCTGGGCACCTGGTTTCCTCAACAGGAATGGAAGACCCTGCTTCTGCCTCAAGCCTGTGGCTGAGTTTGTGCACTTAGCTGAGCCTCAATGCATTTGCTCTCCTTTCTCAGTGCCTGCTTGGGAACCAAATGGTTTTGTCCTTGAGTCTCATACCTTTACTGAACAGAAGAGTAGTGGTATTACATAGTATATTGCCCATGATTCCCACATGCAGTTAGTTACTTGAGTTAAATCCATAGGGAAAGATGCACTTCTTTTGGGTGGAACTCTGTTGAGACTTGTTGAGCCTTGTTTTCATCACTAGTTATTGGCAATTTAGAAATCAAAAGAGAAAGGTTAAAAAATGCCACCTGGGCTCTACCAACTAGCACCACTGGCAGCAGTAATCTACACATACTGTGTGGCCAAAGGACCCTTCCAAATGGAGGGTATGGAAGAAGCATTGCCATTGTGGGATGGAAGAGCTCACATGTGCAGAGATTAATTGTGCTGTGCTTCCTGTCTTTGGGCTGACAGAACYAGTAGAGATGTACCTGGGCATACAGTAATTTAGAGAAATAGTTAGTATCCTGTGCAGCAAATGTTTCCTATCACAGCCCTTACACATCATKCAGATTTTGCCTTTCAGCTTTACCTTCATCAGAACATTTTAGAGCCTTGTCCAGTCAGATGGTATGCTGGAAGTACTGTTGCCTGTAAGAAAAAGAAAATATTCAGGCATATTTTAGACAGCTGATTCTAAGGATGGTGTTTAGAGGAGAAGTGACACAGTTCTGTCCTGCAGATTGTCTAAGTTCTTTTGTGGGAATTACTTACTTGTATGCCTTGTTTTTATCATGGTGTTTCAGTAACAACAGTTAACTTGGTTCATCCTTGAAAACCCTTATACTCTTCCCTGACACTAGCATTGCTGGTTCCTGGTGGTGGGCAGCCATCCCATTTGCTTGCTGATAAATATTGTGACAAAAGATGAGCCTAAGGTGCCAGATTTAAAAAAAAACACATTTACTCATCTGCAAAAATGAAAGAAGTAAACTCTTGATACAAGCAAAATGAATCATGCATAGGAATGATTTTTTTTTTAACTGCAGTCTTTCATAGAGTTTAGTTCCACAGAAGAGAATTAAAAAGTGCTTGGATGAGATGGAGTAAAGGCCTATAGACACCATCAGCACACTGGGTATGGCCTGATGGCTGAACTGAAGGGATGTGGGTCACAGAAGGCTGCTAGGACAAGAAGTACAATAGGAAGAGGGGGCTGAGAGCAGTTGAGAGCGCTTGAGAGCAGTTCTCAGGTGGAAACTGGAGTGAAAAACTGGCTGGAGCAGAGGAGAGAGACAAAAATAGAGAAAGATGTTCCAAATTCCAAGAATKATTGTTGGTGTGTGGCTATGGGGGCAGCTGATATCAAATGCAAAAAACACAGAAGCAAAGCTAATTGTATGCCTCAGAGGTAAGACAGTGACATAGCTGGACAGAATCTCATGCACAGAAARTTGTGAGGACACTAGAAGGGATTGCAATGAGGTATAGGAACCCTGAGAGAACAAAAAAAAAAACCACTGATGGGGAGGCCTTTGTTTTGTCCTGTATTGGTCTTCTGTAAGTAGACAATAAGTTCACRAGCCTTGGTGAAGCCAGCAGTAGTGTTGGCTGTGACAGCGTGCATGAGAAGCGATGACGGAGGGCCTTCAAGGGCTTGCACAGTGGGTGCATTCAAGTGGGATGTGCTGGCTGACCAGAGAACCTGCAAAGTTGGGGTTCCATTCCAGTGTTTGCTCCTGGCCCACCACTGCCCCCCTGCCAGACCCACCTTGGCCTCCCTGCACCCTCTGTCATGCTGGCATTGGGTCTTGCTGCCCCATGGCTGCTCCCTTCCACTGCTTGAAAACTAATCCAGCAAACATAGTGTGAAAGAACCTGATTTGCTGTGGCAGARCACTCTTTCATGCTGGCCTGGTGCCCTCACAGTGCTGGCCAGGGGGGGCTACCAGGAGGGTGGAAGGCTATCAGTTGCTGGGGAGGAAATGAAGTTTCCAAAGAGAAACATTTTGGCCCATAAATTTGTTGAGTGACACAGCAAATGCAAAGTTACTGGTAGTGCAGCAAGAAACCAAGCCACCAGCCAGGCAGACTTTAAAGCTTTTTTTTCAGAAAACTTTCAAGTGGGTGTTTTTAAGGCCAGGCATGCACTCTTAGCCCTTTTGTGTCACAGAGAGCTGCCAATAAAACATGGCTGTCAAGATGGATGGCCCATTTGAGACACTGAGGTTCTTTTGGAGCATGAAGTGATAAAATTTCAGGACTGGGTTCAAGGTTATTATTTTTCTTGAGGCTTTGAATGGCAAGCTGTGGATTTATTGCTCTGTATCTTCAGTCAGCACTTTTCAAAGCACTTGGAGGCAGCTATCAGTAAACCAGATGGATGGAAGACACACTCTTCTTATGATATGACATGTCCTGCCAGTGCCAGGATATTTTGGTGCCAAACCAGCTGTAGGCAGGCTCTAGCAGTTCAGGGGATCAAGATGCTGTATCTGGAAGCTGGGATGGACAAGGTTTTTGTGATAAGAACAAACACCAACCATGTCATGCTTAATTTCTAGCTATCTTAATTCCTCCCCTATCTGCCCACCCCATTGCACTCTGCCTTTGCTTGAAACCAGCCTACTCACAATATGGGTCAGATTTACTCAGATTGAAAGCAAGCAGTAGGGGGGTGTGTAAATGCCAAAAATGGCATATGCCCGCCACCCCAAGGCGATAGCAATGTGTGATCCCTCTTGGCAAGAAACCTGGAAACTTTSTGTCCTTGATGTGCCACCTCCTTGACAGCATGAGGTTTGCTTGTGGCAATATGCATTGACATGCAAGAAGAGATGATGAGTCAGCACAAGAATCATTTTTGTTAAATGACTTCCTAACTGGTCTCAATGAAATGAACAATTTAGACTATCTGTGGAGATTAATTTTAAAGAAAAGTTAGCTAATATGGAAGAACATGTTTCTTAGGTGCACACCTTCATCATTTGAAGCCTGATAGAAGGTTGAAGATTACAAAAGTCCTCAGGACTCGAAGAACTAGTCAAATTATAAGTGACAAGCAATAGCCAAATTTGCTCAAAACCTGGGTCAGACTCCAGCAAAGCAAGACACTTGCTKAAGAATCATCAGGCCTCCAATATCATTACTACTTAACTACTTTTTTTTCCTTCATACTCACATCGTTTCCTCTCTGTTCCCTTTTGGCTTTTGTCCTGTGATCTCCCTGTGATTAAAAGGGCTTTCAGATGAAAGGAGGTGGAATTCTCAGGTAATAAATAACCTGATTCTAGAGTWTAGGTCTTTAAGAAAACAGCCAAACATGCTCAGTCCCAACCATTAAACCACAAATACTGGCAACACTTCAAGAGTAATTTAGGAGTTTGGGTGTTCATTTCCAAGTTGTCAGAAAGTGATGTTGAAGCCCTCTGGGAAAGATCACTGTCCRAATGACTCCTCAGAAGCTGCCATGAAAAGCCATTAGGAAAGTCTGGGGGTAGGCATACCTGAACTTTCTCTGATTCCACCATCCCCAAGAACTGATGCCATCACACTTTTGAACAGAGACTTTCATCTCTCTGTGTAGATTTCATGTTAGCTGTTCTCAGTCACCTTCATCACCCCGACTCACTTTCTGCTCAATGAAGAAGATATTAAACTCCATGACAAATATCTATGGAGATATTAAACTCCATGACACTTAAAATAGGTCATAAGGAGAGGGTGGATGATAGTCATAGCCTTACTCAAAAGCTGACTACTGCATGGAACAGATGTGAAGCTAGGTGAGATGCAAGGGACAGCCAGTGATGGTATTTCCATTACTGAGAGCAGGTGAGGAAGCACAGGATACTTTGTGAGGTATTATAAGCACTGAAATGTTTCTTGGGTTCATTTCTCTTGTGCAGACATGGTGTGCTTGCAAAATGCCACTTAGCTTCTGAGTGGCAATATCTGGTTGATAGCTGTTGATGGAATTTGTGAATCTTGTTTCAAGAGCCCTGCAGATAGTACCCATCCCTTGCAGATGTTTTCACTTAAATTGGTTGGCTCTTCTCCCGGCCAAATGAAACACACTACGTGTCCTGACATTTTTATCTACTGTTCTCTTAAATTTGAGTTCTTGTTTCTTGGAATAGGTTTGCAAAGCCTCCTTTGGACTGTCTTTCAGAATTAAAACGCTGCAAATTAGCTGATCCTGGCCTGGCTTTCAGTAAAGTTCTAACTGATTTTGTGTACTCAGTGAGCACACCCTAGTTAAAACAGACTGTACAGGACTGTATGACAAACCCACAGAGGTGGCCCAACCTTTTACAGCATTACAACCTGTATTTCTCAATATGAAGCACCATGTCCGCTCTGACCCTGAAAAACAAACCATAAATAAGATAATGGACTTCCTCAGTGCAGTATGATTACAGAGACAAAACCTCTGTTATTTTGAGGACCTTTTAGTTTCTCTAAATTACCTCATAGATACTTTGGTCTTTTGACTGTCATTTTCTGCTAAGAACTAATGAGAGAGGTGTGGATTTTAACCACCAAAAACTCCCCAGACTCTTTTTGGAACATCACATCCTCCCTAAGTTTCCTCTTAGCAAGTCTGCCCCATGATGCACACACAGTGTGCARGCAGGAAGAGGCATGACAAAATTACTTTCTTTGGCTTTTGCTTGATGCTTTTGGGAAATGGGCTACAAAACCATACCACATGGACAAAGAAGAACCTCATCTTTTCTTATCTATTTCAGCAAGCCATTGCCTCTTTAGGTTCCTCCTTCACATCCATGGTTCACCAGCAGAAACCCCTGATTTCACCGTATCTGGAGGTTGAGCCTTGGATAGAAAAGGAGACCTCCATGTTGGGGAGCTATTAAAAAACAGAAGTGGAAAGGGATACAGGTGCTTGTAAGCTTTTGGTCCTTAGGAGAGAGGGTCAAAATCTAAAGTGATCATTCTCTGTTATGGAGTTACAGGCCTGCTCTTGTCATCAAGGATCAAACATGCTCTTGGGAAGTCACTTCCACCCTGTGAGGAGGAAGGACTAAGGATGTAGGGGTGTCTTAGAATCCCCTCTCATAGTAATCTTAATCTTGTTTTTTTCCAAATCCATGTTATTTCCATAACACAGCCAGAGARTTGTGGGATCAATAGCTAAGGCAGCAGATCTTCAGTCAAGTGTGGCAGGGATCTACATAGATAATGATCTCTGAACAGTGGGTTGGGGAAATCATCAGTACCAGTATAATACAGGCTGTGGAATGAAAATATTAGGAGGGGCCCTGAAGAGAAGGCCTTGGGGATATTGCTGGATGAAGAATTGAACAGAAGCCAGCAACATGCAATTGCAGCCTGCATAGCAACAGTGTCACAGGCTGCATCAAAAGCAGAGAGGCCAGCAGGGTGAGGGAGGCAATTCTGACCCTCTGCTTTGCTCTCATGAGCCCTGTGTTGAGTACTGTGTCCAGCTCTGGTGCTCCCAGCAYGAGAAGGACATGGACCTGTTTGAGTTAGTGCAGAGGAGGGTCACTAAGATGATCTGTGTGACAGAACACTTTGCTTATGAGGAAGAGCTGAGACAATTGTGTTTCTTCAGCCAGGAGAAGAAAAGACTCCGGGGAGACCTTACAGTAGTCTTTTAGTCCCTAAAGGGGGCTAACAAGAAAGAGAGAGACAAATTTTTTAGCACGGCTTGTTGAGATAGGACAAGGGTTAATGGTTTTAATCAAAAAGACRGTCAATTTAGACTGCATGAAAGGAAGAAATGTTTTATGATGAAGGTGGAGAAATGTTGGAACATATTGCCCAGAGAAGTTGTGAATGCCCCATCACTGGAAATGATAGGAATTAAAYAGAGAAGAAAAGAATAAAATAGATGATTCAGTTGGAAGAGACCTGCAACGATCATCTAGTCAACCGCCTGACCAGTTCAAGGCTGACCAAAAGTTAAAGCATACAATTAAGGGCATTGTCAAAATGCTTCTTAAACTAAGACAGGCTTAGGGTATTGACCACCTCCTTAGGAAGCCTGTCCCAGCATTTGATTACTCTTTTGGTAAAGAAATGCTTCCTAATGTCCAGTCTAAACCTCCCCTGATGCAGCTTTCAACCATTTCCACACATTCTGTGACTGGATCTCAGGCAGAAAAGCTCAGACCTCCCTCTCCCTTTCCTCTGGTCAGGAAGTGGTAGAAAGCAGTGAGGTCACAGCTCAGCATCCAATCTCCAAACCAGACAAGCCCAAAAATCTGTAGCCGCTCCTCATAGGACATTCCTTCTAGCCCTTTTATCAGTTTTGTTGCCCTTCTCTTGGTGCATTTGAGCACCTTCATGTGCTTAAGTTGTGAGGCCCAGAACTATGTGCAGTTCCCCAGGTGGGGCTGCACCAACACTGGCTACAGTGGGATAACCACCTCTCTTGCCTGGCTGGTGATGCTGTATTTGGTGCACCCCAGGATGTGTTTTGCCCTCTTGGCTTCCAGGACACAGCTGGCCCACACTGCACCTGCTGCCAACCAGCATCCCCTGATTCCTTTCTGCAGGGCTGCTCCCCAGGTAAGTGTTCAAGGTCAGGTTAGATGGGGCTTCAAACCAGAAGGAGTGGAAGGTGTCCCTGCCCACATGGGAGTGTTGGAATGAGATGGTTTTTAAAAGTCCCCACCAACTCAAACCATTCTGACTCCATGGTTCTATGATCCCTGCAGTGCTCTCTTGCAGTGCTCTAGGGCAGGAGAGAGTAGAGGACAAAAATCAAACTCTGTAGCTTCCCAAGGTATTGCTTTGCCTTCAGTGTGCTCTGARCACAGACCAGGGTGCTGCACTGGGACTCTTGCTGCCTGTGCCCAAGGGATGACCTGTGTGCCGTGCTGGTGGAACAGCACCTCTTGTGCCCCAGGTGGCCCCTAGTGCCTGAGAGCCACTCAGCAGCAGTTCTCCATCACAGCCTTGCCTGGCTGAGAGCTGGAAACCCCTCCTTTTGCCCATTTGGGACACAAGGCTGAGAGAGCAGTGCCTCGCTGGCTCAGCCTCCTCAGTCCGGGAAGAGGCATTCAGTGAGCCAGCCCCTTGGGTCATGGAGTAAAGCTCTGGCAAAGGTTATAATGAGCAAAAACTCAACAAATTGCTSTTGCAAACACTTGGGTTGACTCCCTTCTGGGCTGGAGTCATCTGCTGAAGGCGGCAAGAAGGGAAAGATTTTTCCTTTTTTATCGTCAAGCTGCTGCCTGCAGAATGTGAGAGCTCTAACTAGTGTGCTGACTCTGGCAACAAGTCAGCCCCAGTGTCTGCACAACTGTTGGCAGAGAACAATTGGACTCACAAGTTTTCAAAATATTTTCTTTTTCTCTCCTCCTCATGACTTTCTTTGTTTACCCAGGAGAAAGAGATTTGTTGGTAACCTCTGAAGATATAATAGTGTCCTATTTCAATTGAGATCAGAACATGTAAGCCATTTACTCCATTTAAAGTTATTGTATTCCAAGATCTATGAAGTACTGTATAGATTATAATTGCTTTCAACAAATATGTTAGTGAAATTGCAGTGTTTCAGGGTGAACCATATAATCAGTCTTCTTGGAAGTTTTGGAGACAGGAGTTAATAATGGGTTATCTTCTCAGTTATGCTATGATAGACCATTTCCTATCTGGAAATAGGTCATGTCAAATAGTAGCAGCAGTTTATTTTTGCTATTATTTGCAACCATCAGTAGCTGCTATCAAAACAGGAACCTCATTTTTCTGTGTGGATTGAACACATGAGAAGCAAAAGCACCCCTTAGCCTAGAAACTTTGCTAAAAGTAAAATGCATAAGTGGATGGACCAAATATTTTGTTGTGGATTAGATGTAGCAGAAATAATAGCAAGGAAAGTATTGTTATGAATGCTGACTGCATGTGTAAAGCAATTTTCCAGCTGCTTATCCACTTTCAAACAGCTTAGTGGTCTGGTRGTGCCATAGTGGACATTTTGTTGGAGAACACCTGCATGGCTGGATGATTTGGCCATGGCTGGCAGGAAACTCCACCATGCTTTGAAAACTTTGCCTGATGCGCTCTGTTTTCCTGCATAGATGGAGGACTGGCTTGAAGTGACCTTTGGACTTCTGGTGTTAAAGGGGAAACAATATTTTGAAGTTATTTTAGGATTGGGTTGGTGTGTCTCCATAAGTATCCTTGCTGATCAGAGGATATCAAGAGCTGTGGGACTCGACTCTATTTTCCAAGCCTATACTTCTGACACTGAGGCAGGGTATCTGTCACTCAACTAGGAAACATCACAATTCTTCCACATTTCTCAGAAATGTCACATCTCCCCCTGTCATAACCAGACAATCCATTGGCTTTCCTGGTAAATATGAACTTGGTTACTGGGAAATGAGCTCCGGCTACCTAAAGATGTTAGGGATACTTTTTACAGCATGTGAAGATGAAAGTTCACTCCTCACACTACTATAACTGGRGGATACTTTAACTTATTTTCCTACTTCTATTTTTTTTCAATATTCTGAGAAAAAAAAAGAGATATCAAGCGACTCAGAATTCTCAAATTAATGTGAAGTCATTGTGCTTAAACTGTTCTTTGGCTTTGACAAATGATGCTATAAAACCAATGATGTGCAGTCCCTTGTTAAAAGTGTCTTTCTGACTCAATGTCATTCACACTCCTTGACAAACAGTTTTATATGTAATACAGGAAAGGACAAGCATGCACTCTCACAAAGTCATTCTTAGAGACACTATAAGCAGAAATCTTCTTCTCAGAAAATTTTGCCACCTCATCTTACTGTAACTACCTTCTAGAACAAGACAGTGTGGAGGTGACATCTTCCCTTGAAACACCTTGCTTAAKTAATTTCTAATGTTAGAAATAGCGAAGCATAAATCAAATTGTAATATAAAACCGAATGCTGATATAATAAGGGAGGAAAAGTCCCACAACATCTAGTGATGAGTCACATTTCATTGTTTTCAAAAGCTTTGTGCACACCAGCATCTAACCACAGCCAGTCACAGCCAGTCACCTTTGCCAAGATCATTTCCAGTCATCTACCCCTACCAACTTAGGTTAAACTGAATCCTCAGAAAGTTGCAAATGCCACAAAGAGCTGATATGTCTGTGACATATCACCATAGAAACAGTGGTACAATTCCACATTGAGGACCTCCTTACTAAGTGCAGCCAAATGAAAAAGTAGAGCTGCTAGAGAATTGCAATGCTGCCTGACTTCATGCTCTGTGTTATTGTTGCCTTTCAGATTCTGTAGAGTGTGATCATTCCCTCCAGTAATGTAAGCAAACAAGTGAGTAATTTTTTTAAAGACAATACCGAACAGGAAACAAATAGAGAAAACCACTATGTATTAATTCATCATAGTAAAAATATAATGCACAGTAGGCTACTTGTGGCTTTGCGCAATTCAGGGTTTCCTGATGTGCTCTGACATCTTGGTATGTGAATGAGGTTTTCTGATGCAAGTAAGTGCAATTCCCTAGTTTGATGTTAATCCGCTTTAACAGAAAGTGGGGAATAGTAAAAAAGTCATTCAGAAGTTTCAGTGTTCACTCTCTTGACTTAAGGACACTCCCATGTGGAATACAATAGATTTTCCTGTACACATCAAAATTTTATCAAAACTCAATGTTCRATTATAAAGGTAAGGTTTTTTTATTCAAAAAAATATGACCTTTTCCACCTCGTTGTATCAGATGTTCCCAGTTTTTCTTTTTTAATGGATCTTTTCTGGACCCCAGGATGCYATAAAATCCCAGCCAAAATGACAGCTTATGGTTCTAAAACGTTGAAATACATTTTTTTCCCTATTAAGAGAAATTCCCTTTTCCCCAAACACCTCAGTCTTTCCTAGATCAGAAACATTTCCAGCTGGAACCCTTGAGGGCTCATCTGAACAGCAGCTGGCACACAGGTGTTTTAATAATATAAACTGAAATTGTTGTTTGGGCGTCCTCAGTCTTGTCATTACACTGTTACCGCCTTGAGATACTTGGAGATCAGCCTTAAAATCCAGGATGTGAGAAGGAAAGGAGCAAATGCATCCTGCTGTTGCTCTGCCTGCTCAGGGATTACAAGGCAAATGTGTTCCTGCAGGTCCAGCCATTTCGCCCGCTCTCTAGGAAAGAAGATCCTGCTCAGGGCTTGTAATTARGACTGTAAATCTGTCATTTCTTCCCGCATTGCTCTTTCATTCAGCTGTCACTTTTCAGCTGCTCTTGCAGCTTGGTCCTGCCCCCAGCAAATCATTCTACTCACTTCTTGCTGAGCTCCATCCGCTTTCCCTTGTGCAATCTGTTCTCTTGCTTCACACATCCCCGTGTCCCTAAATCCTGCTCCAGCTGTTTCCCTGTCCCCTCTTGGTTCCTCCTTCCTTCCACCCAGTCAACACTTCTGGATCAAGCCAGCATCCAGCTGTGGTTTTCTGCTGACTTTTTCATCCTTGGCGGGAATGGACATAGAAAAGGGGGAAGCGTCGTCCTAACCGAGACAGTGGGATAGGATTTCTTCTCATTGGAAACAAGCAGAGACAGAAACCCTCCTCAGAGTCAGCTCTTTCATTTATTCCTTCAAAGGTTTGGGAGAGCAAGCAATGATCTTCCTCTGGACGGACTTACTCCTACACTGCAATTCATGGAAACTGTTGACCATTGCGGATGAAAATCACAAATTCATGGGAATATTTCTGGATTTAAGACTATTAAAGGCTCTTTGAAAATTCCCATGTGAACAGAGCTGCCAGAAAAATTTGCTGTGTGGCAACTTCTGAGGTTTCAGTAGTTGTTTCCATTCTGCGCTCACAGGAAAATGCAAGTCTTCATTAAAAATGGGAGGTGGTGGGATATGGTCTAGAGACTGGCAGCTGATAGACAGCTTGGAATAAGGTGAGCACAAGCTCAAGAGATTAATCTGTTTTAGTAAAACCAGAACTGTATGGAGAAGGAACTAGACTGTGCCTCCCACAAGACATTGGCTGTCACCTCCTCTCTCCCTCCACAGATGCAGGAAACTCCCAGGAAATTGTTTCTGCAGTAAACGTGAGTTTTGGAAATGCAGAGTAAAGTGCCAAGTTTATATGGCAGCAATCATAAACTCAGTCCTTGTATCTGCCAGAATGGCTGGGCAGTATTTCTAGATAAATCCAGAAATATTGGGGAAAATGCAGAAAAAAGGGTAAGATACATCCAAAACTTGTAAATATTTTGCAAATCTCAAGAATTCATATATTTTTTAGCTTTATAAATCAAGTCTTTCTATTGAGTAAATGCACAAAATCAAAGCTTTCACTTAAAAACATAATGAGAAATCTAAGCCCTCAGAGCTGCATAAAAAGGTGTTTTAAACTGTGAACCCCAAGAGCCTGAAATGTTGAATAAAGAGAATTCAACTGGATAGCTTTAAAAAAATTTAGGTTTCTTCTAAAGCTGCTRTAATTTTGGGGTCACACCTTATGATTCTTGAATGTCTGAGGTTAACATGTTATGGATGCCTAGTGGAAGGTAGCTTTACACTACAGCCACATATCACTGGGTGGGTGGAATATCAGAAAATGAGAGAATGACTCAAGCTTGTGCATGAGGCATACACAAGGGAGTGAAACAGCGAGAGAAAATGCCATTGGTAGCTGGTAAGAGAACCTTCCTGGCAGTAAGAGCTGTTATTTTGTTGTTATTTTGTCTGACATTAGCAGTGAGATGAACTGAGTGATCTAGGAGTGTTTTGTTATCTCTTACTTCTAGGAACCCTGGAGCCACAATGCCACTTGGACAGGATTTATGGACAGCTTTTCAAAACAAGCAGGCGAAACATGAATGTGCATCCAAAGGAAGCTTGGGCAAAGATGGCTTAGGTTTTCTTTTTTCTTTTTGTTTTCTGGTGAAAAGTTGAACTTTTAAATAAAAGAATAATTAGGCATCAATTTAAATGTTTCATACGCTACAGTGTTAATGTTTCATATRCTACACACCCTTTTCAATTACTTAAAAACCCCACAAGGGTCTCTGTACCTTTTGGAAGAAAGATACAATTTAAAAATTAGGAAAAAATACCCAATATGTTTTGAAAGTGGTGGAGTTTCTGTCAGCTCTTTTGTCACGTATCCCAGAGGTCACTGATTTTTCAACTGCAGCTCTAARTAATGAAGAGATTTGATGTCTCTGCAATTGCATATTTGAAAAAAGCAGAGGTTTAAATATGCATGTGCCTCAACTGATCATTTTCTGTGCCCCTACATATTTGTATGTGCACTTAYGAAGGGGATGTAACTATTTTGAGATTTCGCAAATTCTCTTCAGGCATTTATTTTTGCTCCTATTGTTCTGTTTTTATGGTAAAGCTTGCAGTCTTACAGCTTAAGCCTCAGAGATTTAAATAGTTAATAAAAAAAGAGCTTCACTGGAATAACATAGATGTATTTAACATCCATGACAAAACTTTAGTCCCAGTGGCCATTGCTTGTAAGGCAAACATGTACCTATAAAATTACTCACTGCCTTGCTCCTTAATATTTCAATAAGCTAAAATTTTGACAATGAATAGTTAGAAATACTTGAATGGAATTTATCCATTTAGGCAACAAAGCCCCACTAGGAGTGCATATTTAATTACAGATATTACGTGCCAACAGACCTATTCCATGCTGCTCATTTTAAGCATGATGAACATTATTTTTAGGCATACATTTATTAATTTTGAAAACCATAGTGACCTGGCATTTATAAAAAATAAACATATTATCATTCTACAGTATTTTCACTGCACTTAAAAATATTTACACGTTTAGAAATGGAAATCTTGCTTGTTTAGTTAGAGGATTCATACTCTAGGGATTTTTGGGGCAGACTTTCCCGCATTTGATAGCAATTTTCAGTGGCTTTCTTTCAAGCTCAGCAGTAAATATTTGCATGGGCTTCTTTACATCTCTTGACTTCATGTTGTAGCTGTAGCTTGTTGCCTTTGTCTGTATTTTCTTTGGCTGAGGAAAAGTGGAGTATTGAGTGCTTCTTTTCCTTGCTTATGATCATTGCCATTAAATTCTTGAAGCTTATCATGCTTTGTCAAAGCAATTTTCATTTCAATTTTGACTACAGATTTGATTCTTTTAAGCATTTACCTATAGTCTTGGGGGACTATACTTTAATTCCTTTTTAATGCATTAATACATCTGCTTTTTAATGCCATTCCAATGGAATGTATGGGTTTTGTGGTGRTCTTGCATTGAGCACACATAAATGAGTGACTTTATATGAGCATGTAGGAATGGCTTAGCTCTTCTAACARTGTTTATGTAAGCTTCATATTAAATATGTCTAGGAAATTCGAAGGCTGCAAACTATCCAGATTAATTGCTTTCCTTTTGCATTGACCTGTCATACTCCTACTGTATTCAGGATGAGCTTTATGGCATGTGGATTATACTGCTAGGATACTGTTGTATGGAAAAGACATCTATACTTTGGCAGAGGAAAGCGCATGCTGGTCACATGGGTTGGGGTAATTACAGTGTATCTGGAGCTGTAGGCGTTCAAGATGGCCACAAGCAAAATTCGTGTGAGATGCTGCAGCGCGTAATACCCTGTGCCATCTATAAATTTAGAATATTTAGAATTGCTTTTTTTTCTTTTTTGAATTCAAAACCAGAACAGGACATTGTTTCCTGCATTTGGGGCCAAATCTCCCAAACCCTTATGTAAGTCATTCCATAGGCTTGGAAAACTTCTGTTTTCTGCCTTTTCTTTTTTTTTTCATTTATTTTAACATACAACATTCACATAGTAAATACCAAAGGACAAAATACAGCTTGTGCAGACTGTGTCTGTGCTGCTAAAGTAATTACAGGCATAGGCTGACCGCCTTGGTGGCCTTTTGGCTGTTTTAGGGGTTCTGCACACGCAGTCACCTGGTTCACACAAGCCAAGGCAATTTCGTTAAATTAGCCATGCAATTTTGCTTGGTATTTAAACACATGGCTGGAAAAGCCATGGTGATTTGTGAGAGAAACATTGACTCTAAAAGGATCAGCATGGCAATTTTTTGTATTTAATACTTCCCTGTCTGTAAACCGGCAAACTTTGCCTGTATGTTTCTTTTTAGAAAGTGCTGAGCTCCAATATTACCTCACTTGTACACTTGGGACATAATGGAGGAACACTAGAAATGATCAGTCTGCTGTGTTTCTGCACCTYGGACCATCATCTGCATCACACTTAATTCTGTAGCTTTTGGCAGTGTGGATTATTCCTGTTTTGGAACTACATGATTGTATCACCAATCTGAATGCCACAAATACATGGTTTACTGCCTCCCCTCTCTGGAGTAACCTCATGCTTCCTACCAAAATTAGGCAGTTGATGTTGGACTCAAAAATCTSCTTTTTAAAAAGAATTTAAACTCTGTGGACAGCTCTGCATTTATTTATTTTTCTGCCACTGATTAATCCCTTCATTTGGTATAATCTGGTAGAAGAAGCTGTTCAAGACAGGAACCAAAGGCTTGTCAGTAAAGGAAGTCAAGCCAAGAGAGGTGAGACTCTTMCCTGAAAGGAAATTGCCTCCCCAAACCTGTTCATCTAAATCCTGGAAAAGAAACTGGAAATGGCTGTATTCGTTCTGGCATCTGGAAAGGGGATGCAGAATACAATGGTGAATTATATCCCAGTCTTTCAAAATAAGTAAATTTTGTGGTATCCAAGGTCGTAGAGAAAAGCAAAACTGATGCTTCACAGTTTTGTTTCTAAGTTTAGTTCTGAGTAGGACGAGCTGCTTCAGTACTGATAAAAGGCTTCTTGTTTGGAAGGCACTCCTTCAATTATTTCTCTGGTCTTTTTGCAAACCATGTGCCTGTATTTGRTTTTCATAACAAAGTTTTGGCAGTGGGGGGCTAAAGGGTGGCTTCTGTGAGCAGCTGCCAGAAGCCCCTGCAGCATCCAACAGAGTCTATGCCAAGGGGGTCCAAGATGGACACGCCTCTGGCCCAGTCTGAGCCCATCGGTGATGGTGGCAGTGCCTCTGGGACAGCAGAGCTATAAAGARGAAGGAATTCGTGGGAACTGGAATGAGAGTATGTGAGAGAAACAGCCCTGCAGACACACACAGGTCAGTGAAGAAGGAGAAGGAGCTGCTCCAGGCACTGGAGCTGAGATTCCCCTGCACCCCATGGCGCAGACCATGGTGAGGCAGCTGTGCCCCTGCGGTCCACGGGGGTTCCAGGGGGAGCAGAGATCACCTKCAGGTGGATGCAAGAGGGAATCTGTGAACTCATGGGAAGTCCATGCTGGAAGAGAAATCTGGAAGGCCCTGTGGCCCTATGGAGAGAGGATCCCACACTGGGGCAGGTTTGCTGGGAGGACTTGTGATCCTAGGGGGGACCCTCTCTGTACCCATGGGAGGGGCCTGTGCTGAAACAATTCTTGCAGAGCTACAGCCAGAAGGRGGATGTACATTGGAGAACTTTTTGGAGTACTGTCTTCTGTGGGAGGGAGCCATGCTGAAGGAGGGGCAGAGGAGCCCACCCCTTTGAGGAACAAAGAGTAGCAGAGAAAACAAGACAACAACGCTCATTCCCCATATCCCTGTGCTGTAGGGCAAGAGGAGGGAGAGTATTTGCATGTGAAGTTAGCCTGGGAAGAAGGGAGGAGTGGGAGAGAGGTATTCTATTATTTGTTTTTACTTCTCATTATCCTCCTCTGATTTGATTGGTAATAAATTCGATCAATTGTCCCAAGTTGAGTCTGTTTTGCCCGTGTTGGTAAGTGGTGACTGATCTYGGCCTACCCTTACCTTGACCCATGAATGTTATATTTGTTGGGTTTTCTTTCCCCTGTCCAGCTGACGAAGGGAGTGCCATCGCTTTAGTGGGCTCCTGGCATCCAGCCAGGGTCAACCCACCACAGTCCATCAGCTGTGGAGATATTTCCCACCAGACCCATCTCCTCTTACCTTGGAACAACCTTATTTTTCTTGGCAAAGGCATTTGGAGCAGCTYCAGGAGAGAAGATCGTCTCCTGAATGTCACTGCTACCTGACTGCATTCTAGTAAATGGAGAATATTTGTGTCTGGGGTTGGCTTACTCCATACTCACTCCAGGCTCTATGGATTTATGTGTCTATGTACATAGACACTAAATCCTGAACAGACACTCTGGGAGCACTTTGCAGTTCTCAGATCCAGATGTGCATCCAGACACATCCTGACTACAATTTTGGGTGAGAATTTCTGCCTTTCCTGTCTCTTCCTCCTTCTCACTCCTCAGAAATTTTGGTTTCCCATTGGAAAAAGGAAATTTAGTGAGTTGAAGCCTTTGAGAGCTAACGGCATTCTTCATTTGGTCCTGTGTCTGGAGTAATCTGGAATATTTCTGCAAAAAAAGATCATTCACATGGGCGTTGGGGGAGGGGAAAATATAACACTTATCCTGTCTGGAAGAATAAAGAAAATATGTGTTTTCACTTGGTTTTTCTTGTATTATTATTATTTTAAAAATCTGTGTGCCCCATTCTTGCTTTATTGCCAATAATAATAATRGCATAGATATTACAAGTTTATTTTTCTGTGCTGTAGATACTTGCATATTGTATCACTTTAAAATAAAATTAAAGTGAAGAAATGGAGAGTAAAACCTCAAAGAAGTTTCCAAGGCCTTGTTTATGATTTTCTTTAGTATCTTAGTATGTTTTCAAGAAAGAATAATATTTCTTAAGTATATTACTTTTTGCCATAAAGATTAAAAACAGACTAAATGAGATAATTGTTTTATTTTTCTTTTCAAGTAAAAGATTTACAGAATGAGGTTGGAAAATTGTGTGTAGGCTGATGTTTTATGTTGTAGCTGGTTATTACTCAGTGAGTCACTAAGTTTCCAGAGCTTGCCACACCTTAAGGTTAAACTGCCTCAAACCAGGCAGCAAACTGTTAGYTGAGGTGCTTTGAATGACTTTTTTTAATATAAAAATATATATATTTAAACTATGTGCAAACTTTTCTGAGACTACTCAGATCCTCTTTCCTTAAAAAGTTTTTCTGCACACTCTCTGTTTTCTCTCATAGAATTAAGCATARCTAAAATAATTATTTAATTGTCATAGTTACTGGTATTTCCTAGGAAGAGTTAGAGGCCTCTCTATTGATAGGAAGGAAGCCAGTGCTCAACAGCATAGTCACACCAAGCATTTTTTTGGGACTTTAGAAAGACATGTCACAAATCCACCGTGAACATGTGCCTTGGTCTGAGTTGTGAAAGAGAGGAAAGGAAATATATGGAGCCGACATTCATCCTTTCAGTCTAATACTGATGCCTCACTGTCTGCCTGGCTGAAAACTGCATGTGGTATTCAGAATAAATACTGAAACAGCCASTTCTGGAAACATTATTTTAAGAGAAATAGAGTATCAAAATAATTAATAAATATGGATTCAATATCATGTACTGTCATCCACCTATTTTCAGTAGGCGCTTCATTCTGAAAATTCCTTCAGTAATCAGCCAAACACAGAATATTGATCAGCTTAAAGCATATGAAGCCACTCCCCTGGGCTCTGAGCAAGACCAGAATTACACTTTGTTCTCCTTTGGGTGCTGTATTCTCCAATGTGAGGTATATTTTGAAAGCATTTTCAAATGCAGTAGAAGCTATCCAAAACTTCCTTTCCTCATTAAAAAATTTTCATAAACCTTCCATTCAAACCTACCTTATTAAAAATATTTAAAAGAGGAGAGAAAACAAGATTTATTAAATAGGTGTTATGAATATTGCCAGACTAGGTGAAAATAGAGGAAGATATTCACAAGACAAAACTCTGTCACAGTAAAGAGTCCACAAGAATGGGTAGCTAAGAAATAAAAAAAATACGTAGATAGGGAGAAAATTAAACAATTTCCTCCATCTCCTTTTTTAAAAAAATTGGTTTTTTGTTTCCTGAATATTGTCATGTTGAATTTCAGAGGACCTGCAGAAGCTTTATGTAAATTGTTTATTTTATTGTTGATATGCAGGTGTTGAATGTTGGTATTCACACTAGTTTCAAGTAGCTACAGAGACATATAAATCATGTGAGCTAGTAAGTGAARGAAGGAAAAAAAATCCCCATTTTCCCCAGATACTTATCATGTTTCTTCTCTTTGTGCATTTAATGGTAGGCACTGACTCTCTTTTAACACCCAACACTGCAAGTCTTTGCTCTGTTCATCAGGAGATGGCAACAGGAAGTGTTTTCTTTTTCTTTCCCCCTTTTTGCCCCATTCTGTTGCTTTCAATGTCTCTTGCTGCTCCTTGGAGTACTTGTTCTGAAAATGGTGATGGTTTTGAATTAGCTTTCAGTGAATGGCAAACATTTTTTTACTTTGGGTCATGGGTTAGCCCTTAATTTTCTGCTGTTTTTAAATGTATCTCAAATTTTAAAAAATGACCCTCTTAGGCATAGAGCAGTAGGAGAATAATGAAGAGAAATCTTCATTATCTGGTCCGGTGGAAGGGCTGCTATATGCAGAACACAATAATCACTTGCTTTTGTAACTTATTGCATCTTGCTCAAGGGTTTTCTTGGTGGTGTTACTAGAGCTAATACACTTTTTCACAGGGTCCCTGCAGGTTTGGTGCATTGCTCTAGATCAGTGGAATGCCGGGAAAAGCAGTGATGCCTTTGAAGAATCCTGGAGAACAGATTCATTGAGTGGAAAACAGGTTTCAGCAGCTTTTCTCTCTGTGTGGATTAAAAGAATACTTTTAATAGCCCCTCCCAGGTCTGCAATCCTCTGTTAATGGCAGCTGAAGCCAACTCTGGAGCTATTGTWCCACAGTGTTGTCCAGGGTGCTTCCTCTCTGCTGGCCTTGCCATGTTTGGCTTGAGAGTCCTTCACTGGAGGATGTATTAATAGGCATCTCATGTCTTCAGAGCCCCTCTGCCCCTGTTTCTGCGGCATTTTGGAAAGCCCACCAGGTATAATCTGTCAGGCAATACTTGCAGAGACCTCTTCAGGTGCTCAGTGCATCTCACCAATGTCACTGAAATTCAGAAAAGTCTGAGACTGTGAAATAAAGGTTTCAGCCTGGAACCTTCCTTCTCACCAAGAGCTTCTCACAGTAGATGATTGGGTTTTCAGGGCAGGGTTTAGTTCTTGGCTGTGAACACTTCCTAGGTCTAAGGACTGATCTTCAAGCCATGCACAAGCTGCTGACTGTGTAAAGTGAGCTAGTYGGGGGGCTGCTCAACCAGCCAGACACAGATGTCTGCTTTAGGGAGAGCAGAACAGCTCTCCAGACTCCTCTGCCCCTATGGACTAGTCTCCACCTGCTATAATGGGAGCTGGATCACATGAAGACACCCACATTTAGAAAGTATATTTATGTGTCTACAGTCTGGACCTGAATATCAAACATTTGTGGCTGAGGAATTAGGCTGCCTAAACATAGATGCTACGTGGTGTCTGAAACATCCAAGGTGTATTTAGGGGTAGGACACAAAGACTCTGAGGGAGCTGTGGGCCAGGAGATGGAGTCCAGGCAGGGCTCTACAGCGAAGATCAAGTGCCTCTAAATATCTGTGTGTGGGCAACAGACCTGAGCCTTTAGTGATAATTCACATTTACWGATACCTTCTAATCCTGTTTCTTCTGTTTAGTCTTCTGTTGGCTATTTTTTTTTTTAATTCCCAGTTTTCCATGTGAAGTGGCTATGTAGTCACCAGTAAAGCCAGGAATTTAGTGTGGCCAACTACAAAGAGGAAGCTAGAATTTTAGAAAGCTTTATTTCACCTGATGCAATTTATTAGAGCCTCCTTAAATGGCTGATTCATGCCCCTCAAAATAGAAGTCTCTTTCCTTGACCTTTACTGTCTTTCCCTCCCAGATAAATTAAGAAAGAAAAAGACAGCAGAGGAATGATATGGCTCCAAAGAGAGGCTGCTCTTTAATTTACACTGAACTGTAACTCTTTACTAAGTTTGTTGTTTTAAAATACTTTCCTGATACATCCGCATCAATACCAGTCGGATATTGAGAAACAGGATAACCCTTGCTTAAGTGGTTTAAGAAACCTCCCAGAACATCTGACATAAGTGAACACATTGAACAAATAAACAGATGTGGAATTTTCCCCCTCAACAGCCTTTCATCCAGGACCCTGCAGCTGGGGATGGAGGAAATGTTGAATGTCAATGTGGCAACTACTCCTATGCTTTCTGATCTTCCATATGGCCAGTTGCATCCTATATGATTTTCACATGGTGGGAGAAGCAGAGAAAACAGTCTGATAATTTGTGGTCATTTCAGATGTGCCAGAAGTGCCATAAAGAGTTGTGTAAGAGTGGTGTTGAAGGGGTGATGAGGTTAAGGCACAGTAACACCTGTAAACATCTTGCTTTGCCCTGAGAATGTGGAGTTTTTCTTTCCAAGCTTTAGAAAGTGCCTTAAGTAAAGGTACCTTCATGTCAAGCAGCCATAAAAAGAAACAGAACCCAAAATTTAACAGTCTGCTACTGGGGTTAATGCATCTTTTGTTTGTGTCATGGACAGAGTGCCAGACTTTGTGAAAGACTGAGACATGATTAGAAACATGACAGACCCATCAATGAGAGCTCAAAAAGGTGGGTTAAATTTGCTGCTGTATGACTGTTACCAACAGAAAGAATAAAAGCATGTTTATTTTTTTCCTTCTTACAGTGTTTTTTTTATTCCCCAGTGTTCTTGTTCTCTCACAGTTTAATATTCTGTTCACATAGAAAGGAGTAGGCACTGCCTGAAATTTCTTTTCTGTAGCTGCCTTACAGAAGGCATTAGGACTGAAAGAAGGACAGGATTTAAACATTCACAATAGACTTTAGAATGGAAACATGAGAGGCTCACATCTGTAATAGGAGACTCTACAGGCAATTTCTGAGACAAGATAACTCTGATTTTCCAAAGGWTGTATTTTCTGTGTTGGTGCTCCCACCATGGGGTCCAGAGCTTCACAGCACTTTTCTCCAGGCCATGAGAGGGCTGAAGCTCAATGCCATAAATACATGGTGTCTCACTTCTTAGGGTGTCTCTTGCATAAAAATGCAGTCATTGTTTGAATAAGAGTGAAGCTGAGCACCCCAGTAATGCCTTGATCCTTGATTTAATGCCACACAGGCAGATTGCAGTAGGACCAGTACTGGAGGTCTTGGCTTGGCCCATTGACATAGTTTACACACAGGTTTACTCTTAAGAGTGACTGCAGAAAACAGATAAATAAGATAAATATCTGTATGAATGTTATTTTGCAGCTCAAAATGAAATCTCTTTTGCAATGTCTGTGACAGTTCTAAAGTTAAAGATTGGTTACCAGGAAACAGAGGCTACTTCTTTTCAAGCTTGTGAAAGACCTCAACAAAACATGGGCCAGCTAATTAGGATGATGAAGGTAAAAACTTTGTATGTGTTACAATCAGAGAGGTGAGACAATGAGTGGGTCTAAACCCAGCTTGTTCTGTGACGCATGCCTGTGCCAGATTCTGTTGCAGTTTGGAGAAGCAATTATGTAAATATAGATTTGCAAACAATTCCACAAAGTGACAAAAAAAAGTGTTAATTACCAAAAATGTTAGTGATCTGTTTAGCCAACCACAGAGTGATGAAATCATGGTCATGTTAAAAATGAAAGCCTGATGTAACCAACCTGGGTTGTTTGGTTTTTTTTTCAGGAACATTATCTTCCTTCATATCTTTGACTTTTAACTCTCAAAAGCATCTTGATTTATTTACTTTTTTTAAACTAGGCCCAGGAAAATGATACACATGGACACAGTGAAAATAGTGTCTACTCCTATTGACAGATGGGAATGTCATGAGTAGTACCACCACAAATCTTCACAGACCTAAAAATCAGTTAATTCCTGCTCAGATGTCAATTCCTGCTCAGATACTCATCCTGAACTAAATAAGATTTTTACTTTGCTTTTGATAGAAAAAATCCAGTCTAATTTCTTTTAATAAATGAAAAAGGAATATTGATAGTAACTTTTTCATGTTTTTTGACTTGCATAGAGTTTCTTACATCACATTGTAATCACAATACAATAAAGCTCTTCTTTAATATTAATTTGATTCTTTATCTGTCTGCCTGTAAGCTCAGCAGTTTGGCATTACAATTTAAAAGGCTCATTTTCAAGAAGGTAATCACTGTCCTTATTGTACTCATTGGCCACTTGGGCAATATAAACATAATAGATAAATAGCAAGAGACAGAGTAGATCCTACTGGTACTAAATACTGGTATCCAGTTACTCTACTTTCCTCAGATTATGGCTATAGATGTCATGCAGGATTGACTAAAAACATTCTTTGGAAGGACTGTAGAAGTTCACATCAAGTTTAGAAAAGGTTCTGGATGCAGTTAACCATAAATAATGGTTATTTTGTAATATTCAGAAACATCTTATTTCCATGGATAAATTACTACCTTCTCTTTCTCTGGTGAAAATTTAAATAGTAGCTTCAAACAAAAGCTGCTTCTATTCCTGCCACAAGCTTATACAACACAGTGTTGATACAATTTAAAGGAGCTGACATACTGCTTAAAATATGGATGCTGCATATGACTTAAATAATACGAATTATATGCTGAAGTCATTACTGAGTTGTTACCCAGGGAAAACATAGTGTTGCTTCAATAAATATTTCAGGATTCAACACTATAATTCTTAGGAGACATTTTAAAGAAATATGATGGATAGTAACTTAAAAAATGCTGTAGAATAAGTATTTCAGTGTTTAAATATTTAGCCAGCACTTCACTAAAATAGGATTGTTTCCCCACGTATTTGTTCACCACACAGTAAATTTACGAAGGCCTGATCATATGTCCTATCTTCCCCTCCCCATTAAATGAATGTGTAATAAGAATTCATTCCCATTCTTCTAAAAGTCTGAGCAAATCAGTCTTGCTGCCTATATCATAGCATTAGAGTGAAGTTTTGATGAGAACATGTCTGTGAACAAAAGCCCTCCTTCTAATCCAGTTTGACCTTTAGAAATAAAGTTCTATCTTTTAATCAGAAATTATTTTCTGTAAAGTACTTCTGAGAGACCTCACAGAACATTTAACACAACTTTTATTTCTGTCATACTCAGAAGAGGTTACATATCTACAGAAGTAGAAATTCAGGTGCGGAGAGACAGTGTGTGTTTGATGATAGCCCAAACCTCTGAGCTCCTGCTTTTCAGTCTCTTTGCTAAGGGGCTCAAGTTTGAATCACAAGATATGCTGCAGATTTCCCAATGCTTCATAGTCAGTGAAGCACAAACCCCAGAAAAAACAGGTTTGGCATTTCTATGGCTTGTGATCTATAACTAATAAACTGACTGGGAAAGGATGTAACTGGCAGGCAATAGCAGTCTTAATGCATMGAGCAGATTTCTCATGCTACAGAGTGGTGTTACTCTTCAAAAGATTCTAGCATGCACATCTAAAATGCACATTTAACTCCTGCCTAAACTCCCACCTGCAACATCACTATGAGTGCCAAAGGCATAACTTTCAGTTGAAAATGGGTTAATTTTTGCAGAGGATCAGGCCCTTACCTTGTATCTATATATGGATTTCCCATAGTGACCAGGTTAATGGGATTTGCAATCTCCAATCATAGATAACTGTTATAAAACATCTCCATACTTTGAGATGAGTAATGGAAGCAGGTCACTTTTAAACCTCACTGTTTAATGTATTAAAGAGTGGTGGCTCTGATCCAAATTCAGCAGAAAGGTTCCTACTGATTTCAATGGGCTTTGAACCAGGGAACAGTCTTTAAAATGTTTTGTGCCCCCTGCTCAGATATGAGAAGCAAAAACTGCAGGGAGAGACTTTTTATTCCTTTAGTGTTTGGGATGACTCAGACACAGCAGACTGCTAGGAAATTGTATTTATACCACAAGGACAACACTTATTGCAACTCCTTAGTCATCAGAKAGTGGCAAAATTCGGTTATAAAGTCTGGTACAGGGTCACATTATGCAGCTTTTGGATTATTGATTTACTTATTTAACATATGGATTTTTAAGATTAATCTTATCTAGGAATTGAAGATTAAGGTGTTTCTAAAATGTGTTTAATCCAGAGTGTTGTCACTAGTAGGTTATTTCAGTAGCACCCATTGATTCCAAAAGCAGGGGAAGCAAATAATACGAATGAATCTGACATAACACTGTTTCCAGACACATGAAATACCTACCGAGCATCAGGGATAAGAAACTTTGAAAATTTCCTAACAGAGAAACGATCGTCCTGTTTAATCATAATATTAATTCTGTTACTCAAAAAGAAAAGCTGCTACATTTTAACTGTCTTCAGCTCTTGTGCAGTTGCCCATCACTTTGGTGCCACATTCACATCTCCCCAGATGGATGTGCTACAAACCTTTGCACATCTGAAACCTTTAATTTAGTGGAGTGAGCTCAGCCTTTGGGCTGTGTGCAGACTCAAGGATTTCTTTAAAAAATCCCTTGTGATTTTAGTATCTATTTGATATTGACAAAGAGCATTTTGGCTGTGTCATGCTGTGCTAATAGGCTGCAAGGTTTCTTGGTCGGTCTGACATTCTGCTGCCCCTAGGTAGCGAAACGCTGCGGTCTCCGAGGACAACCCTCAAAACTCCAAAAAGCTGGGTACCGACTCCCAGCAGGGCTTCCTTTATGTGAACTCAGCCAACCAACAACTCCATGACTCCAGCAGATGTTTTTGGCCTTCAGACCAGTGGGTGAATTTATCCATCTTCCCTCATTCCCTCAGCGATCTATCTGGCTGAAGCTAGCATGGTTAAACCTGGCTCTGTGCCGAGGGCAATCAGGAATGAAGGGCTGGCCCGGTGAGGTTTTCCAGCATGTATCAGGCAGATTGTATTCAGGGGCAAAGGGTCCATGCTATATAAGTGCCTTAGAGCCTCTACCAGTGTTCTTTGCTCCCCATTGGGCTCTCTTTGATTGCAGGTTTTAAATATGTCATGTATTTCCAGATGCATTATTTATGTTTGCTTGTGTTGTTGTGCAATTTGTGGCAGAGTGAGGGATCTAGTGGAAAGCAGCCCTTGGTTTAGCGGGCAGCCCTGTAGCAAAATATTAGTAGTACAGAAATCTGCTGCTCTAAGTGAAATTTGATTAAAACATAGATGACAGAAAGTATTCAAATATTTTTTTTAATGTTGGCTACATTCAAAAGGGGTTAACTAGAAGTACAGATGTTTCTAGTTTTTATCTTCTGTTTCTTGTTCTATCTTGCTTCTTTTTTCCCTTTCCCTTTTCCCTTTCCCTTTCCCTTTCCCTTTCCCTTTCCCTTTCCCTTTCCCTTTCCCTTTCCCTTTCCCTTTCCCCTTCCTATTCATTATGCTTCATGATAGGAATGAGGACACAAGATGTGGCTTGATCTGGTGATGCCTGAGCACTACCAAATGGGGAGAAGTGGGTGGTGGCTGCTCATCCCTGTGGCAGTGGCTCAAATAAATAACTTTTTTCCAGCCAGTCTGGGTAGGAGGCTGTGTCTGCTTGTGAGTCTAGACTCAGATACCAAGAGCTGTGTACACACCAGCTGGAGTTTAGGCAGTACCCCTGCCATAAAACTGTAATTTCAGTCCTTGCAGAAAATGAAGCAAAGCACAATCATCACCTGGTGTAATTTAGTGCCAGCTCGTGACACTGATGTTTCACAGTCAGTCATCCCAGAGTTTATGGTTTCCAGCATAGCTAACTCTATTTGCATTCTGGTTTGATTTGCTCTGTTAAAAATGGGTTCTTGATTCATGCCATACTGCCTTGCAACCAGAGGAAGCATTTAACCAGGACTATCCTGACTTTAAAGAAATGTAGCTTCCAGAAGTGCATCCTTACTGTTGTATTCTAAATTGAAGCTTTTCCTTTCCCAGACCAAATAGTTTTAGGGTAAATGCTTATTTATACATTTGTGTATAAGTTCCAGGAGTTTAGAAGCAAATGTGTACTTAAGGCCAGATAATTTGTGGTAGAACATGGTCGCTAGGCTTGAACTTAATATTTCTGTGGCTATGTCCAAGAATGATATCATTATTGGTGCAATTTAAGTTTTGGGATATCCTAAAGTGCTTTGTTTAGGAATTGGAACAATCTGTGAAGTTACAAGAGTGATAAGTGATCACTTCATGATCATGATAATTTTTTTTTAACTTGGCTGACCATTAATTTGCCTTAACTACCACCTTTGTGATCATTCTTCTCTGAATGTTATGTATTGTATACTGAAATTTACCCTACTCATCTGTGTGACCACAAAAGGAATCCCCTGGGCCATCTTTAATTTCACAGTCAAATGCTCTACTTGACTGGCAGCCTTGAAACCAGTGTGAATCCTACATTTTGGATCTCCTCTGGGAACAGTATTGAACAGCTAATTTAGCTATTTTACTTCGTACATGAATCCCAGCAGGAAGATTTGGGAGAGGTGGTACTGGAGGAAGGACAGGTATTGGGAAAAAATATATGTTCAAATGAAAAAAAAAAAGATAGAGCAGGACCCTTAATGTCTTTTTGAACAAGATGTAATCAGTTGCCATAATACTGTACTGTTTGTTTGACTTTTTTTCAGTGTGGTTACTGTTACTTCATCCCTGAAATGTTTCCAAGAGAAACAAGGGATTGTCCACAAGATAATCACCGCTGTGTCTGACTTCTCTGCATGTAGTATGGTGTGTCACTAAGAGAGAGGTATTATCTACAGGCAGCCTGTGAAGAAAAATCAAGAATACTCACTAGGGATAAAACTTTAGGTGCAAATTGTTTTCCAAATGGATGGTTTCTCCAAAAAAGTTTTTGCTGCTTGGTAAAATAAGCRCTCTATCTTTTCCAGTTTTGGTATTCCACTGCCTGCTCTATTGAATGTAATGAAACCATCAACACCTTCGATCTCCTCAGTGGTAGCTTAGGAGAGGGCCAGTTCATGCTTTCTGAACTGATTCACCTGCACAGTGGGCATCAAGTCCCCTTGTGAGGCTGAGCATGGTGAGCCTTGCTCCTGTGCTCTCAGAGGCAGCCAGATCCAGCCGGGGTCCCTGCAGGGCGCTGGGCTGTTCCCATGGCTCATTTAATGGCTGCCCTGCAGGCAGTACCTGGCATGGGTGAATCTCCCATCCTATAAAACAAAAGGCAAAATTCACCAATGTGTTCCCATTCTGAAATATAACCTTCTTCTCCTCAGGTGTAAATCCACACTATGAAAATGGATGTTCTGAAACTGTCAGCCTTGAGATGGGGACACTCCCCCAGCTTGGGGTGTCATCTGGCAGGGACTTCAATCTCYAAGAAATACCAAGGATCTCACACAAGCTACAAAAGTCATCAGAGCCAGCTTTTGGGTGGGCATCTTCACTCAGCACAGCATTCAGAGTAAACTTACATGAGCTTATTTTTATGTTCAATTTGTATATTTACATTGGATCTATGCAGCCCAGCTTAGCAGGGAACCTAAATTTGGCCTGCTTCATGAAACATTYTTTCCTAACAGAGTTTTAAAATTCTCTCTACAGTCACCAAGAAGAGGAAAGTATCTCTGGAGAYATTCAGAAGATTGAGCTATCACCCAAAGTAATTTCAAAAAGGCAGGCTGGGTCGTAGCACGTATTAATACATCATCACTGGTTTAGGGGAATTTTTTAAAATTTTCATTCTCACTAACTAAATAAAATGGAATCATGCTAGTCAGTTTATGCTTTAAAGTCCTTCCCTTCACATCAGCAGTTTACTTGACTGCCAAATAATATACTTCCAGAACTAGATCTATTAGATATCTTGTGGRTTTTGTTATCATTTTGCCAAGAATTATTTATTTTTCAGCATCATGGGGGAGCYTGCTTTTACAGTTGTAGTAGAAATCGGTGTAATGGAGATGAGTAGCTGATGGGTCTGCKAGTAAAATCTACAGCTATTCAATTTTAGAGTGATTATTTTTTCAAAAACTGTGATGTTGGTATTAGAAAAAAAGGGTACATTTTTGATATTTTTAATATTTATTGAATGGACATTACCTTAAGTCCAGCGTGTAACAAGATGCCACTTACACCCAGTGCCAGGTCTTTGTATCTTTACCTTTTTRAGTAAGTTTTTGCTTCACAGCTGATCTCATCAGAACAAATTTCTGCTTTTTGTGCATCAGCTGGCAAGGTCTGAATAGTGATGGCTGTTGGCCACTAATGTAAAATCAGAYATGAGTTAGTTGTAATCAATTCATAGATAATCAACTGCTTTAATAAATCCATATAAACTATGAAACTCAGTCGTCCAGTGTCAGAACACCTTGCAAAAAWTTTTCTGTGACCCTTGATTTTATTAGATTTTCTATGGACCGGTGAAGAGGGTAATATGTTTGATGCATTTTATGCATGTCAGCACTTTTTGGATAGAATTGAATAATTACATACTCTCATAGAGAAAATTTGCTTCTGTGCTATGAAAATGTTCTCACAAGCTGTTAATTCTGTGCAAAAATTGAGTGATGATAATTAGCAGAAGTGAGTAAAAAATAGCAAAAAGCAATTATGCAAATTAGCAAAAAAGCTTGTCAAAATGTTGCGTAGGTGCAGCAGCTTGGAAAGAAAGCCTTGACTTTGTTATTCCTTTTCTGTCCCATGACTTAAAATACGAGCCCTCTCTCCTACGTTGATGGGAAAAGCCAAAACATATGCTTTTCAGCTAACACAAAAACAACACACAAGGCACAATGTTATTGCAAGTGTAAAACTAAATGGAACTTTTCCATAAGCCATATTCAGAGCAGTGTCAATGGCCACAAGGCCAGCTTCAGCTTGCTTCTGGGGGTGTTGGAGCCCACACGGGCCAGCATCCAAACACAGGAGAAATACAATACAACAATGTTTTCGCCTCCCGACGCTTTTCATGAAACCACCAGAAGTCCTGCACCAGGAGCACAATGTATCAGTCTAGCTCAGGAGTTCAGGCTTGGGAAAACAGCTGGTAAAACTGCTTCATGCATCATGGTTTATGGAACTTGACTGCTTTGCATTTGAAGAGGCATAATTACCTGTGTTAAATATCACTGGTTAGAAGCTGCACTGAAAAAGAGCTGACATTCTGATGGGTYGTTAAGGCAGGGACAAGATGAATAATTTTCAGCATTTTGACAAAAAATAATTGTGTGATTTAGTACCTYAAATTGCATTCTTCAGAGTGACTGTGTGAAAATGGTGTTCCTCACCCAATGTACTTATCCTCGATGTGAATTTAGTCATTGTTGCCTTTATTAATCAAAACAAATGTTTGACAGTTTTACCTGTAGAAACTCTGCTGAGCCAGAACTGAACGAGGAGGGAGAGCTGAAGGCTTTTGGATTAATTTTCTCTGTCAGAAGCACTGTTAAATAAGCAATGACTGACAGTGTCTCAGCCCTTCACCTACAGGCAGAATACTCACATCCTCAGGTGACATCCTGTGGAATAGGAGCAAGGAGCATTTCTCCTGTAACATTGCTGCTAGTGGTGTTAATCAGCAAGCCAGGAAAAACATGGCTTGGCTTTTGACTCCCCAGATGTGTTGACAGAGCTGACAGTTAAGAGTTCTCTCTTTTTTTAACTTGTGAAACACGTGTGTTTTACCTGGAATTACTGAGTCACGACAAATATGGAAAAACCGCTCCCATGCCATTTCCCAGAGATGAGCGGTCATTTAATAACAGCATGTTTATACAATATTTGTTTCCACTGTCCATGTCAGAGCCTCAAAGCACTTTGCAAATGTTAATACAACTATTCATAATCCTCTCTAGCTAAGCAATTTATTTCCGCTTTATTGGCCGGAGCCATGAAGGCACCACTAATAGCATTTATCTGTTACATGAAGGACTTCTGAGCTGTGGCTTTCCATGTTCTTTGAAAAAGAAAAAACAAACAAAACCCAGAGCTTGTTTTTATTAAGCCTGTATTACAGATGAAGATATAAGGCTTTCAAAAGACCCAGGACTGACTGGTGGATGTATAACCAACAATATATRATATATATGCCTTGTACATGCAGCATGTTCATTGTGCAAGTTGTTTTCACTGGTCATGGGGGATTTCTGGGGTAGTGGGAAGAACTGGAGGGCCATTGGAGGAGAAGCAGCCCTCCTGTCCTATGTCAGTGTAGTTTTTTCAGGCTGCTTCCACTGCTTGTTCAACGAGCGCATCCCAAAGTAGACAGTCCCATGTATGTCTTCGTGGTGGGCCATTGCATGCATTCTCATTGCAGCGAAAGCCCATGTGCATTGCTCATTTGTGCTGTAGGGCCTCTGGCATGGACAAAGCCTTGCACCAATTTCTTCAGGGCTGATTTGCTTCCAAAATACACATACACAGACACACAGACATATATATTTATATATATATACTTAGAAAAATAATATATGCACGTACTTCTTTCTCCAAAGGCTTTGGGAGTAGGATTGCTTCGTGGACATGGGAAGTTCCCTCCAACTTTCCATCTTTTGGCTCTAGTTGGAGGGCCTTCCCTTTGGAGATGGTCCATAGAGCTGGTTTGGGATCTGTAGCACTCACCACAAGCCCAAGCACAGCCCAAAAAACCGCAGAAGACAGGTATGGGGGCACTGTTCTTGGACTGAGGGATTGTAAGCAGGGGACTTTGGTCACTGAACATTTTACCTCAGGCATTGAGTCAGAGGAAAAGTCCCTCACCATCAAATGACACAGACTTTATTCCTGGCAGGAGGCAAGAAATGTTGTCTTGAACAACATCATTGTTATTCTAGGCTGTTGGCAATGGCCAGGTTTTTGAGCCAATGTCTTTGGTGCCCTGTTGTGGGCTAGACATCACCTGAAGTCAGAGATGGCTTTGCCTCCCCATTTTCAACTGCTCTCAGCAATCTCTGTGGTATATGTAAATGAATTATCCTTTTGTTTTTTTAATTATGATATGCAGAAGTGGGTTCTCACCAATATCCATCCTTGCCATACTTTTGCCTACATTGATGTAGATCTACTGGCATTGTCAATGCCTTTTGGAGAAAATAAACTCTAATGAGTGTGTATGGTTCATTTTCTTGACCCTCTGTAAGGTATTTTGACTTCTTGAGCATCACTGTGTAGGTATGCTTTGATCCTGTTACACTCACTAAASTCATAGAATCACAGAATGGTTTGTGTTGGAGGGCACCTTAAAGATGCCCTGGTTCCAACTTCCCTGCCATGGGTAGGGACACCTTCCACAAGACCAGGTTGCTCAGGGTGCCATCCCACCTGCCTTGGAACACTTCCAGTGATGGGGCAACTACAGCTTCTCTGGGCAACCTGTGCCAGTGCCTCACCACTCTCTGGGTATTTTTTTTTCCTAATAGCTAATATAAATCACTTCTTCCTTCTTTTAAAATGGTTCTCCCTTGTCCCATCACTGTCTGCCTGTGTAAAAAATAATTCATTAGATGCCAGGAGAAATTCTCTCTTAAAATTTATGCTGTACTCAGTGATTTTCATAAAGGGAGGCTGCATTAGCTACTCTCTATGTGCTGGAGAACCATGACAAGCAGTCTTGAGACTCAGATAGCTCAGGCCCCTGGTTTCACCCTAGCATATTTCAAATGACACTGTCTCACAGCTGTTGCCTAAAAGAGAATTCAAGGAATGGCCCTTCAATTATTACCTGTCAGAAAGCGGATAGGTTTGGATCCAGGATATCTTCACAGAATYAGCCCTCCACCATGAGTCTATGAGTCAATAAACTTTACAATTACTGGATTTTGAGTTCATGGTCTGTGAAAGTGGTGTCAGAAATGTGCAGAGAAATACCAAGGCTCCTGATTGCAAAGTTCACATGATACTGGTAAATCTCCATTCAAAAAAAAAAACCACCCAAAAATGTAGGAAGAGATACAGATGAGTTTTTAAAATTATGATACACTTTAAATATAGATTTATTAATTGCAGTTTTAGGTTTATACAGCCAAAGTCTACAGATGTAAACAGAGGTGTCATAATAGAGGTGGAAAGTAATCCATTGGCAAGAGCATCATGGRCAGCTTTTATTCCTGCCCTTAGCAGGTTTTCAAGAATATTTTCACTTGCTAAAAATTCCCACAAGATGGCAGTGCTCAGTTCATTAACAAGCAAAAGCAAAATAACTATTTTGCTGTACAGCAAAAATGAAATATAGAAAAAAATATCACACACAAGATCAGTGGTTTCTTAACCCTTTCTGCCCATCCTACACTGACAGTTTCCCTGTAAAGAGCACAAGAATGTGCTTGTAAAATCCACAACCCTGAAGAACAACCAAATCTTGCTTTGTTACCCAGATACACAGAAGTGTTTTGCTTAGCAAGCTAAWCTTCTGTACAGTGAGAGAAAATGAAAATGACACCTGAATTCATCCCAATTTTTAATATATATTTTACATATCTATATATTTCCTATCTGTGCCTGAGGCTCAGAGCTTCCAAGACTACACATACCCAAACTACAGGGTTTTTTTTAGTGTTTCCCAACAGTGTGTAAGAYAACAAATAGACAGGCTTAGCCTCCTCTAAAGTTCTATTTCTGCTTGTTTGGTAATACAGCAAATGCAAGGATTTCCTGCATCATTGCAGTGCAGTATTGTATTATGGCATTTTTAAAGAGACTGTTTTTTTCTTAATGAATTTTCCCAGTGAGTGCACAACCTCTCTACTTGAAAACATCCTCATTATTTAGCTTGAGAGCCATTCAGAGTGTGCCAAGTTACGTATCTAACAATAGCGAGTGTGACTTCTCCTTGTTCATAGCATCATTTCATAGATGCAGCTAATCAACTGCTGAGAAAACAGAACTCAGTCCAGACTCCTGGACACACAGGCTTCTACCCAAAGGTCAATGCTCAGCTTTAGTTTCCCACTTTTTGGGTTATACTCAGAGGCAGGAAAAGGAACAGAGGAGCCAGCAAACCTCCTGCCTGTCTCTGTGTTCAAAGGACACAGGTTCAACCCTGCCTGGCTGAAACAATGCTGCCCTATAAAACTGTGCCACCGTGCCCCATCCCCTGCCTGTGGTGTGCCCAAGACCAAGAAGAGTAGGCCAGCCCCTTTCTTGTAGGCACATTCACAAGCTGAGTCAGGCAGTTGGCACATCTGATACTTTCATCAGCATCAGTGTGAAGCCATCAAAGGACCACAGCAGGGTCTCCTGAAAAGAATGGGAATRTGGTTTTGGGGAAAAAAACAACCCAAACCACAAACCCAGTATATAATGGCTACAGGTACTGAGAGATTTCTGCCTGGTGCCAGGGGGGAAAGAGGGGGCAAACCCATATGACAAAGTCCCAAGAGGGACGGGATTTCCCTGGGTGAACACGCCCAAGTGTGTGTGGGCGTCCTTGCCTTCTGGAAAGACAGCGGGTAAGGTATTCCTGGGCCTCTAAGATACTTCCAGAGACATGAAACCTCTAGCTACCAAATGATGACTTCCCTTAACTGGAAACAGAGTCCTGGGAAGCAAGAAAATGTCCTTCCTCAGTTGCTCCCCTCACTGCAGTCCCCATCTGGCAATGGGCTGCAGCTGTCAGGACAGTGAGCTACTTTTCCCAAAGTTATCAGCTTTTCCCAGCCTTTTCGTCCTGGCAGGAAGCCACCACCTTCAATCTTCAGGCAGATGTGGTAGCCAGGCCCTCTTGCAGACAGAGTCTGCTGCCCTCAGCCCCATCCTTGCAGGGTRCAAATGGTCCCTCTGACTGTAGCATCCTCTTCTCAATGCCAGAACAGAATTTGGGCAGATGTTGAGCCAGCATCCTGGCAGAGGATTTCTCCAAATTATTTAACTTCTGTGCTACCTGGCTTTGCAGTAAATCCCAGCTCTTCACAGGTGCAGAAAAAGGGCAGGAATGTGCTGCTCCCCTTTGCTGCACAATGGTTTGGAACCAGGAGTAGGCAGATGCCCTGAGAGCTGCATTGAGAGCCAAAACCTTGCATCTTTGAGTGATTAAAACAACTCTTTTTTTATGTTGGAGCAGACAAATGGTGCATCTGGAATAACATGAAAATATTTGTTTGTCCTTTCTATTTTTGCTGTGCTAACAGAGATGGTTAAAATAAAAATAGCTCCTGAAACAAAAATATATTGTTTAAAACTCCTACCAGACCTTCAACTTTTTCTTAAGTTCTATTAAACACATTTTTCTTACAGCATATTTATTGTTTCATTTAGATTTATTCAAAATTATCATGTTATTTCAGTTTGCCAAAAAGAAATCATAAAAAAAGAGGAATTGAGTYACCTGGCATACCTACAGAACATTGGCAAAGTAGTAACAGATTCTAAAAATGAAAAGACAACTGTTCCAAAGTCAGCACCTGCTGCTGTGAGTTTGGTATTATTGTTTTTGCTGATACTCCTATTTATCATGGTTTGTCGAAGCAGATGTTGCCATTTGGGAAGGTCTCTAGTTAACAAGACCACTCTTAATCAATCACAGCATTTTTCCAGCAGATTTATTCCTTCTGGCAAGGTGTGCAATTGCACGGAATGTTCACTATGTGCAGGATCAGAGCTGAATGAATGTAACAGTTCCCCAGCCCTCCAAGCAATAATACCAAATGACACTGTTAATGCGGTTCCTCATTAAGAAAATGCAATGACTGATTAACTCTTCACTCCTTCACATCTGAGATCACCCACATTCCCACAGAACATCTGAGTATTTCCTTTTATCCTTGMCAAAACTGTACAGTGGGAAGGGCATGAGGCTGTCTCCCACAGGCTGCTCGGCAATGTTGGCAGTGTTTCACATGAGAGGCCGTGCCACAGTGGCTTGTGCTGCAGTACTGCTCTGCTCATAGGGTGSGATTAGGAGGCTCATTTTTGCATGGACAAAGTGAACCTGAGGACCCACTCACTGCTTAGAAGCAACACAGCAAATCACTTCTGGGATAAATGGAAGCTGAATTTGTGGGAGCACACGATGTCAATATCTGTTGTGGGGTTTTAGCGCTGCTTGATTGGGCTGCACAGAAAGGTGCTGAGCTTGTCTAGAAAATCCATGACCACACAGAGGACATGAAACCTAGAGAGTAATTTGTGGTTCTTACCATTGTAGGTAAGTGTGGCATGAAATTAATTGTTTAAAAAGTGCACCTTGCCCTAAGAGTGGTTTTTCAGGTATGACATTCATCACTAGATTCATGGCCAGATGATGTACYTGGAGATGGTGGTTCAGGTGTGTGCCTTGCTATAAGCCCTCTCCCACAACCACAGCTCTTTCACTGTGATTGTGTAATAGCTGAAGCTCATGTGAGGTGAAGATTATGTGGTTCAGCTCCCCTTCCCCTGCCCTTGGATGACCTTTCCCACACATTTCCAGTGCCGGTACCACTGAGCAAGAACAGAGGCAAGTYAGCGCAGGAAGCTGATATAACCAAAATCTGGTTGGGTGGAAACTTCTGCTGGCAAGAAATCCCCTACAAATCATTATTTTATGGCTTGTTTCTCTTAAGCAGCAGCACAAGCCACAAACATGGCTTTGCAAGRCTTCCCCCTCCTCTGTCCCTTCTGTACCAGTCCTTCTTTGCCTTGGGGTGCCTGAACTGTCGTGACACAGCCCAGATCCTAGGTTTAGCCTTACTGCCAGCTTCCAAATCCCCAAACTCATTTTTCCCTACTCTGCTGAAAGACCTAAGCTGATATTGAAGCCAATCTGTGGAAATCCTAAAAGGAGCATAAAAGGAAGAAAATAAAGATCTTAATGAATGCAGGGAAATGTGATTCAGTTGTAAGTTACTTGTCTAGGGATGTCCTAACATTTTATATCAAATGAGTTTCTTTTTACTGAACCAATTCTTTTCCAATTACTGTTCTCTGTATAGTACTAGGAAATCTCCACTTCTCTCATTGATCCTAACTATTCACAACCACTCTTCTCTTCTTTCCCTTCTTAAAAAATGTTTTTATTCAAGGCAACACTGCTCCTCCTAAACCTAAATGTTCAGAGCATCATCATCAAATTCCCATTTTGCTACTTTTGGCCATGCTTCAGCAGAAATCAAATTGTGGGGCAAGGAATAACTCTTCACTGAGGAGGTGGTCAGTCCCTGGAACAGGCTCTCCAGGGAAGTGGTCACAACACTGAGACTGTCTGAGTTCAGGGAGTGTCTGGATGATGCTCTGAGTTGTATGGTTTAGTTTTGGGTAGTCCTAACTACCAGCAGAGAGCTGGGCTTGATGATCCTTAGGGGTGCCTTCTAAGTCAAGATATTCTGTGATTCTGTTTCTATGAACTCTGGTTCAGGCTTTTGTGGACAAACCTGGAAAATATAAAATACCAGACAAACCTAGTTTTAAATAACTAAAGGATTACCTGATATTATACTGATGGGAAAAAAATGGTCTCCATGGCTGGAGACAGACCAAGAAACAATACTCTGTCAAACTGCAYTGACAGGGTTTCTGGGCTGGATTAACTCTTTCTGGAATTGAAATGATGCATTCACCCTCTCTCCTCTTATTTTGCTACCTAATAACTTTGCAAYCCCAGGCCTAGATAAAAGAAGTCAGACTTTATGCTTTTCTAGCTTATGTATTTCCATCAAGACTGAAGATTGCATGCCTGGGACTYGGCAATAACAGTATAGAGCAAGAGGAGAAGCAATAAACTTATTATGTGTGTCAATAAAGTCAGCAAGTAAGTCTTGGAACACACACATGGAGTGAAACTGCTGAGTAAGGGAGAGAGACTTTTCCAATTATAACACCACATTAACACCCATGTCAGAGGTTGAAATATTAAAAAGCAGTTAACAGGTCTCTTGAGAAGCCCTGGTAATGCACAGCAGCTCTGCATACTTGCAGACAATGTAAAAAGCCACAACATTACCCCTTAATACCACACGCTTAATGTGCAGAGCTCAATTAGTGAAAGYTGTTCAGGAACTGAAATGTTAGTTCTGCTGGGAGATGCCCTGCCTGCAAACAGAAGCAACAGCACTGTGCACCCCAGCACCCCAGTGTGYGCTGCCAGGCTGGGACACTGCTGAGAGCTGTCTGAAAGCCAGCAGCTGGAGAAAAAACATAATGGTGCTGCTGCCTTTTTACACAGACAAATGTGTAAAGGCCTTGAGTAAGGACATACTCCTGTCCTACTCATGTTACTCATGTCCTTACTTGGGTTTTCTATTGCCGCCCACCACACCTGACGCAGCTACACTTTGGTTCTAACAATCTTGAATGCAGTTTCAAGTATGTCATGCACCTCCAAATAGAGCTAGATTTCTTTTATAGAGAAGTCTACCCCAGTTAGTTATTAAAACTCTGTATCTCTTGTGGCTCTTACACAATTCATTACTCTCAACCTACAGACTCTTTACTGAGTGTCATTGGGAAACACAGCACGTGTCCTTTCCAACCTCGAGCTGAAATGTTCTTATCAAATATATTTTCCAGCATGAGTGGCTTAGTGTAAGGGGTGCTAGAGCTGTCAGAAGTACCCCAGGCTCCATGCACACTCACCTGAGTCCCACCTATCTCACAGTCCCACTCTACTGATGAGCACATTGTCTGCTTCTCTGCCCTACAGCATTTTATGATCTTCACATCTGGCCTATGGGACACACATTGATGGACTAATGTCAGAACGGAAGTCCATGATTGTTTCCAGCTTATCTGCTGAATTTGAATCACTGTTGTACTGCATCCATGCTTGGCCTGCCATTAGGCACACATGTGAAGTGACTGTCCTCCTAGCTATTCACTGGTTTAGGGGAGAAACTAACTYCTTGCTAAACAATACTTGCTTGCTTAGTATTGTACTATAATTGCATCTCAGTCACTGGAGAAGAGGCTTTAGTTTGTCTGTAAACTCCATGGCTTTTGTGGTTCTGTTGCAATGATTTCATACCCTGAATTTAAATAAATTGGGAAATAAGAGACTGTTGTAGAGACCACCCAAAAGATTGGTGGTCTTCCCAGTGCACTGATCAGGCAATAAGAAGGGAATGTAAAACCTACATCTGACCAAAACAATATGAAACCAAAGTTTCTGCTYGCACGGCGCCAAACAAACAAATGCTGAAGCTAGCGATTTTTGCAGTCAATATGCTCCATCATCTACATGATAACTTGGGGAGATGCAGTCAGATCAAAGGTTTCCTTTCAGTCCCAAAGCAGAGGATGTTTGACAGTGAAATAAGGACAGTTGCTTCTGCTAACCAAAGCAGTGTTGGGCTCTGCCTGAGATAAAGCTCTGCCTGTTGGGAGGAAAATCTCAGTCACTGTGGCAATGTCATCCTCACTCTGGGTGGAAGCTGCTTTTATGGGTAACAGCTGTTATTTTCATTGAAATCTGAAAGACCTGTCTACATGTTTTGGTGTTGGTTTTTTCCCCTCAGTATAGGATGTGAGGGAGGGAAAAATAACTAAATTGACCTTTCAATTGACAGAGATGCAGTGTAAAAAGAGCTCCAAGAAATGAATATCCTTACAATTATGCATAGTAAGGCATTCTTACTCAGTTTTTCTCATGTAAAGAAAACCAAGAAAAACAGAGCTATTATGACTTTACCCACCTACAGACAAAGATCATCTGAGAAGATCCTATTTCTCAGACCTTTCTCAAATTTTCAGTCTATCTAGTGGGAATTCTTTTTCCTCCCTTAAAAGATAAATATGTRAAGTATTCTCATAGGACAACGGCTTTTCATCTGAGAAAACAAATGTCATCACTGTTTCTCATTCTCAACCTTGTCTTCCTTTCCCTGCTCCATCTTTTATCCCTATCCYTCTCACCACAGGGATACATATTCTTTTTTTGCCATTAATCCCTTTTCCTGAGATCTTAAAATATTTGGGGACAATATATACTGGGACAAAAATTTCACTTTAGGAAAATAGCCCTTCTATTTAGTTTTAAGTAAAAAGTAGTAGAAAAACATTAAAAGAATGAGAGTCTGGTGGCAAGAGGAGGCRAGAGGAGACAAGGAAAAGGAAAGGGAAAGGACCTCTAGGAGCCATAGCTAGGAGATATTCAGAGATCTCCCCTCTCACTCTGAAATAGGCTGTGTGCATGGCTGAGGCCTAGAGGACTGAAAAAATTGTGGAGGTACATTTCTGCCCACTTCCTTGGGGTCATACAACATATTTTAATTGTGGGAGCTGGTCTGGAATTGCTTGGGACTCTAGAGAGAGAGTTTGGCCAGTTCTGTACAACACTCTGTCTTTTGATGCCTTGCCCAAAATATTTATATCTCCAAATAAGGCTTGCCAGAAAATAAAAAATAATACTCTAGAGATGAAATTTGTGTATGATTCTGATATATACAAAACATACTATAGTCTATATATGCCCACYATGTTTCCTAACTTCCTTTGCTTTCTTTTTTGTGCTCTTAACAGATCTGTGTGTCTCCCTCCTAGATCTTTAAAGACAGAAGATGAAAGGATAGGAGTCCCAGTGCTCAGCGGCATTGTGCAATGTGCATTTGAAGGACTGGAACATTTCAAYCTAGTACATGGGCTTCTGCCATTTGAACTAAGGAAAAAACTGTGTTTGTGGGTAGTGTAACATAATTGCAGGGAAAAACCTTTTAAAGCCAGATAGTGAAAAATCTGTAATGCAAAATGACTTGTTGTCTGCCAGCTGATATCTCACTAACCATGTCTAAAATAAATGGTTTTGACTTTGTTTTTTTTTTTAAACTTACCCTTGTTGTATCCAGCATCAACAATTTCAACCTAGACAATGAAGATCTACTGACTGATAAAAAGTTAAATTAGATCTGAATGTTATAACAGAGCATTGAGTGAAACTAGACATAGGTAGCTTTGGCACCTTTGACATCTACCTGGATGAGGAAACAAGCCCRAACACCCTTCTAAATTTGGTGTAAAGTCACAAGGATGCTGTTTTGTGCAAGAATCTCAATGGTCCTGTTTACTTTTTCTCTCTTGACCTCTCTCACTTCTGTTCTCTTGAATTCTTTGATAATCATTRCAACATATCTAAAACTGGATTACAAAGCTGGTGTTGGTGAGTCTGGCTCATATTCAGATTTCTTGGTATAGCAGCCTTATTTTGGTGTAGCAGTGACAAGGGTTTATGAGCTCAAGAGGTACAAYTTAGGCTGTTACCTAAGATGGCCAAACTATGACTTCACATTCAAGAAACAGAAAGGTGTCAATGATGCACAGACCTCTACTGCAGATACCTGACTTGGCATTGACTTCACACTGAGAGCCAAAAAATTGCAGCCTAGACTTCAAATATTTGTATCTTTGTGGTGCTGTACACAAAGCTGATTTCTTCATGCAGCTTTTTGAACCAGCAAGCTCAGGGTGAGAGTTAGAAAGAAAGGTATGTTTGGGCCTTTTAGGCAATCAGCTGTCTTCCCACCGCCCCTTCCTTGCCTCCTGGCTTGTGCTTGGAGAATGGGAACTTTCCTCCATACAATTCCTTGCTGCTGTCAGCTGTCTTTGAGCTGACTCCTGCAGCTGTACGTGCTGGGCTGCAGGCTCATCGATACTATGCAAATTCACCCCGCAAGTGGATTACCTGCCACTGTGGGAACTGACTAACCTGCATCTGCCAATTCACTTTCGCTTTTACTGGACAAGGTTAATGATGAAAATAAGCTCAATCTTGTAAGAGGTTAAGCAATTTATTGCCGAACAGGAAACTGAGTTACAAAGAGCTACAAAAATAAAGCAGCGGTGCTGCTGTTTTTACTTGGTTCCTTCTGGGTTTCTTTTCAGCATTTTGAATTTGGTTACTACTTGGGAAAGTAGTATTTCCTCATTTTGGCAGATGGATATTCTTCATATTGCCAGGGAGATATTCTATGCTAGTAAAAAACAGATCTAGTTAATTTCTTTGACAAATGCCACTAGTTTTAAATATATCAGAGAAAATTAATTKCCCACTCCATCTTGTTTGCTGGTTTTTGTTTTTATTTTATTTTTTTGTTTTTAGTATATTGACTGTACTTGCATAACTACTTTCAGGTTAATTTCAAGTGTAATCCACCTCTTATCCCCCCAAATTCAACCAATAGCAACTMCCATACATACCATATAATTCAACTTCTAAAAACTGTACATGAAACATAAATTTTAACACATTTTTAGAGTTAACAACTCCCAGCCTTTGGGAAGCTCTTACCAGAATGGAGAGAAATGCTTGTTTTGTGATAACTAACTCCCCAGGTATTGAGGTCTAATACTGAAAATGGTGTATTGCAAGCAAATGAAAGGAGCAGATGGAAACTGCACAAACCAATTTGCACTTTTCACTTATGCTTCAGAGCTCTGAATGTCATCTTGGGTTGAAAATGTCTTAGCAGTTTTCTCTAGCCATCTGAAACCATTCTAATATATTGAAAAATGGCAGTGACATTTCCCCAAGATATTTTTATGTGCAGTACTTGGTCAATCCTAAGTGAGAAGTGTTATAAACAACAGAAACAGTGTCTGCAGTAGAACAACTTTTATCCAACCCCACAATATATGGATGTTGTTTCAGGCTTTTTTCTAGAAGAATAATTTTAAAATATTAAAAAAACTGTACTAAAAGTATTGTATTTTTAATTCAGAAATATAACTGAAGTAATAAACACCCTCCTCTATTCTTTTTTTTTCTCCTTTATGAAGACAAAACAATTGCATTTACAATTCATCCACCTGCCATTCTCTGGTCACACTGAACAGAGCCTCTGAGTMCAACCCCCTCAATATCAGTAAAGGCATTTGGACTGGCAGACAAAAGGCCTAATTAAATAGATATTTCCTTTCTCCTCACATGATTGTGACTGAGCTCCAAACAAGTCAGCAAACTTCAGGCGAACTATAAACTTTAGGCGCATATAGAAACAGGGAAATAGATCCAAGCCAGCCCTGGAGTAGCCATTTGCACACATGTCAGGTTTTATAGTGTGCTGCCTTGTGTAGAAGAATGTTTTCCCCAGCATCAGTCTGACTAAGAAAAGGTTATTTTCATGTTTTAGTTTCTTTGGAGTGCCTGGAATAATGCTTGGACATCAAGGTATGCTGTTCATGTTGTCATAGCTAAGCGGGCAACAGGTAGTGTTGCATAGTATTTATAGCAACACAGGGTGCTAGAAATATTTTTAGCTAAGATCCACACACATACCCTAGAATCAAGATGGATTTAGAGAAAAACATGCCCTGGAAAAGCTGAATGCTTACATGCTCCTCTTCTGGTAGAGCAAGATAACTCCACAGTCCCATGAGCATCTGGTGCCAACTCTGCTATCTTTGAAGATAGAAATAATTTAAGATGAGACCATGACCTGCTCTCTCTACCTCTGAGGTGATGTAGGCTAAAGTATTTCTTGCTACATCCCTTATGCTTGCTTTTGTGCACATATAATAAGAATATAAAGGAGTAATTTCTACTGTCAAAAAGAGTGGTAAATTAATATTTTCCAAGTAATATTTTATTTTAGACTGGGACCAAGACTTTTATTTTTGTATTTCTCCCATAAATCAGAGATAGGCTTCCACCTCTAATGAACAAAAGGGAAGATATTACACAGAGAGGAGAGTCTATGACCAGAGGTGCTGTTCATGGATGCATGGTTTCTCACATATGTGTATGAGCTTCACTCTGTAAAGAGCAGAAGAGCAGATGAAAGAGGAGAGGGAAGAGGACAAAGCTTTTGTATATCACTTCAGAGAGTGAAGCTGAGAAATGGGCACCAGCATCTTCATTGCTGTTGCTACCTTATATACAAAATATCCTGCCATCTTCATGTCTGTAGTGTAAACAGACCATGGATACAAAGTAAGGTTGGCAGGTAGGAGAATGCATCCCCACCTGTAAAATAAACAGGTAAAGCACAAAAGTGTCAGAATGGAAGTGATGTGCAGCCTTGTCTGAAAGTATCAGTGAGAGCTGGAAGGCCAAATAGCTTTACTTTGAAACTCTCAGATGAGAGGTTGTCCTTTATTTGTTGTTTGGGTTTGGTTTTTGGTTTTGTTTTGATTTTGGTTGGGTTTAMTTGGTTTTTTGCCTTTTTTTTTCCTTCAAGGATGTACATGATAATTGGTGTTCATTCAGATAATCAGCTTCACAGACAAGATTGGGAGCATAAGTTGGATTTTCATGCTGGGTAGAGCATTATTTGAGAGAATCTCTAAAGTGATTGTAAGAAGGCACTGGAAATACAATTCCTGGAAGTAACTCCCAGCTGTCATGTTGAATTATAGAGAGACTTAGCGCTGCTAAGTTTTCTATGTCTCTGTTTAATCCCCTGTAAAGTGAGCAAAGTAAAACATATCTCAGAAGGATGCAGTAAGTTACCAAAATGATATTGTGAAAGATTTCCTGCCTCTTTGGAAGAGGTGAGCTGTCTAGCGCGAGGTGTTAGTGTTCATCTGTGATGAAGTAATCTCTCTCCRAGATAAAACAAGGCAAAAATCCTGTAATTTGGTACTTCACTAGTGATCACTGACAGCTCACTTTCCATTCATAATTATAGTCAAAACCCACATCCATTTCTTCATTATAAGTGTTTGGATTTGTGTAATTGTGATGTAAGAAGAAAAAGTTTAGACCACTTCTTTAATTTCTGTAAAGAGGAATAAGGGAATAGCATGAGATAATGCACCAGTTTCAAAGAAAAACCTTCAAAAACATGCATTTTGCTTTCCTATATGTTACACATTTTCCAGGTTACGTTAGAAACACATATTCACTCCATATGTAACATATTTGCTATTTTCTGGTCTTCTTCCAAGACATTTTGCCATTATCCTGCCAGGACTGTATGTTGTCTGACCACTTCCCCATTGCAATTAAGGATTGAAACCACTTGCTTACGCACAACGGAGACCATCATACCTAACCCCAAAGGAGGCCAGAAACTCCTAGCACACTGCATTTCCCAGACCAACCAGGAGGCCCAGGGCACAGAAGGACAGCATGCTATTTGCAACAAGGGCTGGCACACTGACAATCCCCTTGAGTGCAGCTATTCAAAGTAAATTTTAAAAACCCCAAAACTTGTGTGTGTGGGGATTTAACGCATCTCATAAAGAGATACTGCCTGAACTTCCATAGTAAAAGGAGATAAATTGCTTCAAAATCAGTTGTAAAGAAGGCACTATCAAAGAACCAGCCTCAAGGAATGATGTTTAACCGGAGGCTTTTCTTCAAATCATGCAGTAYATGTTTAGTAGACAATGTGCAGAACTGTGGGTTTGATTTGGGCAGACATCAGAACATGAAGCTTGCACAAGAAACACAGCCTTTCTCAGGAATTTCACTTTGTCCCTCCTACCCCTTCCCTGCTTTTCCTCCTTTCTTTCTCCAGTGCCAAAGCCAAAGAGGAGACACAATGCCTTGGGGTGCTGGAGGTGAGGTGTAAAAGAGAAGGCGGTGGTCTCTGACTGTAAATGGAAATATTTCATTGACTTCAGTGTGAACATGAAAGTGATTGCTCAGTCCAGACAGTAGTTTACATGTGTGTGTGTGTGTGTGTGTGTGTGTGTGTGTGTGTGTGTGTTTGTGTGTGTGAGCATATGTTTAGGGCTGGGGATAGTACTAATAAATCATATTTATCAACCCATTGGATGAATCTTTAGTTTTCATAAGGCATAGCTTGTCATATTACAGAGCAACAGTGAAGTGTGTGTGAATCTGGTAATCTGTGCTTAAGATAATCTTTGCAGCCATCCCTGCTTCAAGCCTAATATTTAAGGACTTTAAAGTGAAAATTGGTTTGGATCACCAGAGAATACATGAAAAAATTAGAAGGAAAAAATTGTATTTGATATCTAAGTCCACGTGGCAACATTTTTGAAATGCTCTTGCACAGCTAAAACGTGAGGACATGATGTTTTCTTAGGATTAGGAAACACTGGGAGAGGAAGAACCCTCTCAAATGACAAACTGGCACAGACATGCACACATGCAGACAGAGACCTTAGGTGGGGGCAGTGCTCTGTCTGTGTGCATATTTAGTTTGAAAGTGGTTCTGTAAGAAAGCTCCAATTCAACAGTTAAGAGGAAAGATCTTTTTTACCCTTTAAATTTTCCTATTAGTCTGAAGCAAGCCACAGATAGAAAATAAGAAGCTGTTTGGATTTATTGTGTTCTGGAGCCATTAATTACAGTGAGTCCTGTTTCTGTTTATTTGTCTTAGTTCTTCTTGGTGTTGAAACACTGACCCTCGTGGACATAAAAAAGATTATCTAGCTTCATCTGTCTCACCATCCTCTGTGGCTCAAGTCCTTGTGGTAGAGCACTTCCCCAGACTACATGACACAGCCAGATGTAGCAACCAGACACCAGGCTATGAAACAGCACTAATTTCAAATGTCAGCCTTCACACTCCATAAAACAGGGAGCATATTACAGCGCACATTACATTCCAGAGCAAATAATACTTAACATCTATGAGGATGCATTGTAGATTTGAATAATCTGGCAGACTGTATTTGGAAATATTCTCTAAATTTCCTCTGTCCCTGCCCTGAGACTGTGGTAAGTAGCACAGAGACCAGCTGTCCAGCCTTGTTTTTCTAAGCCATTGACTAAACAGTGAGTTCATGTTCAAGATAACTGTGGGGAACCAGTTCATGAACTTCTTGAACTCTGCTGTCCAGAAGTGTGGTGATGGGATGGAAAAGCTGCCATTTAATTAATCATGAGTCTTGTAGGTAGAAATGAACATTGGGGCAAGTGTTGTGGGGTTTTTTGTTTGTTGTTTGTTTGTTTTTTGGCTGTTGTTGTTTTTTGGGTTTTATTTGTTTGCTTTTTTTTTTTCTTAATTACAAGGTGTCTGGAGAGCAAAAATAAGTAAAATCCATTGACTTGTTGCCAGGGAAAGGCATTGCTCCATAAAACATGAAGGTAAAACCATCACCTGCATAAACAGTTCAAGGACTTGCAGTGCATGTTGGTTGCAATGCTAGAGCATTAATATGGAGCAGAAGATGTGCTCCTTTCCAGATTCACTTCCCAATTTGCAAAATTGTTATCATGGAGGTCTTTCTACCAGTGACATCTACTTTATTGCAAGAGTTTGAAATTTTCTCTTTTSTTTATAGGATTCAGTTTTCTGCTAATTACAGGCACAATAGGTATTGGTCTTCAAGAGGAGAAAGCTGCACTTAAAACTGAATCTTGCATTGCAGTTTCGTTCTCTAAACCTCTCTGCTCATGTTGATAACAATACCTAGACATTGAGCCTTTATCCCATAAAATTATTCACTAATATAATTTTAAAACTGCATGAGAAACAGCCTTATTATATAAATCTAAGGTAGAAACCACTAAATTCCTCTGTGTTTCAAGGTACATGGGCCTTGCACAAGCATAGGATCACCTTCTGCTTTATATTCAAAAGTTCTTGATATGCAGAAGCAGAAGTCACTACAGGAGGAGGACTGGAAAAGACCTTTCAAGATAAATCCCCGCTACTGCAAGACTTATAAAACTCTACTCTTTCCACAGGGAGTCTATCTAGTGATGTTTCTGGAGAAACTCCTTGCTCCATTTACTCTAACTGATAGGTTATTCCATTAACATTACTCCTTAAGTGGGTAAAAAAGGAGCTATGAAGCTGGTGAAGGATCTGGAGCATGTGTCTTATGAGGAGCAGCTGAGGGAGCTGGGGTTTACCCTGGAGAAGAGGGGCCTCAGCTGTCCCTCAGGGGGACAGCTGCCTGAAAGGAGAGTGTAGTGAGGTGGGGGACAGGCTCTTCTCTCAAGCAACTAGCGATAGGACAAGAGGAAATGGCCTCAAATTAAGAGGAGAAGTTTAGATTAGGTATTAGGAAAAATTTCTTCAGCAAAAGGATTGTCAARTGTTGGAACAGGCTGCCCAGGAAAGTGCTCCAGTCATCATTCCTATAGGTATTAAAAGACAACTACATGTAGTGCTTAGGGATAAGGCTTAGAGGTGGAATTGGCAGTGTTAGGTTAATGGTTGGACTCTATGATCTCAGTGGTCTTTTCAAACCTGAAGTGTTCTATGATTCTGTGAAAGCCTTCCTCTGATTTTCTGCTTAAATAATCATTGACAATTTATATTGATTTGTTTGTCTGTAGATATTTACTTTAAATAAGATCCTTTTCCATTTTCATATACCGAATGTATTTGTGACAAGTAATTATACCGCTTTAACCTTGACTGAAAGCTTTTCACTCCTCTGATATTCTGATAGCACTTCTTTTTTCTGCTTCCTGTTTGAATTTTTTCTTCAGTGTGGGTACCAGATTGGGACAGATTGTGAGCTTTCACCAGGGCTTTAACCCTATCCCTGCGTGTAAATAGATTTGGAACAAGAGCACTGGAGTCTCACCTAAATTCACGAGGTTGCTGGTAATTGCCTTTGAGGAGATAAAGCAAATGCAAACATTTCAAACTATAATTAGTAGGAAGTTCTCAACAAGCAAAGTATTATTTTCACACTTTGCTTTTATATGAGGCATCAAAGTATTTTATGATATGTAATTAGGACTGAGATCTTCAAAAATGTGGCAGAATAAACAGCATTGTTCCCTGTTTCAGTTCATTCTTTTATTGTGCTTTTGTATGATGAAGTAGAATATGGTGTAATTGTCTGCAAGTAGTTATTCATGAAGAAACTATCCTATTTCTTCAGGCTCCAAGCAATGCTGAAGGAGTTGCTGCTTTCTACTTGATTACTTCCTGAAACCATTGCTGTTTCTGTGTAGTTCTGATGCATTYATTGAAGGGTTTATACAAGTTTTAGCACAACAGCCCAAGTGATAACTGATCAATACAAAAAAAGATAGCAAGTACAAGTGCATTTCCTTGCTATTGGTTATGCTACAGTAGCTGTGCTATGTTAGGTGGCCTCAGACTGTGAAACCTGCCTCTGCTTTATAATGCTCCTGGGCAGCTTTTACTTCATTCTTTATTTGAACTGTTTAGTGGAACTGGCTGCTGGATCAAATGAGGTGATAAAGGAAGAAAAAATTAGTGAATGCATGTTTCAGCAGGGTACTTCAGTTACTGTGCAGGCTTTGATCATCTGCAGTGCACTGGGGCTGGAATGTTGGGCACTGTGATGCCAGACTTCATGTTGTCCTTAAGAAAGCACTGGGACACTGTCCTGAGCTGGGTCTGCAGTCAGTTTCTCCACAACAGGTACTTGAAACAAAGCTCATAAGGCCCAGTGCTAAATGCCAAACTCCTCCGACCTGCGTCCCTGTTTTTAGGATATATGTTCAACATAACATCATCATTTACACGAGATCTTTCTCCAATTCATGCCATCTCCTTTCTGCATTGAGCATCCTACTAAGTTGGAAAATCCCTATTTGTTTTCCTTCTAATCATTCCAAGCAACGTGGAACAGTTCTGGCAGGTGGGCTTATGCAAATGCATTTGCTCCCGCGTCAGAAGAACAGATGATTGTACCTCATTTTGGGGATGTGGGATATGCTTCTGTGCCTTCATGGAGGCAGAATTGAAACCAGATGCTCTTGCCCATGCTTTAACCACTGAAATACATGGAGAAAAGAGGAAGTGTGAGATGAAGACAGATGTTCCAGATAGACAGATATTATCTCTAAAGCAAACATTGCTTTCTATGGGAACACACCTATACACCACCTCCCTCTCTCATATTATTCTTTTTCCCATTTCCTTCCTCTTCAAAATCCCTAAAACTGCGCAAATTGGGAGAGCAAATCCTTCAGCCAGCACCAGATATGTGGTTAGGATTTCTTCTTAGGGATCCTGGAATATTTGTGGGCTTGAATCCCACTGGAAAAAAAGAAATGTAAAGGCAAGTCTCCCACATCCTGTGGAGTGACTGTGGGAGCGCCCAGCATCTCCTCCTCAATGGCTGTTCTGTGCCAAGCCCAGAGAGCACCTACAGACATGACCACCCCCAATGAGATGAGTGGGAATAAAGCAGTTTGTGAAATTTGATGGGATTTGATGAGAGCATTGTCAAAACTTTATTGGGAAGGCTAAAGGCCTTCTTCTTCCAAAAGGAGATCCTCTTTCATCCTCCCATGTGGCCTGGAATGGCATATCCCTTTTGTAAGATGAAGGTTTGTCTACATCAAGTGGACACTTAATTTATCTCAATCAACTTCCTTTCCAATATCACTTTGTTTTTAGTACTAGATGATCTTAAAGGGCCTTTTCAACCCAAGCGTTTCTATAATTTAGTTAAATTTTAAGAAAGAGGGGKTTTTTTGTGCTGACCTCCAAGTGTTTCATCTTGGTCTTTTCCCATGGGTCGTCATCCAGTTCTTCATGTTTCCAGGTCTCCTTTATTCAATATCCTCTCTAAGGAACCTTTGCTACATCATCTGGTACTCTCTGTCCCCTCTTGTGAGCCACAAGCCCTGCTGGGCATGTCTGACAGCTTCTGACTCATATTCCTCATTGTGATCCCTGCTGTGTTATGCCTTTTCTTTTGTGTCACATCTTCTTGTCCCTGCCCCATCCAAGACTCAGCTCCCACCAAGGCTCCATCACATGTCCACACACCATCAGAATYCTCAGGCATCTTCAGGCACAAACTTAATCACAAAAAAAATACCACCACTGACTTAGGGCAGCTCTGAGCCACAAGCTGCTGGAGTGTACTGGGAAGTCTAATTACATGCTTGCCCTGTTCTTTTATTTCTTTCCTGGGCATAAACTGTTGGCCACTCCCACTTCTGCAATCATTATGCTCTCGTCTTAGCAGGGTTTACTCACTATTGATTTTGCGGCCATTGGTTTCTTGGCCAGCAAGAGTCTGGATATTGAATGAGTATGAAACTGTTCTGCTCCCTGTCACTGTGGAGAGTATTTTTTTTCGCCTGAACCAGCCAGTTCAATAGTCTCAGATCCAGAAATTCCAGCACGGTGGCTGGAGCTCCAGACTCCACTTGATTAACAAAACCATCCCTGTGAAGGACAGGCTCCAGGCAACTGCAGTCTGGTTTCCAAAGAGCAGGGCTCGGGCTAGCCACACTGCCCTCCACAGCTGGACATGGCTACTCCAAATCTACAGCAGCTGCCACCCACACAGGCCAGCGTGAGCCGATGGATCTCCGTCTGACTCAGTACTGCTCTTGTCCTCCTGTGTGAGAAGGCCATCCTGCAGTGCAGCTGCTGTCAGCAAATGATTTGTTTTCAATTGTCTATACCTTCAGCAACAGGTTCTTCCTTGACATCAGAGCAATTCCACCACTTCTAGGTAGTGCTGAAGGCAGTAGATGTTTAGTAGCAGCTTGGAAGACAGCCGTAAGAAGTAAAGTTATACAGTTATAAAGTTATACAGTTCCTAGCTGCAATGTAAATTAAAATATTTAAATTTGGGCAGATGGCCCTAATAAAAATTTAGGGTTGTGTGTATTTCAACATAAAATCATGGGGAAGGAAAGGCTGCTCAGTGAAATCAGGTAGAAAGTGTTCTTCTAATTCTGACAGCATAATTTAATGAAAAATTCTTTGCTGAAATACTATAAYATATTCAGTTTATTGCATTGCATTGTGTTTTGATTTATTTGGAAAATAAAATTGAAACACTTTTAATGTGTAGTTTGACCAGAGTGACCTTGTCCAATATCAAACTCTTCTCACCAAATTGCCTCACTGCCTGTGTTCCTGGTACGGATCATAATCTCTGGGATGGACTCTCATCTGTCTTTTGACTCCATCTCAGGAGTTTCACAGCTCTGCATGTCACCTGTAACTTGGRCATGATACTTSAAACTCAGACAACACAAAGAAATGYGCCATGACAGTCAAGTGACACTACAGGAACCTTTTATATTAAAAAACGTTTCAGCATATCTGGCTTAAAAACTCCAGAAAGTCTCTCTTCTGCAAAAGAGGCCTTGAGGTGCTGCAATCCCAATGCGTGAAACCTGTACAATACAAGAAGAAATTGTGCAAATCCATATAAAGTGACCTMCAGCCTTCTTACTGGAGAAACCTGATCCAAAACATATTGAAGTTCTGGAAAATATATTCTCCAATTTCTCTGAGCTTTTTGACAGACTCTGAGGACTTTAACTAACGACAGGTAGTGTGGGGTTTCTCTAGGTTTTATCAAACCTAGAGAGATATGAACTCTTCTTCCAATATTTTCTCCTACACCCTGTTGCTGACTTCTGCTCTAAAATAATGTAAGACTGTTCCTAGAATTTCCTTTCAGTTAATTTTTCCTGAACAGGGACAAAGTTACGTCTATTACCTTAAGTGGATTTACATAAATGTAAAAGACTAATATAGCAATTATTTCTCTTCATATTTCAAAAACAGTTTCATTGTTTTGACCTTTGTCATACCCACTAGACTATAAAGAAGCAGAATGACAATTTGCTGGAAAACTTAAATGACATTTTAATGCATTTTTCCACTCTTTTAAAAGATAGAAATTATTTCCCAGTGTATCAATTGCTGTTTCCCAGACTTTTCTARGATAGTGTTTTAAATAAAAGCCTAAGCTTTTACTAAGGCATTCTGCGTTTTTGGTCATATTTTGCCATCCTCCTCTTTACACTTACATATTCACTTATATTAACCACTGTATAGCATGCCAAGAAGTGAAAAAAATAAGGTGAAGTTCATTTCATGACAATTTTGGAAGTTGTAGAATTTCATTCCCTCCCAACATACATGAAACTTCTGACTATTTTTGCTACTTTCATCAAAACATCCCTATTCATACTAAGTAGATCAGTTTCAGTACAGGATTCTCTTTATATCCCCCAAAGAGTCTGTGCTGCTCCTTGGAACCCTTGCTGTCCAAAACATGCTCAAAATTCATACAACTCAATTAAACATTTGTGTCAGGTCAAAAACAACCTTTGGCTGATGAAATAATTTCACTGACAATATTCTAACCAATAGTAATACCAGGAACTTTAGTTACAAACATATGTCCACAGGAAAAAATCTTTCTGGTGTAAGAATATAGTACTTGTTTAACTGCTTTACCAAAATGGAATATTTCAGCTGTATAATCTCTCTTGAGGTAAAAACCACTATTATTTGAAGTGTAGGTCAGGACAAGAATGCTTTGAGATTCCCTGTGTTTTGAAAGAGAATAAACTAAAATTAAAAAGCCTGTTTTTTTCCCCCTAATGTTTTATTTTGACCTGCAGGCTTGTTGCTATTTGTCATTTTCAGATTTTTTAAGACTTTCAACTTTGCAATGAGAATCAGCCTTGCAATGAGAACTACTTTCAACACAGCCTTTTTATGTAAACACAGTTTCCTGTTTCGCTTCAAAGAAAAATGATGAAAAAAAGTCCTAGCAGCTATGCAGTCTTATCACAACAGGTACTAGATTTGTGATCATCTCTTGCAACACAAGTATTTTGTAGACAATAGGAAAGAGCTGTGTTCTGCTCAGGGGSCAAGAGTTCATATTACAGAGCCTGGACTTTGTTTAAGGGAACTTTTGTGTATGTCATTAGTCCTCACACAACCCAAAGAATGACACATATTTTAAGAAGAAAGTACTTTTATTAGGCCCACAGAGACAATTGTGTAAATGAGATACTAGATAAAGCAGATTCTTTTTCATGCAGATGAACTACTCTTTGAGCCCAAAGCATAGAGAAAACATGAAAGTAATTGTAGCTCATTACTTTGAATTCTATTTGATTATCTTAATCAGTCAGACATTTGAAAGAAAAGTGTTTTCTATTTTGGGACCAGAAGGCGATCCTGACCCTRTTAAGAGTGTAAGTGGTGACAGAAATGGAATGATCAGAGCAAACAGTAATCGAAGATCAGCAAGACTTGAGAAATAAGAAAACCCAGAAGTCTTTGTCAAATTCATCTGATATGAACTCCGGTATCTGATAGAGTTGCACATTTTAGTTCTCTGGCCCATCTTTAGTCTTGMAGTGTCAGGATTGCAAGGTTAGACATGGAATAGCTGTTTTGGGAATATAATTTTCCAACTGGTAACTGGGTGTTGCTGTACTAATGAGGTATCCTGTGCTGGATGCTTGGTTTCACCCAGAGAGCTCCCTAAGAGCAGTGAATGCATTTAGTGCTGCCCATGGCATTTCAGAATGCTCATGTGTAGGATCTGTATATTTTGGTGGTTCTGCTGGAGCAGGTGTTTATCATGAGGGCCATGGCAATATTTGGGTATGATTTTCCTGAGCTATCTGGCTCTAGCCAGTATATACTAGTATGCCAAAACTTGCTTTCAGTGACGGAGCTAATGATATTGAGTGTGGTTTGAAGGGAAGGATGGGTGTTTCTAGGAAAAATAATTTCAAGGTATGACTTTCTTCCAGTACAAGCTACAACTCGTTAACATTTTCCAGTATACATTTCTTGCATATTGTGGTATATGATACCCAGTAGGGGATTTCCTCTCTGTATTGYAGTAAGTTTGGAAAAGGTTTAGGTGGCTTTTTCAAATATGCAATCCTAGTGGAGTGTCAGTGTTGAATGAGCATCATCTGTAGCTTTGTGAGGGTGTGTCAGGAGTGCTTTCCTCAGAGCAAATGAGGTGATGTCTGTGGGCTATATCAGTTTTTCTAGTGTGTTTTGGATAGCTGATGGTTTGTGGAAGGAGGTGTGTTGGTCTGTGGATTTTCTGCATATGGTATTTTGACGGTTGCTATTTTTTATGTTGACCTTGGTGTCTAGAAAGTTGGTGCTGATGTAAGTTTTCCAAAGAGTTTAATGGGCAATTCTGGTTGCWGGATTTGTGGTAGAAATAAATGAAGGAATCTAAGTTTTCAGTACCGATGTCCTGTATGTACCCCAGCATACCCTAGGAACCCGTGTTGGTTTGGGGGGAAGGTTCATGTTTTACATGGGGTGACTCCTTACTGATAACCTGGATCAAAGTACCTGGGTGCTTGTAGTGCATCTGAGATTTTGTGAGGGTGAAATGGTTGTGGATGAACATGGAACAGATGGGYTTGATTATTCAATGTCAAGAGACAAGACACTTAGGATTAGGGTAAGCAGTAATGGCTCCCTGGTGTAGTATACAATGGCATACTAAAGACAGTAGAGAAGATAATGAAGTCAGTAGAGAAGATAGTTAATGATGCAGCAATCCTGGAGGAAGCTGTTTGTCCGGAAAAAGTTGCTTTCATATGTGATAAAATACTTAAAGATGGTGTCTGCTAATCTTCATAGCTCTTCACTGAAAGTCTCCTTCTGCTTCCTTCTGCAAGAATCCAGAAGAGCACCTTAAGGTGGCAAGAGCTGACATAAATTTTTTCCAACGCCATTAGGAAGAAATTTGAACTCTACAGTGAAAAAAGCCGAGGTCTTTCTTGAGTTCCTTCTCATAAGGAAAAAATYATGTGCTGGCATCACTGCTTAATATCAATTGTTTACAACTAATTGGTGACTGGCTTTTAAAAACTATGTAGACCCTTAAAAACCCCCATTTGTACCTTTTAAAAAATTATTTCTGAAAGAATTGTTTTTGTAGACCAATGTAAAATTGATTTAGGAGAGTGCAGCTCACTCTAATGTGAGATTATTTTCATGGTTATTTTACAGGTGGTGGTGGCTATTTTGTCTTTTTGTTTTTTCTAGAAAAGTTGAGACACAGTTACAGGAACACTTCCTCCAATTGGACTACAGACCACAATGCTCCCAATGTTTCCAAGAATAAAAGTAAGCATTTACAAAGAAGAAATAGTAGTAGATATTCAAGGTTGGGGTATTCCTCCCAATGGCTTTGTGGTGGGTGATGTTGAGATGCAGGTTCCCTCACCATCATTTCTCAGGTGCTGTCTAGTTGGTGAAGGAATTGCCATTGCACTATTTGGGTTCAGTGCTAAACATCAGTTCCTTCTGATAGCGATTTGTTGCATGGTGGTTTGGTGAGTTCCAGTTTCCTTTACTTTGTTGGAGCTCATAATTATGTCAGGTTCTGTCAATCTCTCAGGAAGGTAAAATTTTCTCAGTTTCTTAGATAAGAGAGACCTAAACAGGATAGTGTCACGTAWTTGAGTTGAAATACAGACTTTTTCCTACAGACAAGATCACCTGTAAGATGGATCTGTGTCATTCTCCCATGTTCCTCAAAGCCTGAGTTGGACTTCAACTCACTTTTATATCTGGCCTGAACAGGACCCTGAGAGGACCACGAGAAAGAAAATGGCTACAAACTGTAGCATGGCTTTATGAAGAAGAGGTTTTGGTATTGAATGTAAGCTGAGACATGGAGAACACCAGAAGATGCTCCTAACCAAGGGCTCGGAAATGTGYCTCTAGCAGCCTGGCTGCCTATGGGAGATGAGGAGGCTCTGAGCTGGTTTCACTGGCAGCTAGGTGCCAGCACACCTCTGCCATGTCTTTAACCCCTTCCTTCAACACGATTGTGAACTGCATTGCTTCTTTGGACAGAGCAAGCCAACAGCACTCGCGCTCATTTTAGCCTGGCTGGAGTGAGGAGCGAGTGAGACTGGGAGGGGTTAGCAGGACTTTGGTCCCCTGAAGGCTTGGGCTCACCAAAGGGGCCAGGGGATGCGCACCCGAGGTGTACGCTGACTTCAGACACCGAGAATTTAGGGGACAGGGAACCTGCGGATGCAACCAGGGGCTCAGGGAACCCTCGGCTGACGGGGTGGAGCGGAAACCTGAGTGGGGCAAGGGTGCGGCGGGGCGGGAGGCGGCGGAGGCAGGGCTGCCCGCGGCGCTCACCCTGCAGGAGCAGCGCTCCGCTGCGCGGGGCGGAGCAGCGCCGACCGCCATCCCCGGGCGACCTGCCCGGCGGCGGGGCCGGGGCACGGGGGCAGGGGCGGGCCGGACCCGGGCCGGCGGGGGCCGGTCTGTGCTCGGGGAGGCGAGGCGAGGCGAGGCGAGGAGGGGGCGGCGGTGGAGCGTGTGGCGGCAGCGGGAGGGAGGAGGAGGAGGAGGGCGGCAGGGGCGCGCCGCCCGGGGCTGATTGGCCGCCCCGTTTATAAGAGGTGCCCGGCCGGGGCGGCGTGGTTGTTTGCCGGCGCTGGGGAGCTCGGCGGAGCCGCGTGTGGAGCCGTCGGAGCGGAGCGGAGCGGAGCTGCGATGCGTCGCGCCAGCCGAGACTACACCAAGTACTTGCGCGGCTCCGAGGAGCTGGGCAGCGGCGCCGCCCACGAGAGCGCCCCGGCACCGCCGCCGCCCCCGCCGCCCGCGCACCCGCACCCGCCGCCCGCGTCCCGCTCCCTGCTCGCCGCCCTCGTYCTCCTGGGGCTCGGGCAGGTGGTCTGCAGCGTCGCCCTCTTCCTCTACTTCCGAGCGCAGGTAAGCGGGAGCTGGCGCGGGCGCTTCCCGCTGAGGCAAGCGCGACGCCTCGCACCCTGCAGAAGTGGGCAAGGCCCTCGTGTCGGTGCGATCGAGGGGATAAATTAAAGAAAAGCAAACCTAAAAGTTTTAGAAGACGCTTATCTGTCTCTAAAGTTGATCCGGTTCTGAGATGGGTCGGGCCAATGGGCTCCCARTGCCCTGCCCAGCGTGTGCTGTGCCCTGATCGCTGGAGCTGCTCGGTAGGAGGGGTTCCAGGTAGCGCTCCGGGCRTCGGGTGCGTTTTTGGGTACCAGGCTTTGCCGCGAGGTTGGATGTGAGGGGTTCCCTGACTCAAAAAGCAGTTTAGTCATGATCCTTCACCTGAAGTCTTGCTGGGCTTTGGTTTTTAATGATCAGCTTTCAGTTATCCACTGGAGAGAATTTTGGCCTTGGGTATTTGACAAAGGTTCTTCACCCACAGGGTGATTGGGCACTGGAACAGGCTCTCCRGGGAAGTGGTTACAGCACCAAGCCTGACAGAGTTCTAGAAGTGTTTGGACAATACTCTGAGGCACATGCTGGGATTTTTGGAGATGGTGCTCTGTGGGGTCAGGAGTTGGACTCGATGATTCTTGAGGGTCCCTTCCAACTCTGCATAATCAGTGATTCTGTGACATGGCTGAGGTCTTTGGCTGCCTTAAATGTTTCACCAGCAGGAGAAATGGCTTTAGGGACAAAAAAGATCGTCATGCAACGCCACTGGTGATGGTTTGTCACTCAGGCTGCTCAGGGGCGCTGCGGAGGAGCTGGGTCTGTGTGCCCGTGGGCATCGGCCAGAGGTGCCTGCCGCAGCTCAGGAGCTTTTCCTGGGGTTCTGGGGATGCCTGGGAGAGCCGCACYTCACCTGCCAGGCCTCAAGCGTGCCGGGATGGCTCAGCAGAGGCAGCGGTGCGTGCGAGGGGAGCGCGGGGAGGTGTCGCTGTGGGGGCAGATAAGGTGATGAGCGGTTGGGCTTTCGGGGAGCGGAGGAGTCAGCTTCTTGGAAATGGCTCGGCTGCCTGGATTCCYTCGCTGCTGCGTCTCTTGCCCTGCAAAGCTGAGCCCTCTCGGAGGAAGTGGGGAGCTGCCAGCGAGTTGGTTCTCAGGGCTAGGTGTTAGATTTCTGCTTGGCTTTATTGTCGGATGCTGGCTAGTTCTGTTGGTGTGGGTCTGACTGCCGTCATGGAAGTGGTGCTTCTGTTGTGTGTACTTTTCATTTGAAGTCGGCACAGACTGGAAACCTGTTTCTTTCGGTTTACTTTCTAGGTAGGGGCACTTGATCTTGAGGTAGCAGGCTGGATTTCTTAACTAAGTGCACTCTGAAAGCAGGTGTTGCACAAGTGTATACCCACTTAACCAGATGAGTGACTGTCAAATATACAGTAACGCTGCTAATAATTTATTATGCAGACTAATTCATATTTTCTTACTGGCAATGGCTTTGTGTTTTCCATTTTTCGAAAAATAAAATGTAAYGGCAGTGCAGCACTTAGTTAATCATAACTTGTATATTTCAGAAGAGTGACATCTAATTTCTGGGACTCATTGTAAAGTAGCTTAGAGCTACTTGTTTGCTTGACAGTGAAATAAATTAATGCCTGCTTCAACTTGTGACAGGGGAATGTTTTTCACTCCAGATGTTCATGAACCTGAAAAGACATTCTTGTCACAGCATAGCTCAGAGATGCACAGCTATGTGTTCATTAGGGGGCTCGAGAGCCATTGCAATCAAAACAACTAATCAAAGGGTGCCCCCTTATGAAAGACTCTTCCTGATARGTACATGTCAGGGTTTCATGTGTGCCTAGCAAAGGGTAAAAAAGAACCATAATGGCCATTTTTCTTCTACTTCCTTGATTTTAAAAAATGGCATGGTCCAGGTGTAACTCTGCATTTGACAGCTTAATTCTCTTGCTAGCTTCTTGTTCCTGTAGATTTGGAGTAGTGCTATTGAATGGAGTCTTTAATAAATTTGAATTGACAAAACATCTAAAGAGGTRATATAACTCAATGTAGGCTTGACTCAAGTCATTGTCTAAAAAATTATAATGGAGAAAATGTCATCAATGGAAAATAGAATAATAAGTATACTCTTGAATTAAGTACATAATTCACTATAAGAAGATAAGATAATTCATATTTGTTCACCCTTTCTAATTGTGGAATAATATAGATCGAAAAACATAGTAGGTCCTGCAGCAGTTAATTCTTATTTCACACTTTTTGAGATTTATTTTATTTAAGTGGGACATGATCAGACCTGTTTCTTTTGGAAAGATTTCTGTGATGTTTCATTTTATTAAGCTACTTCAATTTGGCCTTTTCAGTGTAAATTTCAGCTACCTACATTTTTACTTTAATAACAGAGCTTAATTATTTTTAATTAATTTTGTTGAAATAATGAGGCATTAGTAGTAGTAGCTGTGGATGAAAAGATTTGAATTGTTTGCTTGGTAAATTAAGCAAATGTGAATTAGAAAGATTTGACTGTATGGGCTGATGTTAAGAAATTATATATCTTATAGAAGCTCTTTAAACCTTATCTAAGAGTCTGAGTAAACTCTGACTCAGTTTTACCACTCACATTTTGTCTGTATTTGCATAAAATCATTTGGGCTGGATCATGACATCGTATAAGCTGAGACAATAGTTGAGGTTTTGGTTTTTCCTTAATTTTGTTTATTTTGTGGCTTGAGCATTTTGAATTTCACAAGACACATAACTAAGACTGACACTAGGTTTTCACGGGTAAACATATGTTTGTGGCCRAGAAATAACGCAGTGCCATGCAAGTGAGACAATGAGCTGGTATGGCGAAAAAGAAAGAAAAAAAAAAGGCAACAAGTTTGAATTCTACCAGTGTTCTCATAATAGTGTACTGAAATGTAAAAACATTAGCATATTTTACCCTTGCTTTTTGGTCTATCCTGTGCACTGTACTGAATCCAAGAAATTAAACAATAAAACAATGTATTGGTCTTAAGCATTTATTTTGTGTAAATTTTGAGGAATATTTTCTCATTATCTATAAAAATGCCATGAAAATTTACTTAAGATACCCAGAGCAGCTGGAGGTCATCACTCGGTAGAGACTCATGCACAGCACAAGGTGAGAGAAGTATTTTCTTTAACTTTGACTGATAAATGCCGAGGTTTAGTCTCCAAAACCTTAGCTTTTAAGCTTTTCTTTCCGGCCCATTTCCTTAGCGCACTTAGATTTCAAAAGGGTAGGAATCTGGTCTAACACTGACTGAGCTGGAGAGGAGTGAAGCAAATTGAAACTGTTCAAAATGAAATGTGGTGGCTGGGTGTTTAATGCCCACAGTTTAAGCTAGACCTCCAAGAGTGTGCATTTTTCCCATTAAAAAAAAGTCTGTCCAAATTTCAAGTATTCTACCAGATTGAAGAGGTCACAGTTGGATAACTGGTGACCTGGAAGCCCAGTTTTTATTGTCATTTTGTGCTTATGTGGAATTCTTGTGGTATGTTTTCAAACTATTACCTTTCAGACTTCAGTTGAAGTTTTGTGAGCATTGTGGCTAACAGAAAAAACAGCTTGCTGGGGATTGTTAACATCTTTCAGAAGCCTGAAAGAGCCCCCTCTTGGTGCTTAAGAAAGGTCATGGAGTGCAAAGTGGTATTTGATAGTCTGGAAAGTGGTTTAAGTTTGAAAAAAGTGCAAGTATAGATTTTAAACATTTATTGTAAGGAGTAAGTATGTAATGCAATATTGTAACAGTGCGTAATTGATGCAAAATTTAATAGTAAAGGTGGGTGGAATGTATCGTGTCTCTTAAAACCAAACGGAGTCCTTTTTAGATCAGAAAATTGGTTCTTAATTCTGTAAGTTAATCTAACCCATGATGCTGGAGTTCATTTTGACTTCCCTGAAGTGGCTGAATAGAGTCCAGAAGTGCAACCATAATGATGAGAGATGCTGAAAATTGAGGGCACTGAACAGCCTGACCTGATTTCAAGGTCAGGCAAAGTGGATATTAAAAATAAGCTAGACACTTCTCTTTTTAGTTTATTTCCTCTAGGGTATTTAGAATACTTTACACTTTATAAAGCTTTCTCCTTTGTGTTTGCATCTTGATATTTCTTCCAAATATTAAATCTTTAGGACTTTTTGCTGGAGGTGCCYTGCCCTGCAAGTTAGCAAGCTGCTTCTCGTATCTCATAATTTTCTCATTCTTTAGAAGTTCTTCTCAAAACTCTCTTGGAAATTTTTCTGTGCATCACTGCTTCCCCAGTTTTGATCTCAGTGCTTGGTAGTGCTTGTTTACAGCCATGGCAGTTCAGTGCTGTTCTTTGTAAAGACTTGTGATGCAGGATTTCTGAGAAGTCCTTTTCGGGCAAGTGAGCTGATTTTCGTAGTTAAATGTGGTGAAGACTATTCTTTAAGGTATTCTTTGAAAAAGGTGAGGGCAGCAGGTGGGTTAGCTAGTTCCAAGATCAGAATTTCCCCTTATCAAACAGTAACTCTGGAGACTTGCAGTTTTGTCAGCGTGGGCTACACAGCTCCAGGTTGCTGAAACCATCAGCTGCAGTGTTTGCATTAAGCCTTCAGTCTTTCACTTGTAGGTGCAGAGATGCTGGATTTCTTTCTTAAGCCTTGAGCAGATAAACTGTAATCTGAGCAAGGGATTCTGTGCAATCTGCTGTTACTGTTGTGATACAGTATTGTGTGACACATTTGAATGATTGCGGATAGCAATTAGGCTATGCTGTCATGTTTTGTCGTGCCTTTACAAATTTCATTATTTTTTGCTGTAAAACCTAGTTTTCTTGCCTGTAATTCAAAAGGTGTTTTAATAAATCCAAAACTAGGATAGTGGTCTCTGTCTAGTAGAATTAATGATACAAATTAGTATTTATTGGCAGTTATTTGCTGTAACTTTCTRTTTTCTATTCTGTGATTTGTGTAGAGGGGAGGAGACTCAGATACCCAGATCCTGTTAAGAGACATCAGTTCTCTAATGATGTCAGGTCTCTAATGATCCCAGCATGAGAAGTTACATTTGAAATAAAGGGTTCTGTTTTGGGTCTCTCAGTACCAGCAGTGTATCAACAAACTGGAAGGTGTCCAGCAGAAAACCACTGTGACAGGCAGGAGCCATAATGTGTAGAAGAATGGAAAGCTGGAKTCTTTGGCAAAGAACAGACTAAGGTGAGGGAAGCTAATCACTGTTTTTAGCTACCTGAAGACAGTCAGGTTCTTCAGAAGCATGCAGCAAAAACAAGAGGCGCAGTCTTAAATTGTACCAAGGGTATAAAACCCAAGGTTTTTTTACACACTAGAAGTAGTGAAGTTTTAGGAGAGTTTGTCAAGAGAAGCTGAAAGTCTTTCTTGGTGGACGTTCCTCAAAGCTTATCTAGAAAAGGCCTTGACCCACCTGGCGTGAGTTACAGGTTGGCCCTGSTTCAAGCAGGGGGCTGGACTAGAGACATCCAAAGGTACCTTCCAACCCAAGTCATTCTGCATTAACTGCCTTTTAGCAGCTGTTGCTAAACATTTTGTGCTTCTCTCTCTTTTTTTAAAATTTAATTATTTCTTTCTATTTTATTTCTTTTTTATTATGTTTAGTTTATTTTGGTTGATTTTCTGGCTTCTGAATGCAAGTGGAACATAGTGTGAGGGATGCTTGGAGAGTGCAATTTTACAGTCAGTTAAAGCTAGTGCTGCCTTCCTGATATTTCATTCCTATGCCTATCCCTGTACTGACTCCAATGCTTATCTGATATATCTGGAGTGACTTGGTTTTGGGGAGCTAATCTTAAGGGAAATTAGGCCAGCAAAAATTCCTCCCTTGTTACTGATTTAGAAGAGGAGACTGAAATCCAGGAATTGAATTCTGTGGTGAAGGGGCTGAGAGCAGAGAGGTGCTGGTTTAGATCTCCTTATGCAGTTAATGAGGCTGCACTGCACTAGCTGACTTCAGAAGGCATTAGTGTAGGGTTTTAGCACATAATTCATAGAGCTGCAATGGCTGTACACAGATTTTCTATGTGTCAGGCCATCACAGGAAGATGTAACTGCCTCCAAAGCATTCTGTAACTCATCACTACCCCTCTGGTCAAAGCTGTGGCATCTTATGATCTTCAGGTGAACCTTCTATGACCTGTTTCATTCCAGATATGCAGGGATGACTGAGACAGCTAAACCAGACTACAGGATCTGACAGTGGTCTGAATTAATTGGGCAAAGAGCTTTCCATCTGAAGACTTGAGCAGAAGGGTGGTGATGGAGCAGGCAGCATTTGGTACTCCTGTTACGTGCAACAAACATCTCTCTGCTGTGTGCTGCTATAGGGTGGCTGCCTGGGTGGTGTAGACTTTAATTCAGCTCTGTAATCCTAACCTTACACTTTTAAGTTAACTAATTTCTTTTTTGGGGGGTTAGGGAGTTGAGTTGATGTTCCTGTGARCAAATGATATGCTTGATTCACTCTGGCTGTTTTGTATTGAGAAAAACTTCCTTTTGATAYGGTGTTTTGTTCAGCTCTGTGTTAAAGGAAGCTGAACACTAGGCGCCATCCATAATGTGTTGGTATTTCTGCATTGCASTTACAAATAACCTTTTGTAATTCTCAGGCAGAAGTGTTCTTTYCAACTAAAGAAAGACAGAAGTTGATGTTCTTAAATAGGCCAGCTGATACAGTTAGGGAGCCTAGACTAAGAGTTTGAGTGCAAAACCCTTTCTTTAAGCCTGAAGTAAAAGCAGAATAAATGTGAGTTGAGAACAATTTCTTGGAGTCCTAGGCCATCTCCGAAATATAGTTGTTAATCTCTTCAGTGTAATGGATTTGGAGTATGTGAAAAAAAAAAAGGTTAAATGGTTTAAATAGTTTTTRTGCAATAAAGTGCTGTCAAGGTACAATCCTAATCCTTGCATTATCTTCCAATTTATCTAAGCAATAGARCACAGGATTTAAAAATATACTTGATTTAGTCACAAAGATCAATTGTTAAAAATATATTGCAGGTACTCTCAACTTACCATGCCTTGTCCAATGATGCAGAGGTATCTTGTGGTGCAGTTTAACCATCTTTAGGTCTTTAACTTTTGCTGTCTTGCTATCTTTGGGAATATGTCACACAGCAATATCTTTTGCCACTGTCATGGCTTAATCCCAGCTGGCAGCTAATTCTCAGACAGCTGCTCACTCCCTGATGGCATTCTGGAGAGAATTGGAAGAGTAAAAGTGAGAACTCATGGGTTGAGATAAAGAAAATTTAAAAGGTAAAGAAAAARCTGCTCATGCAAAGGAAGCAGAATATGAAGGCAGGTGTTTAGCCATCCCTAGGACAGCAGGGCTCCACCACATATAAAGTGACTTAGGAAGACAAATGCCATMATTCCAAATGTCTCCCCTTTCCTCCTTCCCCCACCTTTATATAGTGAGCATGATGCCGTAGGGTCTGGGGTGTCCCTTTGGCCAGTTCTGGTCAGCTGYCCAGAYTGTGTCCTGTCCCAGCTCCTTGTGCACCCCCAGCCCCCTCTCTGGTGGGGTCAGAGGCAGAAAAGGCCCTGACTCAGTGTCAGCCCTGCTCAGCTGTAACAARCACATCCCTGTGTTACCGACACTGTTTTGGTCACAAATGCAAAACACAGCCCCTACCAGCCACTGTAAAGAAAATGAACTCTGTCCACAATGAGCACATCCATAAAACAGTTTCAGTGATAGCTGACTGACAGCTTCAGTGATATARTTTCAGTGATAAAATGGTTTCAGAGATAACTTCTGTGTCTTCTCTTGAAAATGATGTGCTATACACACACATACATACTTTCCCCATGTTTCTCTRCTTGACATTCATGTGTCATCTTACAAACAATAGCTTTTGAGGTAGGATAACTGTGTATGTTTTCTGCTAAAATAAYTGTGATATTGCCCTGAGTGGCTGAAATACAGAATTCAAAATTATTGACTTTACCATAAGAATGGGATTTATCTTTAACTTTTGAAAGTCACATACCTTGTCTAAGATAATGAAATAGGCAGCACCAGGAGATAATTCATTCTCCTATCTCACATGTTTGTTGGATGAAATTAACCCTGATGTTGGGAACTTTTTTCTCTCTACACTGTTTATAATGAGAATTTAGGTAATAAACTTAGCCAGGGGCCAAACTTTTAGGTGGTTGAAAAGTGTCTCTAACACTTAGAACTGTGGTTGTATGTTTTTGTTTCAGATGGACCCTACTAGAATTTCAAAAGAACATGCACACTGTGTCAGAACACTTTTTGGACACCAGGAAAGTACRGATTTGCATGATGCCTCCTTTGAAAGTCAAGAAGCGAAGTTAATGCCAGAATCCTGTAGAAGCGTGAAACAGGCTCTCCAAAGGGCTGTGCAGAGGGTAAGTGGCACAGACAATGTGTTTCTTTATTTCATGGTCCTGTTGAAATTAAAACAGTTTTTCTGAAATCTGTATTCAGAGGTAAGTTCTATAAATTATTTCCTGGTGTTGGAGTAACACCTGGTGTTTTATCTAGGATTGTATTGTATTTGCTGATGAATCTGGTAGTGGCTAACCAATTCTGTATTCAAGCACATTTTATTTACTTTATTTTTCTTTTAAGAAAGGAAGACTTGATATTGTACTAAGAATGGTTGAAGTTAGATGATTAGCCATTCTGACATTTGGATGGGCCTGAACAATAGTCATTTATGCCAATATTTGTATAGGTTTTCCAGATGCTCATAACAAGTGTCAGTTCCAGGTTTTCAAGGGAATCTTCCAAACAAGATGCTCTTAAGTCAAGATATCAGCAAGCAAAATACTGCCTAAAGGAAAAGGAGATGGCATTTGCTCTCATTTGCTCTTGTTTCTTACTCTGGAGTCTAAAATGAGGGTCAGTTCCTGCTTTGGTTTTGCTCTCTTTGCCAGTTCTGTGTTCTGTGCAGGCCATTCTCACACTGGCAGAAGACCTACTTGGCCATAGCATGATAACTGGGTGGTCTTTGTCCTGGAATTGAGAATGACAGGTTATTCCCAAACACAAATGACAAAAGAAGTCAGCCCTAATGAAGAGGCAAGCTGGAARTATGCCACAATCCCCTTTTACTGCAGTTACTGCCTTTGATCTCTTTTTGTGTTCATTATAGTGTTTAGTGCTAATTATGGGCTGTGTAACAGATGGATGTCTGCTATGGTATTTGGTTTTTCTGGCTTATCAGACCCATTACAACTTTACTACCTTACATCTTCATAGAACTGGCAGTTTTTCATTAAGGGTACTACATAAGATTTGAGCTGAACTCACATATGCTTTAGCATGAACTGTACTTGAGTTAAATTTACAGCATTTGAATTGTGCTAATGTGATGTTTGGTTTTAACAGAGAACTCCAAGTGACAGATCTTTTTGTGAACAAAAGACAGACGTAGGAGTCCATGTCTTGTCTCTTTTGCTAGCCCCCTCCTTCAAGAGCTTAAGGGAGAAGAAAAGGGTTATTTCTGTAGGATTAGTTCTTCCCTCCTGGATTTTTTAGAGCCTCTCACGAAGCACCTACATATGTGCTGTGTGCTGGGCTGCTCCTTCCCTTGTGACAGAAGAAGGAGCTTGTTACAGTAAGTCAATGGAGAGCTCTGTGTTCTGGTTATTTGCTGCTGGTTACTTAACAAAGGCACTGGCTTTAGCTGAGGCTTTGTATCCTGCCAGTCTGGATGGAGGTTAAATGCTGCAATGTCCGTGGCCAGGATAAGTAGTGAGTAGGGATAACTTTTTTGGCTGATCACCATTAGTTTGAGAACAATAAAATTTCTCTTGCCAAAGTAATTAGACTCTGAATTTCCTTTGAATGCAATGGAGTTTATTAAGCAGCTGYGCCAGTGGTCTGGGTGCTTTGTCATCTTGTATCAATGACAGAGAAAGAAATAGATAGGAAGGTGGTGACCTGAGGCTTTTTACATCTTTTTGGTACATCAGAGAAGTGAAAGTAACAGTGTCAACGGAGAATTATACTTTATCATCATCTGTAARTTCTGCCTTTCAGTCATCCTGCAAAAATGAAGAACAGAGATGCAGCTATAACTTACTTGCAGTTGCACACACTCCTTTGTGCRTGGATCCAGCTAATGTGACTTAAAGGAGGTTTCCTGTTTTCTGTGCTTTCTTCACTTTTCTTAAGGAGAATAAAGAATCTAACTTATGTGTGTTTTAAGAACCAGTATCCTTATTTGAACTGGCAGCATGCTAAGTGACTAAAATGGAGCATTTCAAAATACCATTTATGTTTTTGATTTTTCAATATGTTGTCTTTTGCAATTTGAGCTGTTCAGGAAATGAAAATAGACAAATTTCTTTTGCTCAGGTTTATGGTCTGGTTACAGCTTCTGGCTTCCTGTGCCAGTTCTCATCGGTTTCCTTTGCACACCTGTAGACAGAGTGCTTAAATGTAAAGCAGAGATTGATGTTGAAAGTGGAAGTGCTCTTATGAAAACCAGTGTAGTAGGGCTGCAAGGTCCAGACTAGAAATACTTGTCGCCTGAAAAAGTAATAGGTTTTTTTTTCTTTTAATCAGATTCTAATGATTGATTCCTTAACATATGCTGTGATAAAAATTCTGCTTAAGGAGCAGCTTACTAAGTAGAGAGAATATTTTCAATATTGCATATAAACTTGCAAGCAGACAAATAATATACTTTCCTAGCCATTCTGTTTGCTTAATTTTTTTCCATGTAACCCTAAAAAAGTTTTGGCTGTCCAGATGCTCTAACCACAGTCCTTATGAAGTCTGTTATGAGACTGAAGTAGAAAGGACTACAAACATATCTTGGGTCAATCCATAAGTAACTTTGCTTGGCAGGGCTCCCAGGTTCTAGCTGCTTGTGGAGTTCAGGCGAAAGCTGTTCTCCCACATGGCAACAGAGTGCTTTGCTAGACCTCCAGGGCAGCATTTATAAAGAGATCTATATACTTAGCAGACATTTAAAGAGCACATAGTTATGGACCAAGTAAAGGTTTCACAAGTGATTGCTGTAAGTTGTTAAAATTTCACCTACAGTTTTGTAGGTTTCCATCCTACAGTCTTACATCTTTTTTTTTCTTGCGAGCGGTAGACTACTCGTTTGGAGAGGCATTTTATTGCTGGTCTCTAAACTACAGTCTGATGAATATAGCTTCATGTACTTTTTATATTACTTCCTTCCTGATTAGCATTCTTCAGGTTGCTGAATTTCCGGCAAGAGAATCAGATACTTCTTCCTGGTATCAGCTCTACTTAAAGCACTTGGTAATAAAAGAGTCAAGTGCTTAAAGAAGCTTTAAGATCACATCTGAAGCAATAAGTGAGTGTCCAGAAGTTCTCTTCTCATTGTTCTCTAAAGGCTACTTAGAGCTGCTCAAAGTAGATACTGAGATATTTAGATAAAAGCTAAAGGAGACTAAAAACCTTTCACAAATGTCATGTCTTCAGGTGTAGGCTTGTCTCTGCATCCTCACTCAGCATTGGACATAAGTTCAAGAGCAACAGGTATTTTTGCAGCTTGCTGTGGATGAGATAGCGAGCAGTTCCCGACTTTCCAGGCACTTAAAACATGATTTTTAACTTTAAAATGAGAAAGTTTTGGAGCTTCTTAGTGGCCTCTTTTTTTTTTTTTTGGATGAAGGGAAGACRTGTTTTTCATTTTTGTGACCAAGTCCTTGTCTGTTGTTTAAACAGTGAGTATGTGGAGGAGGTTGGAATGTGGGAAGCAGGCCAGCAGAGTTGACTTGGTGGGCAGTGAGCAAATGATAAAGGTGTACAAGTGCAGCTTGTCATAAGATTAAGAGTGGGGTGATTTTTGTGTACAGTTCTCTAAAAATAACTGAACAGCTTGGTATCACACACACTTCTGTGGATGGCAGTCTTAAGAGAAGTTGCTGGTAATGTTTTGTCAGCAGTTTTCATGCTGTTATAGCAGTGTCTTAGTCACGGGTTCTGTTGAGGTGTTTCTGCCTCTTTAATGAGCCTCTACATTGTGAGTAAGTATGAGACCCCTAAGAACGTTCAGGAGCTAAAAAACACAGTTGATAYTTCAGTGATTTGAGAAATCACAGCTCTTAATTCCTTGCAGTAAGAATAAATGGGGATTTTATAATCCCATTAAGAGGCTACCTTCAAACATCCACTGAAAAATGTCCTTCAAGGTCAGAAGCAAGTACTGTTAAATGCTTTTTTAAGGTAGGTTGTGTATCAGCACCTTGGAACTGTATGAACATCAAGTAAAAAAATAATCAAGTAGTGTTTAACTGCTTGTTCTTTAGGAGGAAAGAACTCCATATCTGTTTTCTTGGGACTAATTAATTTATTTTGTCTTCATTTTGGAAGCTGGGGCAACATAACAGAAAAAAATATCAGACTTTGATGAGGCTGGTCAGAATCAAGTAAAGAACTTGGTGCTAGTCCAGAGCTTAGAGAGCTGCTGGAGGCCACAGTCTTGCCACTTCTGATCCAGTGATAGGCTCACAGAAGAGTCAATGAACAATTGGCTCAAATCCCCCAGCCTTGRTGTTGTTAGTGCCATGATCTAACCAGTTGAGCTAATCATGAATTCCAGACAAGGAGAGTTGTGGACCCAAGTCTTCCTGGATAGCTGTCCTGCTTGCTGAGTGGCAGATGAACAGCACCACCACCAGTTAGAAGGAGAGCAGCTCAGACTGATTTCATGAGGACCAGAGCCATTCTGTGTGGAAGGTGAGCTGAGTCAGGCTGCTGGGTTTCAGAAGATGAGGTATTCAGCTGCTTAAGCTAGAACATCTCTGGAATTGTGCAGAAGCAGAACTGAAGGCTCCTAAGAATAATGTAAGTTAAAACTAGAATAGCAGTCCACCAATTCAGGCCTTTCAAGGGCCAAGCAATTATCAATCATGGGGTTTTTCTTTTTTTTTTTTCTTAGTACCAAGTCTAGATAGTAGGAGGTTAAAATGTACATGGTTCTTTTTGGATCTGCTCTGTAGGCTTTCCAGGCAAGGACACTGTCACATCCTCCCAAAGGAAAGGATATYGAAACAAACTTCACATCTGAGAAGTTTCCAGTAAGAAAGCAAGAAGACAAACATGTCTCTCCTTCAAGGGAAAAAGGGCTGAGATAGGTGTGCTGCAATAATCTCTGAGAGTGTGGTCTATCCCCCAGGCTCTTTTTGCCTTACATCCTGTTCTCTTCAGAGGCTTTTGTCATTTTTCACAGTACCTAGTACTTGCATTCTCTTGTCATCTTCCTATTTCCTACTCAAGTGTGGCTAGTGGCTGATGCTGACATGCAGCTCCTAGAATTGAACTTCATTTTTGTGCTCCTAGAACTGACATTGAAGTAGGAAGATCAGAGAAGCAAAGTGAATGTAATGCGGGAAGTGGATGCGAGTTTTGCTGCTTTTGAAGTTGTGATTCTTCTGCTTTTCTTCTTGTCTTTACAGCAAAAAGCATCTTCACGATTCTTATCTGTGAAATCAGCATATCTCAGCTGAAGCGTTATGCTTTGATAGTCATACTACAACTTCCACACTGCTGTGGCTTTTCATTTTGTTTTAACATTTAAACACCTACTGAAAGGGGAAAGTGAGAGTAATAAATGCACCAGCCAAGGCACTACATTATTTCACTGCGGTTGCAAAACTATATAAAAGCAGGACTTCAGGTGTTTTCAGGGCAGGATTTCAAATTCTGAAACACCCAAGTGATTGAGAGCACAGTGGGACTTTGCTGATCTGGCCAAATCTGAGATGTATTTCATAAACATGGATTGAATCAGGCAAACAGCAGTGTGCGTGGCATAAAGATGAAATAAAGGACCACTCCTAGGTTCAAAGAGGGCTGTTTTCAGCAAAATGTTTCCTTATGCTAAACACCATCTTGACAGGTCCATGGTATGAGGTATTAAGAGTAATAAATATATTACCCCTGCTTTTTTAGAAAACAGAGAGTCATGGGGAAAAGGGAGACAGAGCTGGGGATTGAGCTTAATACTAAGACTCAGTCTAGGCTTGTAACAAGAACAGGCTGCTTAAATTTTGAAATCTGCTGGTTTTATCTTTTTCTCAAGAGGAGTACAGGTGTGAGTGATTAAAAASAAAGCTTTTTGTGGTGCCTGATGTCTGCATTTTGTGCTGCTTTTGAGTCTGGGTAGCATAATTCTTATTTATGTTAAAATTTATCTGCAGCTAAGAATTACACATTTTTGGAGTCTGACACCCAGTCCATTTGGTCCAGAATGGATGATACTTAATCCCTCAGTTCTTGCRTACCTTGCTTTACAATTAAGTGAGCCTTGATTGCAAAGCCTTGTAGCCTTCCCTTGTAGCCTTGGTGGCCAATGGTGAGGCGTGGAGGTTTGCATTCACCTCATCACAAATTAAATTCAGCGTTTAGCTATCCTTAGTTGTTGGAGTGATTACACACTAGTTCCTGTGTATAAATGCCTCTCTTTGCCTTTAGGCTCCAAGTAATTAAATCAGTTCATAAAATCTATTGTTTGATGTGATGCCTTCTTATCAATCATTGTTCCATTATGCTTACAGAAATATTCCAAGTATAGTAAGTAGAAAAGGTTTTAAATGTGTTGTCATCACTACAGTAAATCATGCAGTGATCACACATACTAGCATTTCTATYCACCTTTGTTAGAATTACCAAATTACTAGGTGTAATTTGATTGTGTGTGCCTGTTACATGAATCATGTAAATCTGATAATTTATATCCCAGACACCTGAATGTGCTGCAGGTGGAAGAGTGTCCTCAGATACATGCACAGATTATTGTAASTGTGCAAACTAAACATTGTTATAAAACCAAGGAAGCATCAAAACAATGTCTCCTTCTCATTTTAGGAGGTTCAGCGTGCTATGGGAAGAACGCCACCAAGACCAGAAAAAGGTAGATATTGGTTTATGAATAAGCAACATTTTAGTTCCAATAAACTTGCCTTTTTGGGATAATGCAATTCTTTTATCTCTAGCTGCAATGGAGGCACTAGGACTTGAACTGTACAAGAGGAACAAACCTGAGAAGCAGCCATTTGCCCATCTCATTATTGATGATAAGAATATTCCATCTGGTAAGTTCAATTTTTAAGTGAATACTTCCAATACTAATATAAATGTATCAAAAGTGAAGTATAGGAAGATATTTCAGCAAAACAGCAACAGACTGGGACTTCAGAAATGGCTTTTGATAGTGAGAATAAATTGGATGCATTAAAGGATTTCAGAGGCAGCAGTGGTGGTAAAAGGAAGATGACTCCCCTTTGTATCAGCCTGTGCTGATTTGAAATGGCCTCCATTTCAAATTGTCCTTTTTCTTGACCAACCTCTTGGGGGGAAAAATCCTGTCTCTTTGTGCTGTCTTCAGGTGRGGAAGGAAGATCTACATTGAATGCTCTCCTCTAAAGTTTCCCATTTTCCTTTGGCCTGTAGAGCCCATCAGGAGTTTTTCACTCCCATTGGACACCAGTCATGAGGATGCATACATACATATGAGCATGTACCAGCACAAACATTGCCCAAGCTACTGAGCAGGGGGAAAAAATGGTTTTGTGGCTTTTATCTGCCCCTGTGGTAAGAGGATGGCATTCTTTTATCTTGCCAGAGCTCTTATTCTCTGCACACAAGTACTCAGATGGCTTTGTGAATATCCTTGCTAGTACAATACCAGGGAACAAGACAKGAGTCTGCCTTGGAACACTTTCCAGAGGAAAAGATTTATTCCTAACATTTTAAGATAGTGTTAGAACAGTTTTAGTTTTTGCCCTGGGGCACTGTCAGTTGAGATTTTTTGCTRTATTCTCAATGCTATATTCTCAACAGTTGGTGTGGTAGAAGTAAACCRGAGTTTTTTCTGAAGCTGTTAGGTAGGGGATCTTAAGAAGGGGTGCATTGATCATCACTGTCTTCTTTATCTGAAGATTTATATGTTCTGCAGGGCTGAACTCGTTGTTAATTGAGCTCTGCACATTGATTTTGTTTTATATAGCAAAACCAAAGGGAAATGGTGTGTTGAGACTTGAAATCTGAGATTYTAGCAGCCTGCATAGTAATACCTTGCTCTTGCTCTATTTATAGACAAAGCACTTCTGTACAGCTTCTTGTCTGGAGGGATAGGATTCTTTCAAGTGCATTGGCATTGCCACAATCCAGAGCTTTATAGCAGAGCTTAAACAGCTTGTCAGATGGCAGTCAGAACTTCCACAGGCTTTTTTGTTAGCTCAAATGCCTCCTGACAATCTTCTATTTTAGTCAGATTTTGGCTTTGACCTACTTTTCAGCAGGTCAGTAGTAGGGGATTCGGTATCAGTAAACTTGCCTTAGCATTTTACTGATGGAAGGTTTCAATTAATYTGCTAGTCATAGGAACAGATCACTTATCTGCAGAAGTGGAGTGTGTGTCAGTGTTACAGTCTGTGAAATCCACCTTTTTCTGTGTAGAATTTATTTTTTGCTTATGTGGATGCTGCTGTAGACTGTAATTTTRCAACTGTAATTTACAGCAGCTGATAATTTTTACAGTTGTGCTTTGCTGCATTAACCTTCAAGGTGTGGCACAGCACATCTATGGGTGATGGCCAGGGAGACATTGTTCTTKTTTTCTGCAGATCAATTCCTTGCCAGTGTGATGAGCTGATGCATGAACTCCCCTCTGATCTGCCTTTTGCCTCTTTCAGAAGAGCATTGCCAGGAGTTAATCAATGAGCACAGCTTCTGCAGCCCTTGTGGGCATTGCAGCAGTGAGGGGCTGCATCCTTAGGGACAGCAGGAACTCTGAACCTGCTGGTTGTGGGGCACTTCAATATCATGCTCACTGGCATGAGGCAGTACCTGCTTGGCTGGGTAGCTCAGAGATTAGTGACAGGCATAAAGACAGGCTTTCTCTTTCAGGAAAGAAAAATTTGCCTTAAGGGTCACTGGAAGTTTTTCCTCTCCCGTCTTGTTTTCTCTGACTGTAGATGGCAATTTCTGTGTTCTTCCTTTGATTCTTTACCCTGCATGTCTGAAATCCATCTGAATTGTTTTCTGCCATCCCTGAGTGGACAGATCTGTTCTTAGTATTTTAAGGTTCTCTACTGTCATTGAACTCATCCAGAATAAACAGTGCCAGGCGAAAAAAAAAAGTCTTCATCGCTGTCAAGCAGGATTTTAAGCAGTTTTCTACTGAACACCCTTCATGAAGGGGCACTGAGCAGTGTCTGTGAGAGAACATTTTGCTTTGACTTGGTTCACAATGTCAGGCCTCAAGTGGACTTTTGCAGCTTGGGGGATAGTGCAAGGGAGGAGGGGAAATGACCCTTCTCAGATCATGATGTCCCCACCCACCCTTTGGCATAGAAGCAGTAGTGGTTTGGCTTGCTGTGTGTATTTTTTAAGTTTGCTGCCTTAGGTTAGAGCTGGATGCCTGCTGGTTGGTTTTTACCAGAGTTCACTATAAATGCTACCTAGGTTTTAAATGAAAACAGTGAATTTTGGTTTATAAATTGATTACAGAAATTAGTCACTGTTTAAAGGGGAATATGGCAAACAGAAATAAATATAAATGTTAAATATATCATTTGGGGTGTGAATTAATACCTTTAGCTGTCTAAGGAAATGCTGTAGTATTCTGAGCTATTTACAGCTGCAGGTTTGACTTAGCTGCCCTTTACCTCCAAAAGACTTTTCAGAGCAAGCAGTACTTTGRTCCTTTTTTCGGGCTTAATTATACCTGAAAGCTACTAGGGTGCAAAGAAATTATCAAAACAGGGCTCCTTTCTCCTTTGTTCCCCTCACATCATCCTCCTTCTTGCTAATTAATTTTATTTAACTCATTTGTATTAGTCTTAGTTCAAGCTCACAAAAAAGCAAGACATTGTTTTTATTTGTTTCCAGTTTTGAGAAGAAGCGTGCGTTATCTTGAATTCTTATATGAAGCTTCTTGCCCTGTCTGGAAGGCTATTTTGTTCATTATCCCCCAGACACTTCCTTCTCTGTCAACAGGACTTACCTTGTGCTGKTTTTTTTCATGGTTCCAAAGTAAATTATTTCCTAGATATTGTATTTCCTAGATATTTCCTAAGATACTGTATTGCAGCACTCTGACTGTCCCATGGTTTGGGTTATGTGTCAGAGTTTGTGATACATAACATTGATGGACAGCAGATCCAGCACTTACATGCTCCAGTTTCCTGCACTTCCTGTGTTTCAGGGTACTGCTTGTTTTGCTGTCTCTAAATCTAGGTGTGTTACCACCAGAAGTGCTGAGAACCTGCTTGCTCCTTCCATTACAGGTTGCATGGCATAACCCCTACCAGAGCATCTTYGTGCTGTGCTGCTGGCTGTGGCGCACCTCTTCTGGAGCTCTGAATTGTGGCAAAATGCCTGTCTGCTTCAGCACACATGATCACAGCATTATAATATAGCTTGGAAGGGACTTCCAGAAGTTATCTGTACAAATCCTTTGCTCAAAACAGAGAGGGTCATCTCCCATCATCTCTTGGCCTGTTCCCCTGAGCATCCAAATAGTGTAACCAAAATTCACCCAGAGCCCCTCTCTCAGTTACCAGCAACTGTGGCACCTATTTGCTCTCTTTTTCCTTCTTCAGTAGARCATCTTCCAACTAAGGATTTCTTCAGAATTACAGCTTGACTGGCAACTAGAAAGTTGACTTGTCAGGTAAATAAAACCTGCCTAGCAACTACCCAGTGTGCCACCAGGCAATCATGGCATGCCTTCCTGTTCTGTCRTAGCTGTGCATTCCTGTCCTATATCTGATGTGCTTATTCTCTGATCCAGGCAGTGATTTCTTGCTTGTCCTCCTCATCTTGAAGGTAGCCCACCCTCCATGAGGCAGTATTTCTTCCAGACTTAATGCTGTGCAGATGAAGTTCTGTAACTTCCCCAGCAGTTCCTGGTGYTTCAGAGGTGTGCTCTGGTACCCCTAACTCAGTATATTTTGCAGGTGAATAATTGCAGGCTAAGAGACTTAAGRTCTTGCTGTCTTTTCCAGTTAACTGATGGATTTCAGATTTTTTTTTTTTTTTGAGGCACTGCAGAGAAGTTGTCTTCTCTGTCTGTTCTTGCTTTCATAATTTCTACCTGGCTGCACTAGACCCATAGGGGAGCAGCTACTTGTGATCTGCCTTTGACAGTGCTTTTGCTTACATCTTTGTGAAAGAATGCCAAAAGGTTTTTGCTCTGGGCTGCTGTTGAAGTATTCCTCTCACATGGAAAAGCTGCTTGCCCTTGACAGTTAGGGGAGATTAATCTTTCTCAAATCCCCCTGTTCCTGCTTCCCCTCCCTTTCTGCACAGACCTGGTGGCATCCTTGGGCATGCCTGTGTACATGCTCGGAGGAGAGGGCACTGTGCCCTGCTGTGTGCCATGGAAAGTTTGCTGAGGATGGACTGTTTAGGTTCCATGTTGGGAGAATAAGGTACTGAATATTTCAAGAAGGCATTTAGATGCACAGGGAGGCTGAGGTGTGAAGTTCTCTAGTACCTACGTGAACCCACTGCTGTGGGAGGGAGCAAGTGGAGTCAGTCGTGTGTAATAGAAAATTACTAGTGGTTAGGGGACCAGTTGGCCACCTCCCATCTGTTGTGTCATGCCCKGGCTGTTACCCTGAATAATAGAATGTTAGTGACTTGTACCTATCGGGAAGTTTGTCAAATACTTGAAGTGCCATGTGAAGTCTGGGCAACTTAGTGTGTAGTACTAAAGATGCACAACTGTACTGACCTTCCCCCATTTTTTTTGTGTTATCAAATGAAAAATATGTTTACCTTTATACCACTACAGTCATAAGAACATAAAATATGGAAGGTTTCATAAGCTTTCTCTTTTGGGAATTGTCAGTTCWGTTTTTTCTGAATTTTTAGTTACTCCTTGTCAACACCTACATGTTAAAGACCAGTAACAAGTTTTTCACGTTCCCCTCAACTATTTGTAACTTGAATAAAGTTTTAGGTGGAATGCAATGCCTGTGCAGAGCTTGTTGCATGGTTGCTTAGCATAATCAAACTATATGCTAAGCAGCTGTTTTGTACCATAGTCCAGCAGGCGTTCTGCTGGGAGGGCATAGTTAAAAGTATCAAGCAAAATCTGGAAGTGTATGGTGAAAAGAGGTGGTGGTTTTTTTTTTAGGAATTTTTATCGTAATTGTTTCATATTCACTTTAGCTTATAGAAGTCTAGTTGTTATTGATTCTAAAATAATAGAGGTTGTTTTCTAAATGTTGGGGTTTGTCAAATGTTTATAAATAATCCTTTTTTTTTTCTTTTTATCTGCAGGAACTCGCAAAGTGAACCTCACATCCTGGCATCATGACAAAGGCCAGGCCAACTTATCAAATATGACTTTCAATGATGGAAAACTAATTGTTAATCAAGATGGATTTTACTATCTTTATGCCAATATTTGTTTTAGACATCATGAAACTTCAGGAAACTTGACTAAAAGAGGGCTTCAGTTGATGGTTTATGTGATAAAGACAAACCTTAAAATAAGGCGCTTTGAYGTGTTGATGAAGGGGGGAAGCACCAAATACTGGTCAGGGAATTCAGAATTTCATTTTTATTCTGTAAATGTAGGGGGATTTTTTAAATTAAAATCCGGAGAAATGATAAGTATCCAGGTATCAAACCCATTGCTACTGGATTCTTCGCAAGAAGCAACTTACTTTGGAGCGTTTAAAGTTAGGGATTTAGATTGAATCTTTCTTTARTGTGCTGAAAATGTTTTTGAGTTTTTAGTTGTCCAAAAACAACTTGAAGAACTGAAAATCTTCTGCAGCCCAATTACATCTGTATAAGCCATATATCTCTAAAGAGATGTTTTTGTCCCATGCAAATTCCAGCGGGAGTCCTGCAAATACATAGAAGGGCAAAATTACACAGTTCTCCTGATGAAGTCTTAAAGCAGTTTTACTTTGTTTGTCTCCACTGGCCTCACTAGTCATTGTGCCTTTTACGTTGCTGTAGTTGAAATCAAAACAAAATTATTGAGCTTCTATTGCCAAGTTGTGCCCTGGTTACCTTTACTAGTTTTGGTGCAAATGTAGAGCAGGACAGAACTTGGCTTCCACCTTGCTTTTAGGGTTCCATTTTGCTTGGGTTGAGTGTTCTGACCCTGAGACAACAAAGATGATGAAAGTGTGACTAATCCCATTGCATTTGATGTGGCTTTTCAGATGCTGAGTTAGGGCTGATTATGCTTCGCTGGATTAGGGTTGGAGAGCTCAGAGCATGGCARAAATGGCTTGGAGAACACTTAAACAGTCCAGCTTAACTGTTACCTGATTAATAGGGCCATTCTAGGAAGAAGGGAGATCATCTGGTCTTGCAGTTCCAAAAAGTTAATTACAGGTCATGTTGTTATTGTTGCACAGTTAATTGCAAATATAGATTGCCAAAATATGACGTGCCTTTAAAGTGTTACTTTGTGCCAGAACCTGCAAATACATTTTTTTAAACAAAAAKTATGTATTTTTATATTCTGTAATATCTAAAGTTATATTTCAGGTGTAATGTTTTGTGTAAAAAAAATGTAAATTATATTGTCCTATAGTATTTGATACAAAATATTTAAAATCTCTTGCTGTTTGTATATTTAATGTTTTAAACTGTTTTTATGTACAGACATGTTAAACTCGTGCACTTTTTAATCCCAATGGGAAAAAATGCAGCTAAAAGAGATTGTTTGCAATTAGCAAATGTAATATATATCTTTGTTCTTCTTAACTTAATACATTTCTTTTAAACTTGTCAGTATTAAGGGAGACGAAATCACACCAATGCTATGAGTAATTCTACCAGAATGCTGGTCACTGGGTGCCTTTCAAACCTGGAGGGTAATTAAGCTGACATTATTTAAAAATGAAATTTAAAAGAAATTTAATACATAGTAAGCCCCAGAAACATTTTAGGGGTATTTATAGTTATGGAGCAGGCATATTTTCCTTCAACAAAATCTGCCAGTGTTAAATTCTGCAATTGAGCAGTAACTTTTTTATCTTAGTTTCCTGAAAAAGTGAAGCTTATGTCATTGCATTGCCTGTTCTTGTCTCCCACTGTAGCTTTTARAACTCTGCACCCTTCTGCCAGCTTTGGCAGATGAATGGCAGAGTTAAGAGATATTCTTGCAGGTTTTTTGAGGACAGACAGCTGAGAACACCTCAGCCATTTATACATTTTTCAGTGGCTGGCCACTGTTGATTTTAGCCAAGAGATTGCCTGGGGAGACTCCTGCAGCCTGAGTTATTGCTTGTACAGTGCTTGGCCAAGAGAGGTGGGTGGATGGAACCTGAGGAGGGGTACAGGGGTCAGGGGGGAGGGCTGCAAATACTGAGGTGATGTTTAGAGCACATCTGGACAGGGGACAGCAACTTGTTGGGTAGGGGAATGAGGGAGGGTTTTGAAGTGTTTGTGTGCTCTATGGATGATGTGGGGAAAGCCCACTATTTATTGCAGTAGGAGCCAAATCTGTAGGAATTGGGGCTTCATGTAAATCCTCAGGCTTTTTAATTTTTTTTTTTGTTAAAGGAACTGAGTTGAATTCAAGCAATTATTTTATACTGTATAACAAACATTTCTTTTTAATGTTAATATTGTTTTCTTACAAAATATATTTCTAAGAAAAAAACCCAACTTTGTGATTTCTTTATTTGCATGTGTACCCATATTTCTTGTGCAGCTTTGATAATTCTATTCTGATTTCAGAATGTGCGGGCTGGGTATGGTATAACTCACTCAAGAAAACTGAGGCATAAATCAACTATTTTGAGACAATTCCAATGAATTTTATGGAGTTTTGATTTGACTTCAGATCTACATACACCACTTTCAAGTCAGGTTATATTTTTAGGGCTTGGAAATTCAGCTGAAAATGAAGGCTTCCCATGATGTTTCACATCTAACAGTTGTCAGTTCAAACCTACAAATGACTGAGGAATCTGGAGCTCTTATTTTCTTATTTTCAGGGGCTACAGGTCACAAACATTTTTTCCTACTATAAAGATGTCCAGAGGCAGGCTGGGAGAATGTCCTGTCTGTTCCATGTCCTGGGGGTTTAAGTCACCCTCTGGGGAGGTAGAGATGGGGGTTCAAGTGGTTTGAAAGTAAAACTAGACTTAGTAGCTGATTTTGGCAAATGCCCACAGATGTTGTGATATGAAGGAGGGGAGCCACCAGCACTAAATGTCACCTGAATGACGGTGGCTGTGGGCTGTGAGTGTGCTCTGGAGAAGGTCACAGGACCTGTAGCATGTGTTGAACCCCTGAGATCCTTTGGTTGTGCATCCTAAGCCACCAGAGCTGAGCCAATGGCTCTTGAGGCTCAGCTTAGCATACATGTTCTCAAGAGGACAGCTGTAAGCATCTAGATTTCACAATACAGTATGAGGCTTTAAATTTCCCTTGTGCAACAACTTTGAAGCCTAAATGGTTTGAGGGTTGTGGTGGTTTTTGGTTTTTTTTCTTAGCATCTTCTGGCTGCAAGTTTTCCAGTTCTGTGATAAACTAGGTGGGGGGGTTGTGATAATGTCCTCATGGGGCTTTATAGGCTTCTGTGAGAGTAACAATTAGAAGCCAAGCCCTTACTCTGCTCTCTACAAAATAGAAATCAAGTAAGAGATCTCATTATTCTGCCTGTCATGCCTTGATCCCTTCTTAGGTTTTGTGCATTCAAAAGAAAGCAGGAAGCTCCAGGTAGAGCTCTAGGTAGAGTTTGACTTTGTTTTTTATATCAGAGTAGCCACAGATTGAAAAGCTTCAGTGGTGTCATTTGAGGCAACCTGGGCACRTATTCCAAGATGATGAAACCTGCCTGCACTAGCACTGACCTTCCTAAAACCAAGTCTTCTCCCTGAGGTGTCTGTTCCTTGGTGTCTGCTTCATCAGAACACAATTAATGAAAAGAGCAGACTAATCAATTAATGGAGGGAGTTACCTTGAGAAGAGGGGGATGTGCTCTAGGCCAATAAAAGTACCTGTGACTCTTATTTTATAATCTTCAAAAGGTAATTTTGGTCTGTGGATAGAGGGTTATTATTTGCTGAAAATTGAAGTTAAAAAAATCTTACTTGGAAATAGTTTATTTGCAATTCAGRGTATTTGTGTGCATGTAAACATCTGTATATTCTTACCATGTTCTTGCTAAGTTAATTTTTATACATGGGGTTATGATTGCATATTTTGGCACCTGGGTACTCCTCCCCCCTCCTTCCCAAGCTTGCTCCAGCCAGTGGCTGTTTCTTTTTCTGTCTATCCCACTTCCTTTTCTCTGGCTCCTTCCAGCTGCCAGTGTGTTCTGCTCACCCCACTCTTACTGTCTTACAGCTCCTTTTCCTTGTGGCAGCAACTGCCTTGGTTCAGATCTAGGCATACTCCCCCTCTTTGGGCCCATTTTCAGGTAGCTTTGCTGTGCCTTTTTGTGGAAAACAACAAGAACTTTGTTTTTCMAAAAGATTTTTGAACCATTGGTGCAAGGACTGAGCTGAATAGGAATGAGGAAAAGTAGTTTGGGAATAAGGAACCAGCAGGTTGGACACACGAAGCAGTCTGTACTGCCCTTCGGTTTGATGTACCAGTTTTAGAGGGCTTCAGACAATAACCATATATTTGTATTCTGCTGTTAAAAAATTAGTCTGCAGCACAACTTAATATAGATGGCTGTGTGCAGCATTTTGCTGTGATGATTGGAGAAAAATCACACCTAAACCAGAAAATGCTCTTATACATATACACAGGCAATTTCTTGTTCTTTCTSCCTCTCAGTATTGGTGTCTTGTCCAGTATTTCCTGGTCGCTGTATTTGGGATCACAACCGGCACACTTTGCCAACTGTTTATTATTTTTTAGCTTATCGGAGTCTGACCCTGTAGATCCCATACCATTGCCTAATATCTCCATGTGTGACTAGCTCCAAAGCAAAGCTCAGTCTTGGAAAGCTGAGAAACCTGTGTCAGCTTGAGGTTGTTTGAATCAGATTTCAAAAACTTTTTGGCAACTCCAAATGTTTTTTCCTGCTTTTTTTTTTAGCCTTAACTATGGATGTGCTGGGGTTTCTAGCTGTGTTTCCAAGGAARTATTTATGTTGGGGTGGAGGTGAGGGCTTGGCTATCTTTGATTTAGTGCTGTCTGTTCACAATCCATTTTGTGAAGTTTAGGGAGGGCATATTTTCCTTCCATTTGTTCAGGGCTTGAGTCATGTGTGCTGTTTTACTGCCTGCTCTCTTGTGCCACGCTGCTTTTCCTCAGGCTGCACATCACCAAATGCCATTCAATTTATGCTTGACTCTGACAGAAGACAAGCAAGAACTCCAATTGCTTTCAGCTCCCTACCTGCTGCAAGTCACAAAGTGATAGGTTCRTTTTCCCAGCCTTCTGGATGGGATCATGATGTGGCTGCTTCCTGATCCTGTAGGTTCCAAGCTCCCTACCTGACTGTATTATCAGGAGTGAGTAAGGATGCCTGGTGGGTGGCTTTAGGGACCCAGCTCCTTAAGGGGAAGATTCACAAATAGGGTCTYCTCCCCCAGTCCCCTCCACCACAGGTGATAGATTTTGGAGGCACTGAAACATGATCACATGGCAGGTAACTTTTTGGGGACTTCAGATACTCTYTTGTACATAATTTTTTTATTTCATATCCCACCAGTTTGAAGGATTTTAACCTACTTTTTGCTGTCAATTGGGGTGGATGTAGTGTTTGGAATTTTTTTTCCTTACTGTGTCACAAAAGAACGCCAGATGCTGCAATCACAACCTTCCATGGACATCATAGTTAAAATCAGTTCACCACAGATGCTGGCAATGAATGCAGAGTGGAGCAGACCTTCCTTCCTTGTCCACAGTTTACTGTTGTGTCTACTCTGACCCCAGTGTGGGCTCTCCACCCTGCTGGTGTCCCCAGGAACTGATGTACAGCAGATATTATAACCTGTACATGCTTATTCTGCCCTCTGGGAACTAGTAACACATGACGCTGCTTTAGTTAGCAACCATTTGCACATTGACTACTCTTTTTCTGTATAAACATGTCCCAGATATATAGTTTTCTATGTTACATACAAGTTTGACCAGCTCCCTGCTTGACCTGGAGCTTTTTGCAATGTTGGTGTCACTAAAAGGTTTTTTTTTCTGCAGTGCAGTATCACATGCAGTGATGCATCTAAAACAAAACAAGGTCCATCTGGTTTAATGTTTTATCACTCATCATGGCTCCAGATCTTGCTCTGGGAAAACATCTGCAGTTCTGGAAATGCATAGTTAGGTTATTTCTGTCCTGCTAACTGGAAGAGGGCTGGAGTTACGAAGCACTGAGTGGCGCACGGCCTTGCAGCTTAAGCCAGCCTCYCTCTTAAGCAGAAGATCCTACCAAGCTGCAACCCACTAAGTTGTGTTTTTATCACATGAAACTGAGCATATGTGCTGTACAGCCCAGGGCTCGACAGAGAGGGCTCCTCTAAGCAGGTCAAACAGGGCTGGCATGAGAGCTAAAATAAACCCGTGTGGGCAGCAGAGGTCCAGGACTGAGCCTCTGCCTTTTCTCCTTTTTTTTTTTCTTTTTTAATCTATCACTGTCAGTAGAGAATAATAAATTAAAGAATACACTGATAGCACAAAGCATTTTTAATCTGATTACTATTTCCTGAGAGCAACTGTTGAATTTACTGCCTGTTGTCACCTGTCCTCTGTAAATRTGTAATTGAATTACTATTTCCGTGAATCTGCATTTTTCTCTCAAATCTATCAGATCTATCATACCACTATGTAAAAAGAGAGAATTTTATTTAAACCTCATTATTCTTATTGTACATATAAAAAGTAGTATTATGATTACTATTTTTCACTAAGAAATGTATTGGACTGCAGTCCAGCATTCTGTCCAGCTTCCTGCACTTTATTCTATTCTTGTTTTGTTGTCTGGCTATTTTTTTTTTCAATTTGGCTTAAAATTACATTTTAAAAACATTTTTTTTTCCCAAAATATGAGCCAATTAGAAATGCCTCATGATTTATTTGAAAATATCTAAACAAATTTCCTCAATTTTGCTCTTGTCCTCTGGTATATGCCATCTGCACACTTGCAGAATTGTGCTGATGTGTGAGATTGTGAAACAAAGCAGCTCACATAAAAAAGATAATTGAGAACTCTATTGGCCCAGCTGTGCTGTGAGACTTGCTGAATGTGAAAAATTCCTCTAAAATACATAAATTGCTTGTTACAATTCATTCAGTTTTATTAATCCTGGTTAATATTGCACTGGTAAGAAAGGGCTGACCTTCCCAATTTTAAATAAGTGGATGTTTTCATGCTGACATCAATAACATTATCATAAATAGTTTTATATAAGACAGTTTCTTTTTAAGCCTTTTTTGGCTGGTCACTATTTTCATATAGGCTATATATATATTTAATATTTGTCACTSTGCAGTGAAAACTGCTTTAATGCAAAGCAACAGTGCAAATAATATTTCTTCTATTATATTTATTTCAAATATAGCATCTACAGTGTAYGTGTAACTGAGGATAATACAGCTCTGAGAATAATATTTGCTCATTGGTGACATACCTTGTTTTTGTACCTATTGTGAGGTCTGTCATGAATAAAGATTATTAACTTGTTTGGGCATTTTTGTGCCTGTGTGAAAAGGATGAGATCAAATGTCTCTGACAGCATCTACAACAAATGAATAGATGGTAGAAATGTCTTTGCTCATAAAATGTCCAGAATGATCCATCTTTCATCAGCATCCCAGCCAGGAACAGGCCCACAATGGGCACAAGGGCTTCAAGTTGCTCCATGCCAAGTTTTGAGGCTATAATCTAGTGAGGGAGAAGTAATATGACACACCTGATTTGCCAGAGATGTTCACACTTCCATATCTAAGGCGCATGCACTGTGTAAAATAAGACCCAGGCAGAAATTCTTCCTTAGTGGTTAGGAGTCTTTTTTTGTTCTGCTTGTGTTGTTTTTGCCAGGTATTGATGATGCTTACAAAACTGAAAGGAGGCTCCAGCCGGCATCCACTGCTCCTCCTGTGAGCCAAATGCCCAGGAGCACAGATGGCCTTTATGACCATTATGGGCTGGAGACACATTCAATGAAAAGTAATTTAAGTTCTTACAGAAAAAGAAAAAGTATACGAATGTGGGTTTGCTCCCAACACAAGACAGTCTGAATCAACAATGGGAATGGGCCGGTTACCAAAGAGTCTGCTGGAGCAAGTTCCCACTGCCAGGGCAGGATCTCCTCTCCCTCTTGGCCATTAGAGGGAGGAAAAAATAACAGACTATAAGAGCCACTGAAATAAGGACCAACACCAAGAATGTACCATGGGTTTAATACCAGCTCCTCCTCTCAAAGTAATTATAGTTGATGCTGCCCAATGGTTACCGATGAGCTATCTTTCATCGTTGGCTTTTGTTTGGAGCCAGTAGTTTGGGTTGAGCATCAAGACCAGCGCACCCTGGTCAGCTTCTCACAGAGAGTACAACAGGACTGAAGGTGACAGGGAGCATCATGCTGCTTCAGCCATGGAGACAGGCAGCTGAGYTTGGGCTAGACCAAAGCCCTTCCTATGTGTTTCTCTCACATTATATAACCTTTAYCCAAAAGTTCACCACAGTGCTAATACTAAAGTGAGAAAAGACCAGGCTAACCAAAATACTGGTATTTCTCATATTATCAACTCCTGCATACTCGGAAATGTGGTATTTGCTAAAAATGTATTGGTAAACTCTGAAGTTTTCTTTGAATTTTGTGATGTGACCTAGATTTAGGTGATGCAAGTAACCCTTGAAATACCATTTTCACCTAACTCATTCCTACTTATGAGCAAAGGAGATGATGCATAACCAACCCTATGGCTCCCCCATAAGGGAGTACCTTGTGTTTGTAGGGCATTAATTTTTCTTAACAGGAAAATTAATTAATTATGTGCCTCGAAAGGCTCAAATTCTGCATTACTCCTAAATTTCAGAGCTACATGTTTTGGTGTTTCTTCTGCTATGGAAGTGAGATGTTTGTTGGAAGTCTGGCTCATCACTCCAAAACTACTGATGTGATGGATATGATCATGTGTAGCTTTCAACATAGAGGAACCTCCATTTGAATTACAGCAGCGCTCCGTTGGTTAAACAATACAAACTTTTCTCTCTAGTATTATTCCTCTTTTTCATCTGTTTGGATGTGACAATGAGCACTGCTCTCAGATATTTGGAGTGTCTAAGGCAGAACCTTATTTAATGTAGTGAAAAATTTGGAGAAGTAGTGGGAACAACGTGGAGATCTCTGCAAATGGTCATCAGCAGTTAGGACAAGCTCATGAAGGTTTTGATGCCTTTGCTAGAGTTGTGATGTGCTCTGCTAGAATCACAGCATTTAAGAGGAAAACTGCTTCCAGAGAAGCTGGCAGATCATTTCCGTGTAGAAATTCCGTGTAGAAGACCCACCCTCACCATCTGTCTTTGCTTTCAAGGGCGCATATTTTGCTATTTTGGACAYGGTTAGAACTGCCCCCTCCTAATCCAGGTAGAGATGTAAAGAGAAAGCATGCCGGTGCTCTCTGTCCCAGTGGTAATAGGTCAACTGCTGTGCTAACATCAAGACACAAATTAATCCAGGCTCTGTATAAAACAGACTGTTTGCTCAATGTTCAGAGGTGCTTAAATATTCAGCCATGAAGAAGAGAGACCAGAAAAGCAAGGAAACATTTTCCTCCCTCATTGCATATTGTTTGTGTGAGAAGGAAAAAAATGGCATCTGTGCCCACCCCACACCATACTGTGTTTCTCCCAGGTTGTTCCCATGTCAACAGTGCCAGCCACTATTTGTGCTCAAGCTTCCCAACCACAGGACTACCCAGCTGTGCCTTCAGTGGTGAAAGGGTTGTCATTAACTGGCCTTYAGATGATCATTCTTTGCAGGGATCTACAAAAGATCCCTCAGGCTTTTTTTAATTACTGAGGCTAAATCTAGGATATCAAGTACCTCTAATTTTTTTTTGTCCTGAGATTTCTAAATTCAGCAATACCGTTAGGTTTTCAGGGGGCTGATTAAAAGGAGCAATGATCCAAGGCGACAATCCAACTCACTTTTTGTGAAGAAAAGATTCCCAGATTTTACAATGCTGAGTTCWGTGTGCAGGCTACCTGTGAAACTAGGTCACATCTTCAAGCTGTAACTTAAACTAGGTCATACTTTCTGACTAGTAAAGAGGGGGAGTTTGAGTTTCAAAAGCTCGTAAATTATCATTTCCTGGAAAAGACCCAATRCGATGAAGTGCTATCCAAAAATCAACCAAGCCAGCTTGACACATAAGAGGAAGTTCATAAAACATCACTTTATCTTCCTCTGCTTCATGAAATGGCTAGCAGGAGGCCTGTGAAAATGGAAATGTATTTCCTTTTCAAAATAATTGGTGCTGCAAACATTGATGCTGCTGTGGTTTTAGCTGAGTAATTTAAAGTTTTCTGAGCAGGAACATTCAACACAGARTTTTCTGGTTCCATTCCTATAAATTGCATAAGTAAGGGGGAGGTTTGCTCTGGCAAGTTTGAAAGACACCTGGGTTTGTGGGGGTCAGAGGAGAAATTTAGAGCTTTCTAAATTCACCAATGAAACATTTTGACATTAAGAATCTTCACAAATACCATGCAAAGTAGATAGCTCTCGGAAATTATACATGAAAACTAGAATACTCAGTGGGCTCTTTAGASTCAGTGATGGGAGAAGCAGCCTCAGATGCTCCCCACGGCTGTGGAATCAATTGACCAAAACTAACCCTTCTGACAATTTKACGTATCTGTGCCGATTCTTGCAAGCATCAATTTTTGCACAAGAAAGGTTTGATATCTGCAAGTTCTTCTTAACATTCCTGGTGAGTTCTAACTCAGTATCATAGCAAACAGTAATGGACAGTATTTAGGGCCATAAATAATGCACTTGGCCAAAAGTWTCTGAAAAAAGAATAACAACTGCAGTGACTGATCTGGCTGAGATTTTTGAAGCTGAATTCAAGGGTTTAGCTACTAATTTTCCAGAGAGCTGAGCACTGAAATTCTTTCACTGTCCTAGAAAAACCCAAGCCCCTGRATTTTCCTGTTTGCTGTGTGGAATGAGAAGTGTACATACTATAAGGACTATAGGGAAGAATGAGCAATGCTGGTATGGCTGTTGAGAAGAGATAAAACAGAGCCACATTTTCCCCAAATAGGACCTCAGTCCAGCCCCAGTCTGGTGGGGGAAGACTTCATGTGAGTCTATTACTTGCTAGCTTGCATGACAGCACATCTCTGCTCARGGTTAACCCTGCAGCCGGCAGGCTTGGGAATGCACGCCAGGGACTTTTGCTGCCTTCATTTTCTCTCCTTGTATTGACTGCTTGCTCACATCCTGCTCCTTGTGGCATCTCTGCCACCCACCTCTGTTCAGCTCAAGGCCCTCCTCTCCTCCATACCCTGTCCCTCTCTCTCTTTCTTAGCTTGCCCAGGGGTTCCACAGCAACCYGTTTGCCACCCTTCAGAAGTCCTGCATCCATTTGGCACTGAAAATCTTTGCCACAGTGACTTCATTTTTGGTTTGCATCTGCTGTGAATCCTACCTGCCTCCATCAATGCCCAGAGACTGCTTTCTGGTGYCTGTGTAACCCCTAGTCTGGTGAGCTCCTTGGTTAATCATTTGGCTTTGCTGTAATAATTTGATTAAAGCTAATAACGTTTTACATGGAGCTGAAATAACTTGTCCCAGTGGGACTGTCTCTTTTTTGACCCTTATTTGTACACCCTGGAAAGCTTTCCCTCTGCAGCACATACAAGACAGCACACATCCCTCTAAGGGAGGTGAGGGTTATTCATCTTCCTCTCTTCTTCMCCAGCATTAGTGCACTGATTAAGATGACTAAGAACTTGTATCCTCTCAGGGTTCTTCTATCTCTTGTGTTTAAGGAGATGTTAGCCCCACTTCTCCAGTGACTGACCCTGGAAAGACTTTTCCTCCTTTCTTGTTTTATATCTAAAAGCTAAATACTCTAAGATCAAACCAGACTTCTATTTCCTATCAGTCTTCTCCTCGCCCCAAACCACCCAAGATCCCCAAATGAGATGTACCATAAAGGGACCAGATTTAGGGACCTTTTAGGGACACATCTCATTAGCAGCTGTGTCTCAGCAAGCAAGGGGTAGATACTGAAATATTTGCAGTTTCTGATTTGGCCTCAGTTGCAGAGCCAAAGGAAGTATCTGCATTAACCAGGATCTGTGCTGCTTATTGCACTCTGAGCCAGCATCCACAGTGCTTAAACTGCACCAGAAATCAGCCACTGGCAGACTGGAGTGGTATAACACAGCAAGGCAGCTGCACTACCTAGAATTTCCTCTTCATTTGAAACACATCATAAAAATCTGAAGCAGGAAATGGGTTATCTGGTAAATGATGCTGTTATCTGGTACAACCTCAGCACATGCTAGAATTCATCGCTTGCCTTCTAAGTCCTGGAAATCAGTTCAGTTGTGTCAAGCTCTTATTCATTTAGTTTCTCCTAGTAAAGGTGCAGACATTCACACTCCACTCTACTTCGTTATCTGTGGGTTATTTCTCCAAAATGCTACTTTCACCTAGGAGCTGAAATTCTCAAAATGCCAATGCAAATTAGGCAGTAGGGTTGTGATGAAATACATACATACATACATACATACATACATACATACATATATGTGTATATACATATATGTTCTTATGTTCTTGAATGTTTTTAGATATGCATTCACAAATGAAAATTCCCACTTCTAAACTAACTGTTAATTTTGTTTCCCTGGAACATCAGCAGCATGAATGGCTCCAAGAAAATTCTTGTGCTGGCTGATAAAACACATCCCTAATAAATATTTAGGCATTATGATGTCAGAGAAACACTACCATTAACTGCCTAGATAAGCTGGACTGCCACAAGTAGGGCACAATGATCCTTAGCCTTTGAAGCGCTAGTCATGTGARGATTAGGTTTCTGAGACATTTTAAAATCCCAATTTAAATCTTTGTATCGCCACYGCGGTCCAGGCAGACCTATTTGTTCCTGGTGGGTACGGCATTCAGTATCAGTGGCAAATCCCAGGTTTCTGGGGTCACCCCACAGATACCTTCCAGAAGATGAGAGCCCAGAGGGAGACATCGCCTCTTCCAGTGTCAAAAGGAATAAGGAGGGCTCAGAAGATGCTCTSAGTTCCCCCTGGTCAGTAGACATGTCTTGGAGTGGTGTGAAGCAAGGTCCTGGTCTGTGTCAAAGGGTATGGCTGTGTTACTCAATAAAGAGGGGCAGGGTGAAAGTTTGAGCACAGGCTCCTGTGCTTTGTGTGCTGTCTGCCTGTGGCTCTGCTGTTTGCTGCTGCAGCCCTGCTCTGCACTGGGCAGAGCTCTCTGCAGGATGGCCTAGAGCCCACCTGCAGGCTTGGCCTCACACGCATCTCTGGAACTCTCTCTGCTCCAATGTGGCCTGAAGGACTCAGCAGAAGCAACTTGTGGTCATCCTGGCCTGGAAACTGATGGTTCCTCAGAAGGAAAGCCTTTGGATTAAAAAAAACCCAACAACAAAAACCAACAATACATACGAAGTAGAGGTGGAAATTACAAAAGAGATACCAAGAATCAAGGCAACCTCATAGGGAAGGTTTCTGGCTGCTCATCTGAAGGCTCTTATTAGTGGATGTCAGGTGAAATCAGCTGGCAGTTTCCATGTTGCTTGGGGGTAGGGGCAGCAAGGACATGTCCCCGTAGCTCCAGCAGCTGTAGCAGGGGCTGCCTACCCTTCCCTCCTACGCTGTGGYTGGAGATGTGCTGAGCAGGATCCAGCAAGGCAGAAGGATGAAGAACTTAGCTTTGCTTGCTGGGCATGTAAATAAGGAAGAAGAGCTGACTGGAAACCAAAGGAGATGAAGTGGCCATTAGCTTCCCCCTTGGCAGGCTTTGGTTGATTTGAATTTTTGCCACCATGAAACACAGCTGAAAGAGCTTTCCAAGTCAGCAGCTGGGCTGCTGTCTGCTCAATTTGCTTGACAGAAAATCAAAACATTTTTGAACAAAATTGAAAATTTTCTCATGCAAAATTGCCCTTTTTTTTCTTGTGAGGACAATGTTATTTTCCCACTGAAATAATTCCATCCCTCTCTGTGTTGTTGGTGCAAGGCTGWCATAATAAACTATGAAGTAAGAACTCTGTGTGGGGTGAATCTCTTGAGGATGTGTAAGTCCAGAGAGTAATGACTATTCAAGCTCTTTTGTTTGTTTTTGTCTTTCACACTGGTTTCAACCATACTTCCCTCTGTCATGTTCTCACAATGTCTTTGTCTTCTTTCTGACAGCCTGTCTGCTCCCTCCTTTCCTGTATCCCTTTTTGACATTTGAGCTTGGCAYTTCCTTGTTCAACCAGGCTGGCCCCTCCTGCTGTATCGATGCCATGTGCTCTGCTCTGCCCATTGGGCTGGACTATTACAGTGCTCCAAAGAGGTTTTTCACAGCCAGCTCTCCTGGGATCTCTGAACAACCTCCCACAAGGTCCTGCCTACTGCTGCCCCGAAAAAAAGTTGTCCACTCTCCTTCCATTCATAATAATTTTTTGTCCTCCGCACTTCCCTAAGGGTCATAGGCTCTATCAACTCATGGTCCCAACAGCCAAGGGTGCTCTCAGTTACCACATCCTTGATTAGTCATTCATTGTCCACAAGCAGAACTGGCTGAATACCTTCCTAGATGTTCTGCCTGTTAAAATTGCTCTCAATGCATCCTAGAAATCTCCTGGCTTGCCTGAGCCCCACAGCAGATGCTGGAGTGGGTAAACCCCACCTTGAGAGCCAGAGCTTGAGACAAGAGAGTTCATCCAGTTGTTTCAAGAAGGCACCACCTCTACTTTGATTCTTGACATTTTTATTGTAACTTCCAATCTGTAGCAGATGCCTAAGGCAGCATCCACTGGCTGACCCTGGGCCTTCAACATTACAGTAATGTAGAAAAGAACAACTTGAAAATGTTGTATCCATGCCAAACAGTGCCAAACAATGCATTCTTGTCACCAGAAAGCAACAGGATACAAAATTTATTATTGAGATCCAATTCAAATAAAAGACTTTGCACACAGAAACAATACATGCAAGCCRCTGAAGAGTCTGCAAATGAGAAAGATAATGATTTTTTCCTGAGCGTACACCAGTTCTAATGAAATTTTGATTCCATTGACTACGAACTCAAGTCAGGTTGGCAAACACACAAACCCTGAATTTAATCAGGCCTTTTACTGTTTGCAGAGCAGTAAATGATATGCTTGGTAAGCAGAGTAGGCAGATCTGTGTGCTGATCTCTCTGCAATGTGGCGATGTGTGCCATGCACAACTGGGCTGTGGCTGCTGCTGCCAAACTCCTCTGARTAAGAGAATGGAGCATATCAATTTACAGAAATAAAGAGAGCATATCAGACCTCAAACTTTCTGTATCCTTGGGAAAATATTAAAAAATTCAGTATCTGGTGATGGTAAGAAGAAAAATGTAGAGCAGAACAATGTTAGCTGGAGAAAGCCGATCTGAAAAGAGAATCATCACCCAGAACATAGCTAAGGTAAAGAATTGCAGTGGGAATCTGGAGATCTCCAAATTAAATGGGTTTGTTTTGGATCCCTGTCCAATTCATGGCACCTTACAGTCAAATTCTCCTTTCCTCGAAATATCAGTTTCTCTGTAGGTCTTCCGTAGAGAGACGTTAAGGAGTAGTACCTTTATGTGGGAATGTAACAGAGTAAACTGCCTTCCCACCACATAGTTGTGCAGAAAAAAGAGAGASCCCAGAGACAGGAGATGCACAGGAATGTGTCTGTCAAAGAAACCTTGGGGTTGTACAGCTGAACCTCGGAGACAATGAACCCCTACTAATTTCTGAAGCTTTAAGAGCCTAAACATCACTAAAAATCTGTGCAAAAAAAAAAAAAGAAATTGTTTTGTTTCACCTTCCAGCCTGAGCTCAGGCTTTGTGTGCCTGTCTGTATTCTTCAGTTCCTGACTGCAACAGTAATGGCTTCAAGTGTCAGCACTTCTTCTATCTCTGGATGTTCTGCCTTATTGTCCTTGCTTACTCTGGTGGATCCTGGGGCAGGACTGCAGAGTCTGCACAACACCCAAGGATTTAGTGCCGTGTCTCCAAGGAGGTCAGGGAAGGAGTTGCCAGGGCTTGACCTTCTGATCTCATAATGTACTGAAGTCATGCAGAATTACTGGATAATAAGACTTGAGAAGTTATGTTAATCATGACTAAACATAGCCATGATCAATGACCACACTGCCCAATTCAGGTACAAATTATTATTTAACATTTACCTGGAAGCAGATTGACTGGTGTCCTGTCTCCTTGAACAGTCCCTTCTTGGCCAGAGTGCTCCTGCATGTCTCAAGGACTGCCTAAGCTCTTGTTAGGATCCAGGGAGTTGATTGCTTGCTTACAACCAGCCATGATACAGCCATAATTGTGATGACTGTAATGCACAAATATCGCTGGTAGGGGCAGCACTTTTCTGTCATCCTGTAATTAGCCCTCAATCTTGTATAACTCTTTCTACGGTTATCTTTTTAGAAAGGCGTGATCGAACAGCCAATCTTCTTTCAAGGCTGGGTCAGATTCTCAGAGGAGTTTTGAGGACCCAACTCTTAGCCAAATGGGCATATAATTACAGCTAAAAAGCTRTGAAATTTGTTGTGACATTCAGAAAATATTAAGGCAGTGCCTGAGATAAGGTGGTAGTCTATGTGGTTTGGAAGGCTTGTTCTGATGGGGCTGGAGCTCATTTTAGGCCCTCCTTCTCTTCGCAGCTATGTGCTGAAATAATTAATCCCAGCAGTGGTGGAAGTGTGGATCACAGTGGGAAAGCCTGTATCCATTGGGGGAAGGTTATTTATGGAGATTCAATTAGAAAACCTGTCCCAGAAGTTTGCAGTCTGATATTGCATGTAATCCATTTGGATGTCATGTTGGTAAAATATGAAGCTCTCCCCCCTTACAGAAATGAAAACACTGCATTTCTACCTTACTTTCACTTCCTGTGTGTTTTAAAATGCAAAAACTCACAAGAAATATTCAGCCATCCATTTGTCTTGAAAGGCACTGCAGGTGCCATCTCCAGCAGGGAGATGGCACAGGCAGTCTCAGAAACAGGTATTGTTCTCCCCCTCATGCTGCTGGAGCCCAGGATGCCACAGCAGAGAAGTGATCAGCTGCAGGAACATGGATAGAGAATTTCAGGCTTTGAGTCCCTATCACTGTGTCTCAAGAGACAATAAAGCTGATACCCTAAATTCACCTGCCACATGGATACATATGCACGCACATTCCTGTATAACATTCCTACCTTACCTGTATCTGGAATTTAACATATGTGGAGTTTAGGCGGTGCCCAAAAGATGGCACTGTTTATTTGTGCTTTTTTCATCTTAATTGCATACCCTCTTCTAGGCTGGCATATCATCTGACAAAATTAAGACAGGACTTATGTACTCWATAGAGAAAAGCAGTACAAATCAAACTCTTGCTGCAGCATGTCCTTTCCTATAACCTTTAATGTGCAATATTTTAATGGGAACGGGCATATTGATGCTGTGTAGAACTATAACTACAAAGCAGTTGAGCAGTTGCCCTTTTATTTCCGTCTAGCATTTTCACCATAGATGTTTTGAACTCATAAATTTCATTTAATGCCTGGTGAATGAAGAATATGCTTCAGTCATTTCAAAGGAGAAAGAATTATTGACAAGAGGTGGATCAGAACCAGAGYGGTGCCTTGAAGGTCCCTGAAAGTTTGCCTGAACATCTCTGCCTGTGCAGTAATCATTATCTSTATTCATGAAAAAACTTAACTAATGCCAAATAGCATGACAGSCAAATTACAGTGAATCAGTTGCCCACATTTTTGTTGAAACAGCTAMATCCCAAGTCCTACCTTAACAGCTTGCTGCAGCCATAGAACAAGAGCAAATGTGGAAATACAGTTTACCTTGCAGCAATGAATTTAATGAAAGGTTTGCTGGTAATCATAGCAAATGACAACATTAATCCCCATATCAGCTGTCAGGTTTCTCCAGGCCTTTAAAACTAGAAGGTATGCCTGACAAGCTGTAATAACAAAACTAGTCTTACTAATTCCTATGATAATGCCTTGTTTTATTAAATCAAAGCTCTTCACAATCTCAGCATGGGAGTCACTTCACCTATGACATCCGGCCATTTTCAAGGTAACAAAACTTCAGGTGTCAGAATTACTGGCAGATGGCTGTGATGGCTTTTGATACCACATCTCCCCAATTCATTTCAATCCAATCCAATCCAATCCAATCCAATCCAATCCAATCCAATCCAATCCAATCCAATCCAATCCAATCCATATTGTGGCTGCTGTATGAAACCAGGGAGTACCAACCAGTGATAGCCCAATAGGAAGAAAAACTCTATTGCCTCCATCCCTTGACAGATCCTCCCTTAGGCCTGGTAGCTTCTGCAGTGGATATAGCTGCTCAGTGCAGATACAGACAGAGAAGATCTGCCTTGATGCTGCTCTCCACACTCCAGAGCACCAATCCAGGAGTCAGCTGAACAAATATCCCCCAGACATAAATCTCGAGGCTTGACAGGTATAAGTGGGTCATAGCTACAGCTGCACAAATATTTTCTGGTCTCTCAGACCTCCATGGAGCTTCAATGGGAAGCAAGCTCCCCATCCAAAATATTTTTCTTCATCATCTGTGTCCTCTTCTGCACTCTATAATATTTCCTGCTTGCCCTTGCTCCTGACTCCACACTTGCTCAATGCTATGTGGATTTTAAAGTGGGTTGGGCTCAGATGTGCAGAACTAAGACACTTGGCTGCTTGAAACCAGCCTCCTCTGAAGCAGTGTGTGAACAGAGAGATGGCTTGTGCTCTGCTGGCTGCCTCACTGGATGGGCCTTGCTTTCCAAGCTCAGGAGCCCAACAGCCTGTGTGGGAAGTAGAAGATGACAGGCAGGAAACAGAGGCAGGTTATCTTAAACTCCACCTCTCTTTTGACTGGAGGGCTTGTGAGACATGGAGATTGCCTGAGTAAAGCTTGCTTCTGATTCCCTCATCAGCATGAAGAAGCTTGAGCCGTGATTCCTCAGGAAGAGTCCTATCCATCAAGGAAGGCATTGGACGCAACTGCCCAGCTGAAAAGCCTTYAAAAAAGAAGAGATATCCAAGCCTCAGGGTTTTAGCTCTCATCCACAGTGAACTGTGAGCTCACTCTGGCAGCTCAATGGACCCCAAAACACCAAACTCTGGGTCATAGAAGCCACATCAGCCAACAGAAGATACAAGTCTGATTATTCAGGCTTTAGTTCCAAGAGTCCTTGTATTGCTTATGTTTGKTTTTGGGCATCTGTTTTGTTTTGCTTGTTTKTTTTAACCAGGTTTTTCTAACCAGATGTTTCAGATCGGTCCCACAATGCTTACAACCATTGAGGGGGGGCCTGGCTTTCGCAAAGAGCTGTTAACACTTTGTAATTTGTACTTTCAATTAAATACATAGATAATGCCAAAAGAGTTGACATTTGGGTTACATCTGGATGTAACCAGCTCAGTTACAATCATGGGTGGCAAAATTTGTGCTCATAAAAATTACCATTGTTTTCGAGAATTTACTTCCACATAGAGTTATAATAAAAATGATATATTAGCTAATTTATTCTTGTGTTGAGAAGATCATTTGCCATTCAGGAAAAATAGGTTCCTTTTTTGGGGGTAGTGGGGATGGGTATTTTTTGTTTCAATGACAGATTCAAGAATCATATGGGTACTGGAAATAAAACCCAAAATCTTTTTTTTTTTCTTTTTTATTTTATTTTTTGCTCCTTGTATCTTCACTGAAATAATAAGGCATCGGAACTCATAATTTAGCTAGCAATTTTGATGATGCTACAAGAGGTACATGCAGCTTGCTGTTCATCTATCCAAGCTCTGCAGAACTGAGAACAGTGAGAATATGATTGTGTCAGATAGATCTTGGAAGGTAAAAATGGGCAAATTTCCAAAGTAATGCAGAATTCRATACTGATGGGAAGTGAATGTCAGTGCTGAAAACTTCAGCCACAGATAACAGATCCATGCAGCAGCGTAGAGGCATTTTAAAATCACCCAAATCACCGCTATTTATAAACGGTGTTTTTCTTGGAATGATTGTTGCAAGGGTTGGTGTAGCTAGGCAGCTATGAGCTGGCTGTGTACACAGCAGGATGTGTAAAGGTGGCACTGGCACTGCTCCCATCCCAGTGCCTGCAAGGGGGTGAATTTCCCTACCCAGAGGCAGCTTCCCCAAGGCAGACCTGGGAGCTCAGGATGGGGAAGGCTTGTGGAGGTGGCTGATTTTGGAGCTAGATATGTGCACGGGCAGACTGGCTTGCTGGTGGTGGGTAGCAGCAGAGGAAAAAMAAGAAGGGATGTTTGCCTCAGGAAATGCAAGCCYYGGGAGCTGGCATCTGCCTGCTCCCRCCCCTGCCGCATGGCTTCCTCAGCTCTCCCAGCTGCTGCCTTGTCCTCTTGGAGCCTCCTCTCATCACCCCAGAGCCTGGAGCTGGGACCAGGGCTGGRACAGTGGTGGTGTGTCTTTGACCTTGCTGTTCCATGACAAGGGCCTTGATTCCTGTTTAAACACCCCCCACTGAGGAGCACTGGTGCTTGACAGGCTCAATTATATTTAAACACAGATTCTCAGCTGGTCTCTTTTCTTCACTCAAGTGACAAAGGCACACAGTGAAAATAGCTTGATATATTAGCTGAATCTAAGCTTAAACCTTGTCAAAGGCATTGCCAAACCTGAAAGCAGGGTTGTCTCACTCTGGGTTAGGTTTGGTACATAGGCTGGACACAGGAACGTGGCCAGCACACATGAATTTGAGGCAGGGCTGGTGTGTGGTTTGCCACATGTAGTCAGTTTTTACTGGGCACTGCCTTCTTTTAGATTATGTGCTTCAGTGACTCACCTTGTAAATCAGCTGTGGTCATAAACTGCTTCCCGATGAAATCCATCTTTTTTTGGGGTTACCATGCCATAGGGGTATATAAGGTACCCTCTGTCCAATCCATGCTTCATTTTCAGACAACTCTTCTCTGATTCTTTCTTTTGAGAGCGTCTTTCTCCTCTGATACCAGATACTAAAAGGGTTGTTTTATGTTGTATCTACCCTCTACAAATAAACAGTGGTACTCATAGGACTGCCCAGCTCCAGCTGGATGGCGCAACCATTCCCTCTTGCAAGCACTGCCTCCCAGGGAAGGGGAGAGCAAGGTGTAGGAGACCTGTGCTGAGACCTCCACCAATGTCCTAGTGGCTGTCTGGCAGTAAGAAGTTACAAAACTCCCTCACCTGACCCCATCCCTGTTGAGGAAATTATTCTCATGAAAAYGCATCCAATTTTTACACACCAGGGCATCAGGCATCCAAAAATTGCTGCTAAATCTGGATTACAAAGATAAAGTAAAAGTAGAAGAAAAAAGAAGAGGCATTAGACTGTCTTCTCTCTCTCTCTGCTATTTAACTACTATTTAACACTTTAATCCTCCTGAAGCTTTTTTTTTTCTTTTTACTGTAATTCTTTAATATGGTCTGCACTGTTTATAATCATTCTCCTTTCTCACAGGTTTAGGCTACCATTTAAGCTACTTTTTTTTACTTTAATTACCTGGTTAACTGTAATCTCTCAGGAACCATAGACATGTGAGAGAGCAAGCCCTTATTATGAGGCTGTCTTCTTGCCCAGGAAAAGCTGCTCACAGCACTCACTGTTTTTAAAAGCTTTATTCAGCAGGTGAGACTTAATTGCCTAAGTCAAGAAAATCTACCATTCCCTTTCAGATATTAGATTGCAATAGAATGGAAGTCAGTGTCAGGAAAATTTTCTCTGAAAATTTGCAAGATTGGTGTTTTGTATCTTCAGTGCATTTTCAACCAGCAGGTAGTCCCAGCTGCTTGGCCTGTATGTTTCTGCTCCCAGACCTGRAAGCAATGCTCATCTCCAGTAAGCACTTTTGTGATCTTGTATCATCTCTTAGCAGCTGGGATAAATTTATCCAGGAAGGAACAGACCAGACCTTTGTCCTGGAAGTCTGGAGACAGAGAGGAGAACTGAGAGCAGTCAGCAGAATGGTGGTGAGGCTCCTAAGTGAATCCTCTGGCTCAGGTTGTAATAATTGGGTCTGGTCCTGTTCRGTGATAAAGTCTATGATTTGTGAGAGCTTTGGTGGCTATTCACTGCAGTGATGTAAGGAGGAAGAATCCCAGCATGTGCCAGCATAAGACACTATGTTCAGCATCTGAGAGAGCTATTATTTGTTGTTTTGTTTATTGGCTTTCTTTAAATGATTCTTTGGAAAGTCTTCATGGGATGCAGCTGTGCCTATCATTGCAGAGTCATGGGCAGGAGTAGGCAGTGCTTTTCTGCAGAAACAACAGAAATGAGCCTAATAACCACAAAATACCTCCTAGAGCAAATAACTTACAGAAATTTCCATTCCAGAATAATATTTTAAAGTAACTGGAGATCATTTCCTATAATGATCATCACCTTTTCTGGTGCTCAGAATGACTCAGAACCAGCTGCAAGGCTTCTGTGGTACTGCAAGTACTTGAAAGCTTATCTTTTGCACAAGCAGCCACTGCACAGTGACAAAATGACTTGTACACTCTCAGCATCTCTTTCTGAGCCTTCACTGCTCAGAGGCTATTCGTGGCTAAGGACTCAATGTCTGACAGCCCAGGACATGTAGGGCTTCTGTTGATTTGTTGTTAATGTTATCTCTAACACCCATGCCCACATCCAGAAAGACACTCAGGTACTTCAGGTGTCACACAGGTCTAACTGAGGCACGAGCAATGTGCCTAACCCCTCCTCAGAAGTGAAGACTCCAGTGCTTGCACTTTTGCCTGGCTTTGGCAGTCCTGCTGGTGTCCATTTTCTGAGCTGCTACATTTTGAGCTGAGTGTGGGATTAGTCTGAAGTTCCTGTGGCATCCACAAAGGCTTTCTAGGCTTAAACTCCCTGACAAGCAGTCAGGCTTGGTATATTTGTTACTAGCACACTWAACTCACACTGGGGAGACTGACTTCTGTTTAAAGCAGAGAAACCACTGCTACATCTTTGTTTATTGAGCTCACAGGATRGTGAGCCATCAAATAAGCTTTTGTTCAGAGGAAAGGGAAAGTGACATCCACCTTCTGTTACTGGCTGAGGAGATAAAATCATGTTTCTGGTGTCTCCATGGAGAAAGGAGTTGCACATTCTTCTCCCACAATCCAGGGTACTATGAGAAGTTTCGTGTCTGGAGCAAAACAGGAGAAAGATGAAAACCAGATMATTTTAAAACTGAAATGAAAAGAATTCCGAGACCAGAGGGATTCTTTGCAAAATCACCTTTTTATAAGGGCATTCACTGGCAGGCAAGTTCTTCTTCCCTCATTCCCAAAATAGCTAATGTATTTTTATTGTAAGAGTATGTAACATAAAATTAATGCTCAGGAACATGGCTATTCCTTCAACAAGTGAACTTTGTGGACATTAGGCTTTAAAGTTTTCTCCATTCTATGAATCTCCCATTCCTTTCTGGATGATGGTCGAGTTTCCAGAGAGGAAAGAGCAATGTTGTCAGTGTGGTGGTTATGGGCTCTCCCTGCAGCGGGTGTGAGCTGCTGTTGGATGCAATTCCCTGGTCTGTGACCCTCTTGGTGAACTTTGTGATGTTTCAGGCACACTGTGCCTGGCTGGAGGRGAGGACTTTGCTCAGGAGCAGCAGCTATGAATGCATGATGTTAATGCACCAGGTCTGATCTGCTCCACTCATGGCTGGTTTAGGATTTTATCTTCCATGAGTCTACCTAGTAGCCAGCTATTGCTTGGCTTCCTCTCCTGCTGTCTTTGGTTAATGCACTACATTTTTGGCCTGTTCATTTGTAGATTCCTTRATTCATGTGAASTCTGGGGAGAAMAAAAAAAAAAAAGCCCTTCATTAGTCAATGTTTGTACAATACCTTGAGAATATAAAATGGTGCACAAATGATGAGTGCTATTTACTTCAGAGCTAATTTGTCAACCTTTTCTTTATTTCAGGAGCCTTTGGGTTTAGCTGTTCATTTGCTTAATTGCATCTCAGGCTTCCAGTCAGAAATGCTACACRCACAGCAGTTATGCCATGCCTCGGGAAGAAAACATTAGAGATGATGTTACTGACTCACCAGCCACAATGCCTTCTCCACTCAGCTTCTGTATCCCTCCCTCCATTTAGCCCCCTGTCCTCAGTTCTTCCCACCATCTCCCACAGGTATAGCTGATATAACCATTGGTATCACACATTTACATCACAATAGTATTAATACTTTCTTCTCTCACGYGACTTATTCCTCTACCTACTCATCATGTGTCTCCTTGGTGCTTTTTGTAATTATCTCTGCCACATCCTTGAATAAGTTTTGGCCTCATTTAGAATCTGCTGTAAATGGAATGGTTTTGATAAATTAAGCAATAATCAGGAAAGAATTTTCAATATTCTGTAAATTTCCATTAAGTTACAGTTATGGTGACACAATTTGCTGTGCTACAGTTCACACTGAGTTAGCCTTGTTTTCATTAAAAACCTCATTATTTAGAGATTTATAACTCATCATTAGAAATTTGCCCTAGGGTGAAACTTGACTCTGYTTTTAGCTCAAAAAAACTTTAAAAAAAAGTAATTCAGTTTGTATTTTGTGACTTTTTAAAGAAAATAATTCCACCTGTTTTAAGCTTTCTGTGTTGTGTAACTAAAAATAGCCTCCATGCACATTTCAGAAATGTGCTATTTGTTACAGTAATAACAATAGTTGATGTTAATACAAATTCTACTTATGTAGAGAAGATAGTAATTTAGGGTGAAGACAAGAATGGAATTGTAGTATTTACYCATAAGGGTGTATAACCCCTCCACATTTGGTAGAGGAATAAGATTAATTGTTCCTACTGCACTATGCTTCCCTCTGGAATATTGCAGGAAACATAGAAGGAAYCAAGGCATGGTGGATCACACATTACTCTCCATGATGGTTTCTCATAGCTTTTGCTGGAGATTTGGATCACTGTCTGCACTAATTAGTGCCTTTGCCACTCTTCATTCCTTTAGTCTTATTTGGAYAATTGAAAAGGAGACTGAAGTTTTGGAACAGAACAGCCAACTGTTAAGGAATGATCAGGCTCAGAGTGTCTGGGCTGTTCTGGTAGGCAGCTTACAAACACAGAAACAGGCACAGTATGAAAATCAAGGCTGTAAATCCAGTCCAGAGTAAGTGTGATGCAAGTATATTTTTGAGATTGTGACTGAATTTATCAGTATTCTGTTCTGTCTAGTATAGAGTARCTGGTTCACAGGGATTTATAGACCTCCTTCATGCAGAGCCTCAAGGCACTCCAGCAATGGAGTTCTAGATCCTGRTATACTGAAGCAGTGACGAGATTGTGAGATCAAATATTAATATTCTTATTTAGTGCAGTTCATTAACACTGCAAATTCTTCTCAGTGCTCCAAGCCTCTTGGGAGAATTTGCTCATGTTTGGGGATCTGAACCAAAGCCTATTTAGAAAAGTCTACGTTTTCATTCTGGCCTTTTCCTAGCCTCACCTATGTTACGCCAAAAATAGTTCTGCAGTGTTTCATATTCATTTGTTGACTGTAGTTTCAGAGCCTGCCATACTTAATGTTATGTATGCAGCAGACTCAGAGTACACTTGTTTGAGGACACACATTCAGCCAATTTGAGCTCACAAATAAGAGTTTTGTGTTCCCACTTGGGTGGGTAAGGTATTTGTGCACAACAAAATGTGACCACTAATTATAGAGACTATCTTAAAATTTGGTAAAAGGCACGTTTTCCCCAGGCAAGGAACTCACTGGGCTCTGTGAGTTTTGAAAATTCAACCTGCAGGAGAAAGCTGATCCTACACAATGTAAGACCTTGCTGCTTTTTTATATCAAGTATAAAAAATAGGAGCTGCAGTTTTACCATCTACTCTATTCCCAGGCCTACAAGAACAAAAATAAAAAGACTTAACATTTTGCATAGATGCAGTAGCTAATCCTGAGRGCTGTGTCTTTGAGTTCCTAATACACTCTGGTCAGCTTTTTTGGGTCAGAATAGCTCAAAACCGACCTTGTCAGCAGAAATTGAGGAGGAACTAGTTATCTTAGCAAATAATGAGAATGTCTTGTCTCCATCTGTGTAGCAGATTAATGYTACCCAAGTGGAATGGACTTGGAGATTGTGAGGAGAAGTCATGCTTGAGACTGAAATTTCAGTAATGAAATTTTTAGAAATAGTCGTTCACCAGGAAGTTTATACTGTGTACATGTGTGATATAAAAGAAACACTGATAGCATTGGGATATAAACTTCATYTCAGTGCTATATAAACAGTAGTAAACCAGCTTTTTCTGAAAGCAGAGCAAGGAGTAGATTGCTTTTAAGTAGTGTTTGGGATTGATGTTAGGGAAAAGAAATACTCAAATGAAAATTATTGATGCAATGAAGAGAAATTCAGATATTATTTTCTATCTCAGCCTATTTTTCAGGCAAAGTTAGAAGACAACATTCTCTGGGCAAGTGAACACTAACTGTATATTTGGGGTTCAGTTTTAAAACAGGCATYTTCTGTCTCTACTCATTCCCACTGAAGTTAGTGCCTTTGTTTTACTGAATGCCATTGACTTAAGGGACTTAAGAGTAACACACCTGTGATGTCAAATTCCTTCACAAATACTGCTTTTCAGGGATGAAAATTCAGTTTTTTGAAGGTGTGTAGRAACATAATTCGCTCTAATCACCTGTATTTTTCTGAGGATCTGGACTAGACCTACCTACCTGCACATGTAGATTGTTAACTACAAATAGTGTGCCACCTGAAACAAGGAAGCAATGTCTACCTGGTTTTAAGGATTGTTCTAAGGGGAGAAGAGAAGCAGCAATGTCTAAAATAGGCAGATATAAGGAAACGGTCTGAATATGGCTTAAATAGCTCAATTCCTAGGGCCATTCGAAGCCCACTGAACTCACAGGAAGAAAATGCTGGACATTTAAGCAACGAAAAGAAAGCAAAGACAGAAAATGGTTKGGCTTCTTTCTATGTTATCATGCAGATTTTCTAGTTAATTTAATTGAGACAWGCAACAACGAGCTATTTTTCAGAACTGGATCTGCACAGTTCCAGGGACTTGGGCAACTGCATTAGTAACATATCTGGCCTGTGGGCTTCGTAATGGAGTGACTCAGCTCCTGATCAGAAGAAAACAGTGAAGACTGTCACCTTTGTCATGGGAAGGCAGCTTTGGAAAGGCAAACCTCTGCAAGGCAAACACTGTAATTAAGATGGATGCACATCAGCCCGCTGTTTCTGCAGGCAGTGGCAAGGAAGGACCAAAGAATTCCTCCCAACACCCACACTTCTCATGCAAAATAAATCAACAGAGCTTAGGAAGTGAGGCTCCTGATAAATCCTCTGCATAAGGCGTCTGCCTCACATGAACCACAGGCCAGCTTTGTGCACAGCACAGYGTTACAGCAGAGCTGCCTCTTCAGCAGGGTGGCCTGCCCCAGCAGCCTGCTCCTCTCTGGGGTCTCACAGTCGCAGATGGGAAATAATTACAGTTGCAGAAGCTGCTACAAGTCTTCCTAATGTGTATAAATCCATCTGTGGATACACTGTAATCTCCAGACACACGAACAAAAGCTGGTATGTGGGAATTTCCGTAGTTGTGTTCCCAACAGCCTGTTTTTAGGAAGAGAAAATGAGAGTATTGCAGAATCCCTGAATCCCCCTGCTCGTACAGCTGCCTCAAGCACACACCAGAGGGCAGCTGCAGTTTTGTCATCTTCCTTCCCTTTGATGGGACCGTATCAATCACACAGGCCTGGGATGGGTCTGGCTCTTAGGGGCATAAGGGAGAGCAACGCATTTGGATGGGCTCCTTCCACTGAGGATGGTGGGCGCCCTCACTGAGGCAGCAATGCTGCTCTCTTTGGCCTCACTGTGCTCCATGGGGCTGGCTCACCATCCAGGTTGGACAGCCCCACCTGGCAGCCAGAGCCGGCTGGAATTCTCTTTACTTTTCTAAGCAGAGAAAGCTCTGCTCACCAAAAAGAGCATAACACAAGAGGGAAATAACAATGGAAGAATTGATGTATTTGAGAGTCAGACAACACAGGACTCAAAATGGGTTGCATTTTTTTCTGAGTAGGCAGGAAATTGATGATTTTTATAAAGATTATTTTCAGTTGTTGGTCTGGATGAGGAAACAGGGTAAGATAGAGTACCAGGCAGATGTTGCATGATTTGCTGACAAAAAAGATGTTTTCTGAAAGAGCCCTAATTAAAGACTTGGCAGCAAATTGCTTATTAGATGAGAAATGAGATGCTTCAGATGGAAGGCAAAACACCTTRTCATATTTCTCTGAAGTGTCAAAATACAGATCAGTGAATGTCTAAGCTCTGTTGTGCAGCTATCACAGTTTGTCCCAAAGAGACAATGTTTTCCTTGTCATGGGAGAACTCTTTCAAAAACTGTGCMTCAGAACTTTCTAACTGATAGGACATACAGAGGATCTCCTTATAGCACATGCCTTGCAATGACTCAGCTGTGGAGGGAATCTCCTGCTTAAGAAGACGACATAGTGCCCATCTGCCACATGGGACTTGTGACAGCAACAGTGCTGTGTAATATTTTTGCCTGGKTATGTCTTAATGTCCTCTCACCCAACACGAGAGGGCAGATTCCAGTATTCCAGTAGAACTGAGTAAAAATTTAAAAAAAAAAAGGAAAGGAAAATGTATGAAGAAGGTTTTGAAGGGAATCACAGATCAGTTAAGAGTAACTAAGCAAGGTATTGTTCYGTTAAATTATTGTGAAAGCCTGAGAGCTGAGTCAGGATGATTATAAGAGCCAAATATTGCAAAATAAYTATTATGATAGATAAAATTCAAGTGTCTGTATGGAATTACAAGACCAACCCTGCTTGGAGTTGCTGGGGCAAGGAATGATCATCTGGGGGATGATTTGGGGTCCTGGACCCTGGGACAAGGGAGCCCTTGAGGGGTGGGCATGGACAGTCCGGTCATCAGTGTCCCCAAGGTCCAGGCGGGGATTTAAATCTGGCTGTGAGCACAGCASAGACAGGAAAATATAGTTGTTCTTGTACCTCTCCCTGTCACCACCCACATAAAGGCCTTATCCTCATGTGTGTAAATATTTGCCTGAGAAGCAGCAAGGTCACTATAGTGAAGACTATTTTGGTTTGAGCCTGTCGCAGGGAGACTGTTCAATCCATACAATTGGAAAAACCAGATGAAGCTGTTGGGCATCATCTCTTAGATGTCCCTTAGCCAAGCTGTACCATCTGCATTTAGTCCTGCTGAGTTGTCCTCGAATCTTTCTCTTCAGACCATTCCTCATCCTGGTACTTTTTGCCTGTATGCTTACTGGTTGTTGATATTTTTGGCAGTGATAGACATCTGTGTTGCAGGGATTTGCTGTTTACTAGACAAGTTCATTAAATGTGAATGAGAGCTCCAGAAATGCCTTGCTGAGTTACCACTCTTCAGCTACAGCCTGGTGGAGGGGTCTTGCCCTCTACTCCTACCTGATGAATTTGCTTCCCAGTGAGTGGTGATCTAATGGAGAATTTCTGCCTGTAAAACATGATACCCTGCAATATTCACTAAATATTCATGTATGTTTTCAAAAGGGCATGGGAAATTGCTTCCTGAAGTCTCTTCCATCCATCAGTTGAAGAAATGGTAAGATACATGGTTGGAAATTAAAACTCAGCAAGTTTAAGAAATTAACAAGCTGCTTGTCAAGACCTGTGGTGAGTTTATCACTGGCGGTTTTTTGGGGATGAAGATTGGTTTGGATTTTTTTGTTTGTTTTAAAAACTGTATTTTACTTCAAAGAGAATTTGAAGCTGGACATGCATGACAGAGGCAAGATTGAGATGTCTTCTAGAAAAATGCAAGAAAACAGAAATASAGAAATGAAAAATGTTTTGACAGTACAAAAGTGAAAGTCAGTAGTGTTAGCAAGAGCTCAGTACTATTMGAAAGAATTTCTGATATAAATGATGCTCATTTGCTAGAAATGAAGAAAATCTGACTGGATAAAGCCCTGGAAAACCTGGACTGCCCTAACAGGTCATGTAGTACAAAATTGAAGGCTGGACAAATAGGTCCTAATAGGTCACATAAATTGAAGGCTGGACAAAAGGTCTTCCAGGTCCAGCTTCCAGCTTGAATTATTATCTGATTTATACAATTCTGTGATTCTATGAAAGAAAATACATTGATATTTGAGGTGGTTATGTAGTGTAAAGTGGAGGTGTGGATTCAGGCTCCGAAATCTCTGCATCTGCGATATTTGTGCCTCAGTGAGAGGTGGATTGCTGAGGTCCTAAKGTACACAACGAAGATCAAGTTGTTCCAGAAAATGGAGTCTGCAGAGGCTCATTTAAGGTTGAGATTAATAGCTAGCTAGGTGCTGCTGCCTGTAATATAGACACACACATACAGACACATRAATTTTGGAGTCCAGCTCTGGAGCTGCATGATATCAGTCAGTACTATGATATGGCCATGAAAAAGACAAATGCACCCTCAGGTTTGTTGCACAAAATGTGCTTTCTAGAGGTAAAGTCCCAATGTTATTTCACTGAGTCTTGCCACCATTTCTCTTTTAATTGGAGTTTACCATATTTAAGATTTATGATTGAAGAGATAAAGGCTACTGAAATGATCAGTGGAATTTAAACCTTACAAATCTTACAGTAGAATTTGAATCAACTAAAATCTTACTATCCGCAAGGGATTGTGTTGTTATTAGACTTGTTTATTGTAGCAAACTGAGGACTATACTTTCTCTCTCTAAATACTTCAGGAGTTAAAACCACAAAACATCGAGGGAACAGCGCTGACATGAAATGATTTAACCATCATTTTTTTGGGGACTAGATAAGACTTAATTACCAATCAATATTTTTCTTAGTGTCAATCCAGCATAAGCATGCAAAAATCCTTACAAACTCTGRTTAGGTAAAAAGTGATTAAGAGTTAAAATTCTTTGGTGTTAATATAAAAAGACAAACAAAAATCTTGTTTGTAATTTGCTAGTATTCTTACACATCTTTCTTGCCCTGGAAAAGCAAGAAAATCAACAGATTTCAGAGGCATGACCCTGAGAAAAACTCCATAGTGCCTTTAGTTACATCATTTAATGCCCCAGCTGTTAATAATTGCATATTTATTACATAAGTATCAGAATATGTGTATCGTCTTCTACCTATCAATTGTAATTTCCATATTTTTGGCATGCTTATGGGATAATGACCCTACTAATAACTTTAAAAATTCCTTTGTGCTATTATTTCTACCATCATAAATATCTTTATACAAACTTATTATCAACCCTCTTCCTCAGTTTCTAAACTCATTCCAATACAACAAAATAATGCATTGCAAGTATTATTTTTTTAACCCTTTATATGAATAAGAAAAACCAAATGGCATCTTCTGTGATAAAAACCCCAAAAGTYAAAAAAAGGAAAATGTATCAGTATCAGTTGTATTTTTCCAATCTAGGCACTTTTGTATTTTTTTACAATAATAGCCACAACTTTGGTTTTGCTCTGCACTGGAATGTTGTTTTTTGGCAGTAATTCTCATTCATCTTGGATAATTAACCAAAATTCTTCCTGTTTGTTTCTCTGGTCATTGCCTTGCTGTTCACCATTGGCAAACACTGCTCCTCAGTTGCACACTGTGCCCATACCTGCAAACATCTGAGGTCCAAGTTAAGCCTTGCAAAACATGTGTTGGACTTAAGAAGTTTAAATTTTCATTACATATCAGGGGTGGCACTGCACTTGCAYGCATTTTATGTAGGTTCTGTTTTTAGCAAGACCACTAAATGGGCAGTTGGTAGCTACATAAAAATACCTGTATTTGGGCCAAATGTTGGTAAAGACATTGAGAATGACGCATAGACGGTTTTTTAGTTCAAACAATAACAAATACTGTTAAGATGGGGTGTAGCAGCTCCCAAGACCCCAACATTCTTCAAGATTATTTTTTCTTACAATGGTATATATTTAATTATCACTGTCTTTTTATGGAAATATATGTATTTGCTTAATTGTTATATTTATTAACTTATTAACCTGATTTTCTGTCTAATTAAACTGGTGGGCTGTTTGATACATAATTAAACTATGAAATCTTAACTTACCATCAATACAAGTTACACTCTTGATTTTGTGCATTATTTAATTTAGATAATCTAAAACATTTACCTCCTAGTTAAATTTTAATTGGAGATTTAGTTTGATTTGAAACTATACAAACCAATGCCATGTGTTTTTTTGTTGACCAAACAAGTATTTTAAGGTTTCTTATACAAAATTTTGGAATACTTTAATAAGGGAGATAGCTTTTCCCACTTTCAGCTATGGGAATATGGGAATATAGCAAAGTTAGCGAAATCAGACCTGTGAAAAGTGCTATGTAAGTTTTTGTGGCTTGGCCCCAAGCTTTTGAGGGTCTGAACTGCAAGTATAGCCAGACCTCTGAAAAAGCTCTCACAATAAGCACTCTTTCCTAGTTCAGAAACTTACRGTCAGTCTCCAAATGTATGGGGACTGAAATAAAATGAATAGATTTGAATTGGAATTTTTCTTCATTTTCTGAATGACAGAGCTATAAGGCCCTGGAATGAATTTCCAGAAGAAATGCTGAGAAGAGACAAGGTTGTTTTCTTAGAAATAGAACACAATAAGTTACAACTTAGGGTATTTAGTTCAATTGTCCACAAAACCAAGATATCAGCTTAACATTTCTCACCTGGTTCTGTGTTCTCTGTTCTGAATTCAGAAAAATCCTTTTGGTTCAGTTCTATACAAGTCAGGCTCACACACTGCGGTCCCTCTGGACTAAGAGGTTATGAATTGTGCTAAATAGCAACATYTATCACTGTCATGTTACTTCTAAGCAGCTTTGCTTTCTAGGATGGACAGACGTCTGTGAAGTCAGTCCTTTACAAGCAGTGGAAAATCCACAGTAAAAAAGAACAATTGCAGAAAGTGATCTAGCAATTTTTGCCTTGACACTATGYGAATAAGCCAATGAAATGAGAAAAGTTTTTCCGGCAGCTAGATTTCATTAGATTGTGTAAGAGACTGAAGATGTCAATTATACCTAGGCTGAGCACTAATTCTTGTGGCATCCCACTAATCACCTCCCCACAATTTGATGAATGTCTGGTTATCATTACAATTTGTTTATAGGCTTCCACACAAAGGAGGATGTTTCGAGAGAATAAATGCTTTATTCCATTCCTGGCCCTAAGAGAAACTACACCAGTGACAGCTGCTCTCAAAGAAGGAAATTGTTTTGCCAGTTATAGCCAGTCAGGAAGGAAGCCAGCTAAAACCTCTTATAAACACCAATGAGACTAAGTATAACTGGTTTATTCTGCTTACTATAGTGAGGTCAGCTTTTCCTGTCCCATTTTGAAGAACTTCATGTCTATCGGGCAGRATGAGAAGTTTCACCTAGCTGTACTGCAAAATACTGCCTGAGAATTTAATGTATATTAATAGTCTTTGTCTGCTGTAATTTTTCTTCTAGTTAGTGAGAGAAATTGACTCTGTAAAAGGTTCACAGGGATTAGCAAACACTTAAGATCCTCTTTTGTTCTGTTGTTGAGCACCCACATGGCTCCTACTTCAAAAAGTTTTCCATCAGCATTTTGAAGTGTTTTTCATTCAAGTCTTTATCATGCAATGAAAGCTGCTTATTTATAAATAGCAAGCAAATGACAAAACATCTAAATAGATGTGTAGGACGGTGGGAGAAAAGTCTCCCTGTATTCCAGGTCCCTGTTCCACRGGGGTGGCACTGTGCACCATCTCCACTAGAGGCTGGAGGTTGGATTCAGTAGGAATGAAGTCTGAGGGAACAACTGGGATTTGTTTCATAAGTCAAATCAAGGGAGATTACAGATTTAGATAATGCTGAAAACAAAACATTCAGGTGTTTTTTTCATTATATAGAATGATAACCAAAAAAAAGAAAGGGAAAAAGAAAACTTGATTTGGTACAGAAGAAATGTTTTTTTTAGTTTTTAATAAAGGCAARCCAATTCAAAGGCTCATGCACAAAAGCATCATCTTCCTTGTTCAATGGTGGGAGCACTCAATAAGGCTGCAGGATGATAATAGAAATACTTCTGCTGCCTGATAGGTTTAAATCTGAGTATCCCATGCCTAAGAACAGTGCCTATGTAATATGATAGACACACTGGGGAGCTGCTATTTGAAAAAACAAGAACCCTTGCTTGGAAATTGGGTTTGAAACCCAATATATGTCTTTGGCACTTCGCACAGCAGGTTATAAGTTCATTCATGCACACAAAATGTATMTTTTTCCTTTCCTTTTTCCTACAACCTGGTGAACAAAATATTCAAGCCAAGATTCAGCAATTTTCACAGGAGAAAGTAGGAAACAGCTCAACCTGGAGTACAAGAGAACAGRGCAGTCACTTAGAAAGATCCAAGGCCCTTTTGGGAAAAGGTACAATCCAAATCCTGTTTTGCATGCTAAATGCAACTCTTTAACTCTAGGGTAAATAGGAGAGGAAAAGGCTTAAGTCCCAATGGATAGAAATGTTCTACTTAACCACAGTTTTCATACATCCCAAACTTACACGCAATTTTTCATGTTTTATACMTTTTTGTGTTTATGTTCCTAATAATGCCTGATATTTATTTATGGGGCCTGGCAATGTTGTATTTTTTTGGTTTTTTTGGTTTTTTTTCTTGTAAAGGTACTTTCATTAATTTTTTGCTCATTGATCTGCACAATTCTGTTCCTGCAGTTACTTTTACAGCTGCTTTTCTTCATTCTAACCACAGAAAGATGATACAGATGTAATTTTAGAATCAAAGGCCCAGAACATTGTAATGTAGTATGATCAACAGCATCAAACAAAAGGCTGTTATCTAGAAGCTGAAATACAGGGAGTATTGTCCTGAATGATGGCAGCTGAGGTAATACAGGTGTCTTGGAGACTGTGAGACTCAGAGAAAGACGGTTAAGCCTTAGTAAGAGTATGAGGCATCTGTTTCATTAATGAATTATGATAATATAGCAAGGTTTGGTTCTGTCTTTCTTCCTAAAGATGCTGATCTCTTCTTCTTACATCAGGATTTGGACCATAGCCCAAATATTTTCTTCTCCAGAAAGCAATTCCCCCCCACTTTTAATGCAGAATGCTTAAAAGCCAACTGTTTCTTTGAATTGGAGTGCTCACTCCCTTTCCCGGCAGRGTCACGGCTCCTGGGGTCAGAAAAAGATTTTGCTCTGTTATTTTTACCAGTATCTTGCACCATCAGGCTCTCAACTTTGCTTTGTGACTTTGTACGTTACTGTAATAAAAACAATTGTTTATAGCATATAATTTGCAGAAGTCACCTGGGAAATTTCTTGCAGGGGCAATGCTTGTAAGCATTTCAAGGGTAGCACATTATATTCCCTCTCTCTTTCCTCTCTCACTCCACACTGAGATTTTTTTCACCTTTCAGAGGAAGGCTGGCGCAGGAAAAGATTTAGATCCTTGGAAGGGACTGAGATAAGAGAAAAACTAAGAACAACTGGATGAGAAACTTTCAGAAAACAAAATCTTCCAAGTTAAAAAACTGTGGTGAAGTTGGAAGCTATTTTTGAAAATACTTTAAACAATACAGAAACCAAGATTGCAAATATTTAGCAATTTTTCTATAAATATTTGGTTTGTTGTACCGAAATCCTCCTAGATAAACCACTGGATGTATTTATTATTCCACTCCTAATTTTCATCCAAATTTGACCAAGGTACAGAGAGGTTAGAGAAAATCTATGAAGTTATTTGCTGAATCATGGTAGAGAGGGAAACAGTAAAATTCCCTATTCCCATTAAGTTTTAAGTTATTGTTTTGTTTTTGTTGTTGCATTGTTTGGGGATAGGGGTGAGTGGGTTGTGTGTCTTTTAAAAGATGCCAGAAGGTCACCACTGCATGGAATGATGTGTTTACCAGRAGAACTGTGATCACAGTTGGAACAAAATTGTTTCATTCTATTCATATGCCCTTTGGAGAGTCAGAAGGGTAATGCACAAAGCTGAGGCAGGCAAAATGAGCAAAGCTTGGAAACACCAGGCCATCCCTGAATGGAGTATTTGCATGCATTTTAAGTACCCAGGAGTGGAGAACTCAAACCCTGCTTCAATCAGGGAATCTTCACYTCAAACAACTAAATCTTGCAGGGCTGTTGCATTCCCTTTCCACCCTCCCTAGGCAAAATGCACCCTGTTTCTTTACTGCCTATCTATCTACAAAATGATGTGAAGCACAAAACACACATAGCCCTGCTGGGGGCTTGCTCCTCAGCATGCTGAAATGAATGAACATCTTTTGTGAGTAAGTACAGTTCTTCTTTGACCAGGCAGAAAGGAAACAAGGAAAGGAAAGGAAAGGAAAGGAAAGGAAAGGAAAGGAAAGGAAAGGAAAGGAAAGGAAAGGAAAGGAAAGGAAAGGAAAGGAAAGGAAAGG
>JACDOX010000027.1:5621607-5784218 GCA_014549065.1 Cardinalis cardinalis | reverse complement strand
GAAAGGAAAGGAAAGGAAAGGAAAGGAAAGGAAAGGAAAGGAAAGGAAAGGAAAGGAAAGGAAAGGAAAGGAAAGGAAAGGAAAGGAAAGGAAAGCTGAGATGCTGCACTACTGAATTATAAAAATTACTTTCGTTTTATAATCCTCTAGATGTAGACTGATTTTAGCAACAGCTAGTTTCATCAGCTCCTTTATCCTGTTGCAGAGAATTGACTGAAATTATCTACAGGCACCTACAAAGAGAAATAGTGTGATATTAGTTGCCTGCTAGCCACATGCGGGTGTGCCAGGTGCTGTAGGGAGTCTAGAATATCACTGGACCTCTGTATTTAAACAGCTGAAGCCATCTTCATGACAAAGCTCTTCTATTAAAAATTTGCACTTTTAAATTTTTATTTAATCAGATGCACTTTTACTGATTCAGGAAAAAATGTGAATTTATTATATGGAAGGTGAAACACCCCCTGTGACCCCCCCTGCCTGCCCATAGTCCTACTCAGCTGTTCAAATTTTGTCAAGAAAAAGCATTTGTAACTTCCAGAGGTTGGTTGCTGTTATTYTTTCCCACAGGCTAAAGAGGCCAGATTTCACCTATGACAGAGCCTAGTAGTCTTCTCATTGTTTGAATGAACAAGTGACTGTCATCTCCTGAAGAAGCTTGCATTCGAAAGACAAAAGTCTTCTTGGTTTCAGCACCAAGTTCAAGTGGAATTTGGTTCCCAGGAAGAGAAGCACCTGGGAAGATATGGAATTGCTGGTTCATCMCTGTCATGGTGGAACAGTACAAGGTAAGGGCAGGTTCAGTCTCTCCTGTGAGGGAGGGTAACTGAACCTTATTTTTTTATTCCCAGCAGTCTTTTCTGTAGTGTGCTGAATTTTATATGGGAAAACATCAAGGCAAATTCTCTTCTCTTTCTGACTTCTTTTTTTTTGTCTGAAACAAGAGCTCTGCTGAGCTGCCCACTGCGTTCTGTGTCTCTGCATTCAAGTGTCTTTTATCCTATTTTCCTTTAAAGGCCAAATGAARATTCAATTGCAGTTAGAAATGGCTTTCTTATTTTTTTCTCCTGTGTGCGTAACTATTATCCAGTCAGGGAACGATCTTGCATTTGTGTCAAAATTAATTTTTTTAAACTACTTTAAATTGTCCTCTCTTGCTGCAATTACAACATTGCTTAATGAACCCTTCATATTTTGATATCCAGAGGGAGGTAGTTCAATAAATATTTTTAATTGCCCATTTTGTGTTCCACAGAGGTGAGATTCCCAGTATGAAAAACGTCCAGAATGTCTTATTATGCTCAGTTCTTTCTCTCATATTAATCTTTACAGTACCATCCCTGATGGGACATTACCATTCCCCAGGTGTACACACATCTTCTGTATATGCAGCCAATATCTGAATCACCATACAAGGATTTCAGGGATGGGCACTTGGACCTATTATTTGATGCCAGTAAAACATCAAGCCGTTTTTGGCTATAGTATACTCTGACTCAGTAACGTTCTGTTTGTCTGCTTCAAGAGGCCACTTGGTAAATGTTTATGTTATACTTTTARAGGCATGAGCTGTTTTCAGTTACAATTATAATTTTCAATTGCTTGCTCTTCATAAAATTTCTTTATCTTTTGACAGGTTGAGTCAGAGCCACAAAGTGAGATTTTCTTGCTAATRTGCATTAATAATTAACTGTGTACAAAACTGATTGAGAGCTTTCACATGGTTTACATTTAGAGGAATGTACAACCACATAAGCTTCACAAGTTGAATTTCCAAAGCACCTAGATCCCAAGGACCTTCCTTGTTTTCYCTATGTTTGTAGCTTTTAATGAGGTAAGTCCTCAGTCAGTTAAAAATTTCACCTGATTCCTTCTTTTTATCCAATGTTTTGTTAATTAGGCATGGTTATACCTCTTCCTTTCCCCTTTAGGTTTTCAGGCTTTTTTTTCCTTCCTTAGTGGTTTGTAATAGACACATTAACAACACAAATGCTCTTTTAATTTCCCTTTTCATTTGTTTTAAAGGAAAAAACAGCTTTTTCATAGGTTGAAATGAAAATCTCACATTTTGAGGGTTGGCAAACTAGGAAATGAACAGTATATAAYAGAAATTCTCTTGACTGACTAAGAAAGCAAAATAACAAAATGGAGAAAAACAGAGCAACACTCATGGGAATGAAAGACCGTATATATACTTCTCTTTCCCTAATGTTCCTTTTTTCAATTTTCAATTTTGAAAATTGAAAAATTTTCAATTTTTAATTTGTGTATTGTGAAAGAAGCTGTGTTGTGACCCTTTGCATACTGGAAGACCAAAACTGAAGGATGCTGCCCTAGGCCTTTGGGCTGAAGATGACCAGAGGACACCCTCATCAGAGTCAACAAAGAACAAAGAGATGTCCTTGGAGGAGGTCAGCTAGTTAGTTCCCGCTCATATAGAATTACGGGGATTTTTTCTGTTGAGATTATAGGGAGCAGAAGCAGGTCAAATACAGCCAGGATGCGCTTTTTGTAAGAGTTCCAGAAGTTGTCTGCTGTTTGTCCATGAGTTTGTTGCTCAGAGGGAAGGATCTGTGTGTAGGGAAGTGTGGGGCACTGCCCCAAAGAAGTGACAGCTCTCAGAGTGGAAATGTCAAGCTACATAATCATCTAAGATAGGAGAGATTAATGGCAATAAAATAAATCACCTCCATCTACCAAATGCCCTGGTTTTGTACTTCTGCAGAGTTTTGTTAAGGGTGATTTATAATGCTTTTTCTGGATATCCAAATGTTATGACATCAGGAGCAGTTGTTTTCTTGGAGGAAGGGCAGAAGGGGCAAGCTGTTTAATACTGAAATCATCTGCATGGATTTATTTCTTGTTCTGTTTATAAGCTGGTTTCTTGCTTACTGGTTGTATTATTGCAAGGAAAACACCAAACAGCATTGGATTGATATTGTTGACAGGACAAGAAAATGGCCTGAAGCTGGAAAATGTCCAAAAGCTCCAAATTGGACATCAGGTAGAATTTCTTCACTGAAAGAAGAGTCAGACAGTGGAATGGAMTATCCAGGGAGGTGGTGGAGTCACCATCCCTGAAACTGTTCAAGAAACAACTGGACATAGTGCAATGGTTTAATTGAYATAATGGTGTTTGGTCAAAGGTTGGACTCCATGATCTTGGAGGTCCTTTCCAACCTTAATGATTTTATGATTTTGTGAACTTTTCTTGAACATTTATGTTTCTTTAATCTAAAAATAGCACTTGAAGTTTTGTCATTCTTCTTTGTCATTCTTAAGTTGTATGGGTGTGCATATCTTATTGTTTTTAAGCAATACAGTTACTATATAGTTCCAAAACAAAAATTCCAAAATATTCAATGTGTGGAATAAATCTTTTCATGTTACAATAAAGGGCTTGATATCTGCCTGTCTGTCATGCAGAGAGGTTTTTTTTGAGTGTGTTGATCAAAGTCCCTACAGYGTAGGATGGCATTCCTCTGCCAAAGAGAGGCACCAAGGAATCCATTCCACCTTTGGGGTTGATACAGAGAAACACAAATACCAAGATGGACTTGTCAACTGCTGCTCACTCTGTCCCAAATGGAGTCAGAGATGGACTTCTTCTGCATTTCATGACACATGAAAGAGTTTTCTCTGCTCCTGCTGTTCCTCATGCATCAGGATCGTGATGTGGCATGTGAAGGTAATACAGAATTATCTTTATGTAAAAAAGCATAAGGCAACAGAGTTTAGAAAAGTAAGGCTGGCAGACAGGAACTTGACTTCTGGATCAACAGCACAATGAGGAAGCAAAGAGAGGCAAGATATTTAGTCCCAGCTTGGGACCATCTGGCCAGAATACCAACCCATAAGCTAGAGAGCAGGGGGAAAATAATAAATTCCATCAAACAGCTGGAAAATCTGCAAGCCAGTCAACAATCAACCACATAAAATTTGGCTAAAAGCCTGAAAAACTGCAGATGGTTTTTCAGTGACCTTCACCCCTTGTTTGGGGCTGTCTCCCACCAAATCCAGTGAGAGCTCTAGTGGAGAGGAAGAATGAAGGGAACACTTGTGCCCACACTTGTCAGGCACCCATGGGAAAGACCTCATTTTCACCAGAAAGGAAGCAGGAGACACTTCTTAATTTGGTCAGTGATTCAGAGCTAACCTTCAGCCATGTAAAAATCCACAATGGAAGCACAGATGAAGGATCAAAGTAAACACTCTGGATGTCCCTAGACCTAGCACTTACCAGCTCAGTGACCATGATGGAACTGCAGGGACATTCTGTTTGATTTACAGATGAGTGCATAGAAGAGTTTGAATGAGAAGGATTTTTTCCCCCCCCTGTACCTTTCCTCCCTTTTTCCTTTTCCCTCACATGCTCTCTGCTCCTTATAATGGTGTTTTTTTAGAGACACAGGTCCATAAAGCTTTCTAGGATCTTTGGTGGCCCTCTCAACTTTACTTTGCTCTGTGTTCTATTATCTCACTTGCACCAATTCCAAGGTTTGAACATCCACATTAAAAAGGATTCCAAATGATTACATAATAACATAACAACAAGGACAGCTCATCTCAAAGGAAAGATACTCAGAGGGTGAGAAAGTCCTAAGGAAGCTGATGAATCTTCACAGTTTTTTCCCTTGTAATTATTACTGGGGACAGGAAATGACTGTGAGTGGCTGTGTCACAGCGAGGAGCGAGGCAGTCAGTGAGGGCAGTGCTGGGCAGTGGGCTGAGGCTGGCCTGTGTCTCTGTGTGCACGTGCAGAGCATACTCGGTGCACAGCAACAACCTGACTGAGCCTCCACCAAACACCTCATGGCTCCTCACAACACTTCTTTGAACTAAAAGAGGATTGATCTACTTTGCAGTGAGGGTGGTGAGGCGCAGGTTGTCCAGAGAGGTGGTAGATACCCCAAACCCAGAGACATTCAAGGGCAGATTGGATGGGGCTCTGATCAATCTGATATAGTGGAAGACATCCTTGATTGTTGCAGGGTAGGTGGACTAAGAGGCCTTGGAAGCGTCCCTTCCAACCCAAAGGAACCTGTGTCCTATGATTCTGGGAGCTGCCACTAGATGGAGAGCTTTAGATATACTCTATGTACACACATCACTTTGCAGAGATTCAAAGACTCCAAGGCTGAAAGGTACGTCTATTATCCTTAAGTCTGAGCTCCAGCAAAAAAAGGCAGAACATTTTGCTTAAAGACTTCCACACTGAGGTCATCATTCCTTGCTGTGCCAAAACAGCTTCTCAGAAAAGAGACRTCCCTTATTTCAAGACTTCATACAAGAATCTATCATATCTATACTGAAGCTGTTCAAATGGCTGTTCAAAACACACACTTCATTTCTCATCTGGCTCTTGTCTGCTTGGAATTCCAGCCATAACCTCCACAATATTACATAGTTTTTTTTACCGGTTGTTTTTACAAACATTATGTCTATGGTTTATAACTGAGCTTCCATCAGTATTTTTTTATTTCTGACCCATATTACCTTGAGCTGGTGTGTGTAGGAGTTGTCTGACATTAGTGGAGAAACTAAGTGTTCTGTATGAGTTTCAACACTCTGAGTTTTTAAATTGCTTTTTTGTTTTAAAAACACTAATTCCTCACTTATCACAGTTTAGAAGGGGGGGAAAGGCTTTGCTAAAGACTTCTGCCATTAATTTAACAGGTTCCAGTGAGAGTTCAGTACTGTCTGATTTAATTTAAGCAGGGTTACCTTGAAATGCAGCGTTCATGACTACTAATTTCTACTTCAAAAAGAGCTGAAATTCAGTCATCAAATTATTCCATCAAAGTTTAAAGCAATGTTAATAACTCTCCTTCTGTCATGTTCCTTGTAGTTCTGTGAATTACCTGCATTAGGAAGCTGGATCTAAATAGTTGTGTCACCTCACCAAGCCTTTTCAGGGCTTTCACTAGAGGCAGAGAAATATGAATAATACAGCACAGGAGGCTTCTTACAACAGAACAGCTTTATTTCTGTGCTTTTTCTAAGTTCAGTCCTACTGCAGGTGACATTGGATGGAAAAAATTCTCTGCAGAGCAGAGGAAGAAGGCACACTGGATGTCCAGGCCTTCCTTACTTGGGCATATCCAGACCAAGCAGGGACAGGGACAAGTTTGCCCCAAGCATGTGGTGTCACAGACCTTGTCACAGCTGCCCCACCATCGATTGCTGAAAGGTCACCTCTTGATCTGTGCCAAATTTCCTAGCGAGGATATAACTGGGCCTGTGGGGCTAGCTTCCTTTCCTTGTCCATTTGCATATCCAAGTGGAGCACTGTCAGACACTGGTCTCAAACCCAGATGTCCTCTGTGCAGAATGGATGTTGTCAGAAATGCTCTGCTGGGTGGCCTCCTCCTATTACCTTCCCGTTCATGTCTGAGACCTTAACCCCTCACACCCTTTCCTCTCTTTGCTCTTCATCACTATTTCTCCTTATATTTCTTCTGCTCTTACCTTCCTCTTTTTCTGAACCCTCTGCCCTGATACCAAAAGAGAAAATGACAAAAAGTCTTCCTGTGATATCCTTTAGAAAAACAGTGTTTTGGATGGCTCTGCCACAGGGAATGTGTCACCAACTTGAGCTCAGCTCCTGTGCTCTGAGGCTGCCTCATGCCCAATGGACATGAAATGGATTCAATGCTCTTCACTTCATAGGGTTAAGCCTGCCAGAGTTTTCTGGACTATTGAGAAGGATAAAGGCCTTGTATTGTGTTGAGGAGCTGAGTTTGCAGGAAAAATTTACAGTTATTTTGGTGCCATCCTTGTTGAGATGATACCTTCCTCTTTCAAAGAGGAAAGTGTTGCTTTTGCTGATAGACACACAATTTAATGGGACAGGGTTGCACAAAGCATAATTCATGGTCCAAGAAATGCCATCCAGTTGGGAGGAAAACAAGAGCTGGTGGGGAGCTCAGCGGCAGCCAGTGCAGAAACGTACTGGCTGTGAGGGGCAATTGCAGCCATAGCTCAATGAGATCTAAACCCACCCCTAGTTGCTCAAAAGAATGAAGATGAGGAGGTTTCAGGAAGGCAGGAAAAAGAAAAACTTGGAGAAGAAGGCTTTGCTGACTTCTTTTGGTGGGAAGGTGTTTTTATGCCCTTAGTTTTGCCCAACCTCCAACCAAAAAGAACCTCAACACTGAAGCATTTGCTTTTGTTCATTTGCTGCTCAAACTCATAAAGGAAAGTTAGACAGGAGCCTGATCTTTCTGAAGTCTGCATTTTCATAAATATTTCCCTTTACGAGTTTGTGAAATTGAATTTTGGCTGATAACCCTGCTTTGTKCACCTAGCCTTATATCCTCAAGAGAACAGTGAGAAAAATGAAAAGACTTTAACAAAAAGTAATCATGGCAATTCAGTACAATGGCAGGGAGACAAAGATAAGATGAGAAATAAGGTACTGTTCTCTCTGCTTTCCTTGTTCCCTCGTTTAAGTGATAATTTTCATACCTTACCTTTGAAAGATATAATTATAGTAATTGGAATCTGACTATTCATGAGACCTATGCTGTGCAGTACATTTTCCCTTTGATATTTGTGTCTTTTTAACTAATATAAGATCTTTAATCTACTAAACAAATACATAGGCCCTTATTCTCTGCTATGTCCATGCACTTTGTGCTTCTCAGGCAAATAAAAGCTGCATTAATGCCAGCCTAAGAAACCATGGAAGCCCATGCTCTGGAAGAAAGAAAGGCTATTCAAAACTATTACAGAATTTCTGGGACCACAATGTGATACAAGCACTATTGTGGGATATGTCTTACTTGTTTCTCACCATGTAAACATTAGCCTGGTCAGCTATTCCTAAGAACAGAATGGGAGAAGAAGGTGAGTCCAGAGGGGCAGGTGTTTAAGGGAGAGGGGAGAAGAGCTTTGTGTTTTCTTGCAGACTGGGGAAGAGGTAAAGGCAAGATGAAAATGTTGGAGAAACAAGACAGTGAGTCTGCTTGACATGGCGTACAAGTCCTCAGTGTGGCTCTGGGAGGGTGGACTGCTCCCAGAGACTCTCCTGGAAAGGTGGGAGACTGCTGCCTTCCAAGTCTTTCAGTCTCTGCAAAGGTTAAGACTCAGTCACCTAAACCTGCTCTTCTAGCTCTGGTTTAGATGTTTTGTTAGTGTCAGGAGAGAGGTTTGACTTAGTTGCTTCCCCAAGTTTGTGTATGGCCAGGAATTTTCTTCTGCTTTGTCTCTGAGCTGAGGTAAATGAAGTATAAATACTCTGGGGACCAGACCACTGCCCAGCCAGCCCTACAATTTGGGAAGGGCAAAGGTCCAGGTTATGTTCCTTATTGTGCTCAGCTGCCTTTTGGCCACTTCTCAGAGCATAACCAGCGTACCCACTGCCTTCCACTAACACCGTGCTRGGCAGAAGCCAGGTTACATGACTTGTGGGCAGTACAAAGAGCCAGTGCTGTGAGCATCAGTGAGCTATAAATAGGCCCCTACAAAGTAATACATGTGCCACCAAAACCTTTAAATATTAAATCCTACATCTTCAGGAATGTATATGAAGGCAGGGAGTTTTTGAGCAGCCACAAGAAGTTGTGGGATTTGGGCGTATTTTAGAATTTTCCACCCTGGAGTAAGGTTTCTCAAACTTCACTAGTTTGGTACCATCAAAAACAGCAGCAGCAGCTCTGCTGCTGTATCAGTGAATGCTGCTGCAGTTGAGGAGAGGGCAGAACCCACATCAGCACCTACATCTGAAGGCCCCTTCCGGCTGCAATCTTCCTGTGGTTCAGTGTTGACCGTGGCTGGGCCACTGCTCACAGTGAGGCTGAAGGATTGTTGGAAAAGGAGAGCTAATAGGGAGCTACTAGGATGGCTGGGAACTGATGCATGGCTTGTGCAAAGGAGATCCTGAGGGAATTTGGCATATGCAGCCTGAGAAGAGATGGTTTTGCAGGGACCTAACATCAACCAGGTAGGGACTTTAAAACCATGGAAATGCTGGACCCTTTTCAGAGACACACAGAGAGAAGGAAAGTGCAGCAGACATCAGTTGCAGAAAGGGAAATTCCAGCTCAACATAAAGAGAAAGGGGTTCACAAGTTTTTTTAAGAGGTGGAAAAGATTGTCCAGAGAAGTTGTGCAATTTCCATTTTTGGAGATACTCAAAACTCATCTGAAAAGGCTGAACTTCAGTGCTAGTCCTGTTTTTTTCATGGAATGAGATGATCAGGGATAATACTAGATGACATCCAGTGGTTCTCATTCACCTGAATCAGGGATTTTTTGGGTATTTCCACCTTAATCAGCTCAACTCTTGAACTCTTACATAGGATGGGTTGCATGTGACACAACACTGTGTTCAACTACCATGAGTAGTTCTAGGGATGCATGTGGTCTAATGTATTTTGTAAACCTTCATCCTTATAGAAATAAATTAGGGTTTACTATTGTTCTTTTCCCTGAATAGTCTTTCTGGTTGAGAACCATAAAGTACAGTTATATCCATTGATTATGGCTAAAACCAGTTTCCTAGAGACTGATCAACATTTTGTATTAATGAGCTAAAGAGTCTTTTGTTCAGCACTGCATCAAGTCAAAGTTCCTTGTGGGCAAAGGAAAAGGAAAGAGTGAGCATGTGGCTTCATCTCTTCACATTCTTTGGCAACTGCTGTGCTGGGCAGGTTTGGCACCTTGGTGTGATCAAATGCCAAACCCAGGTTTATAATACCTGCTTGGATCAGAAAGGTCATGCTAGAGCAGATATCATAGCTTGGCTGTTTCTTAGCTCACTTAGAGTGTGTTTTGTGTCTGAGCTGCTCTTAGCTAAAGCCAGTGCAAAAGGTCATGGTGCTGTTGGACTGCATTCAATTTTCTGTTATAGATACAGCTTTTGTGTCTGCCCCATTTTCTTTGTGCATTATTTGGGAGATGGAGTAAAGGCTTGGGGGGGAATACTTTTGGGGGAATACTGCTGGGATTGGAAGAAGAGAACATGCTTGACACTTTTACTGTGCTTTCTGTTCATGTCATTATACTGTGTGAATAATGTCACTTTCCTGAATTTTTTCACTTAAGTTTTACTGAGGTCTTTTTAATGCTTGCCAAATCTCTATGTACCTCTCACTACTGAAAGTAAGATAAGTGCATGATAATATAGTTCAGCTTCACTTGTTTTCCATCCAGTTGTGAGAAAGGAAAAAAGGTATATCTTGATGTCTTCTTCCATTTTAGCAAGTACATTTCAGTAGTTTTTCATTCTGGTCTATTTTGTTTCATCTCTTTGCAAATGATGATGAGGTAGAAAATAATGCTGTGAAAATGAGTAACAATAAAATTATAGTGATTCCAGATGTCTTTTGGAAGATGGCATCTACATTTGTAGGTTAGTTTTGATTCTACTGGTAGTTTCTGTTGGCGTTTTCTTTTTTCCCTTAAAGGGACATCCCTTTACAGTATCATGACCCTGAACTATCTTGGGTGATTATCTTTTTGGGAAGGCACTTCATGTACCAAGAAAGCTCCCAGAGACATCACATGTACAGTTACTCAACAAATGGGTTAGTCAGGGTCAGTGTTTTTTTCAAGTGATTCCTACTTTTTAAAGCTATTTTGGACTAGTACGACTGAAGCACAAGAAGGTGGAGTGACTTCCTTACAGTCACATTCTGAGTCAGTGTCTTGGTACCCCAGGCTTCCCATATTTTTATTCCAACCATTGAGAAGACCACATGGCTTCCTCCTGGCGTGCTTTGAGGTTTCACAGCTGAGAGGTGCGTGCTGTAAAGGTTTTTGCTGCTAACATGTGAGCAGCTGATTTTAGATCAGAAGTTCTTTATGTAGGAGGACAGGATCCATCCAGCAGCAGTTGGCTTCTTGTCCATTCAATCCATCTCCTGTCTGTGGAGCTCCACTCAGACATTTTCCTACAGTGCTATCACTCACCACACAGTCTCTGCTTACCATGGGAGACAGGAAAATCACCGTGGTTTCTGTTCCCAGGGCTCTCTGTCAACCTTCTGTAGTTTTGGCTTGAGGTTGATAGACTCTTACTTTTCTCATCGCTTCAACTTTTGAATGAAACTTCCTCTCTCTTTTCTCTCATCCACACCAAAACCCAAAGCAAAGAATCAGCTGAAATGACCAATTTTTGCTGTCTTTCAGACGGAAACCATCAAAACCACAGAGTTTGGCCTGGTGTCTGCCAGAAACTATAAATAGGGCTGCTCAACTGAAACTCATCCCTGTTTTACTCAAGCCACAACCCAAAGTTGTGAGACAGTCTCTGAACCCGGGTGGATGTTTTGGAGTGTGTTGACCAAGTATGATGGCTACAAGAAATTCAAAATTCTGCTGAGTTACCTGCTTGGTTTGGGGTTTCATTGCTGAAATTCTGTATTTCTTTCTTTATGATCAAATGCTCTCAAGCTTGTTTCTAGGTGCCTCCTGGCCCTTCTTCAGATAAGGTAGAGAGCCCTGGAATATTGACTACTGCTTCTCAGCATCACAGATTCTTAGGCTGGTCAGTGAAGGGGTTCTAATTCTTCCTCAGTTTTCCAAGATGCTTTGAAATCAAAGGGTGAATTTGTATTTGTGCATTTTTACTCTGAACAAAACATGGTTTGTTCAAATCCCAATAATCTGAGGACCTAATCCAATACTCTCAGCATGGTAAAAGGGCTATTGAAGGAAAACATGCTCTTCCCTTCTGTTTAAAGCAAAATAGAGAGAAACAATAAATGCAAAAGGCCAAAACAAAAGTAAGTATTCAGAGTCTAACCCTGCATCAGTTACCCCTTAGCCTAAGACTCTGCACTGAACTTCTGATAAATTCTAAAGAAGAAGTTAGGCTATAACAGATCAGTATCTTTCACATAAAGCAAGTAAAACACTTTTTGACCCAGCAATGAAATAACTTGGTACACTTAAATTTTTCCATCCTTAGAGACCAAATTATTTCATTGTATCTGGCTGTATGTTTCTGTCTTTTTCTCCTCCAGACTTTATAGCTAGGGTAGGCTACCATTTCTATTGGGTTATATCATGAGACAAGATGCCTTTCCAAATATTTTCCTCAGTTGATAGTTTAGATTTTCAGTTTATTCACCTGAGATAACAATGTATTCTTGTGTTAGCAGAGCTGTCACACTTAATTTGATAATTTACAATTTCTTCTTTGGTTTAGTGGATGAGGTGATTTTGCAAGGCAATGTAATGTAATGAGTTTATCTGCCTGAAAGGTGTCACCCAGAATCTCAGAGAGATATATCTTTATATATTACTAGTTCAGCCTTGACTCTGGAAGCACGTTTAGGTCACAGTGCATTCAAACCACTCCAGTGCTGGGCATGTAAACAGGGACCAGGAAGGCAGCTCCCAATCCAGCTGTCATGCAGGCATGCCAGAGAAATTAATCACAGGAATAACTGTGCTTGTTGCCTCCCAGCCATGAAATACCACAACAAGGACCCCTTGTGAGACCATAAATACTGCGTCTTCCATCAGCAATGAGGGAGACACTGCCCAAAACAGAATGTCTGTCTCCAGCTCTCCGTTCAGAGGATGAGGCAGGGTTCCTCTTCCTTCATGCCTCTCAGCAGGACACTGAAGTGATGCTTTGTTGTGCTGCTCTTGTTTCCTAGGAGTCTGTCTTCAACCTCAGCTCTGATTTGTGAGAGAGCTGAGCATTCGCAGCTGCAAGTGAGTATCAGCAGCTGCACTTTGAAGGTAGGAAAGTGCCAGGCCACAGGATGTTACAAATGAGAAATCCCCAGATTGATGGATATTTTTTCTTGGTTAATTTGCTGTCTAACCCCTTTCTTGGTCTTTAATAGAGAGGGAATATGATTTCCTCATCTTCTGGGGATTGTGAGGGATTTGAGAACAGCAGCAGAGCTGTGAGAACACTAAATGTTCTAGAGGAATTGGCTACACCATAGTGAAAGCTACATCTAATCTAAGAGGATTAATGATTTGGAAGAAAAAAGGCCATCTTAATTTTCAATCTTGTTTAGATATTAAAAAAAAAGGTTGTTTTGTTTTGTTTTTGTGGTTGGTTTTTTTTTTTTAAACATGGGAATGGACCTGTGGAAATATTTTCATTTTTACTTTCCAGAAGCCTTTTCTTTTGTATCTACTCCTAACTTTCCTTCTGTAACCTGTTTTTAGATGAATTATGTCTCTCTCTGTCTTCCCCAATTTTTTTCTTCCAAGTAGTATTCCAGGCTCTTTTCCTTCAGGCTGGACCCAGATTGTTGCTGGCACTCTCCCCTCCAGTACCTGGGCATCAAAGGTAGGAAGGATGCAAGAGAACGCTTTCCCCTAATTTCACTTCAGTTTCTGGCTCTGGCTGAAATTGTAGGAGAAGTCTCTCTGAGCCCTGAACTGAGGCACAGCAGGGCACATAAAGCACTGGCAAGCCTCTATTAAGCCTGTACACATGGTAGTTTATCAAACCCTCATAACCTAGCCCCATGTAGACATGATTTTTTGTTTTCTTAACAGCACTGAGCAAGTCCTTGAGCAAGATGAAGAAGCCCTGTTGTCAAATCTGAGCACCTATAGTCTAGCGACACAAAAGGTGTCTTGGGGAACCACACAGGGAAATTAGTGTTTTGCCTTGCCCCGCTCTCAGAAACTGGTGATATTCTTCCAAATAAATAGTGTATGTGTATCTATSTATAAATAGCCAGATAAAACAAACAAAAAATCTTGGCCTAAAGCAGGTGCACTGAAAGGGAAATTTCAGTCTAAATGAAAAAAAATGGCAAAGGGCAATTAAATCCTGTGGCAGGTTGGGCTGAACTGTACTTTATCTACTCCGTACTTCTGTTGTTTTTATTCAATTTAACTGTCTAGCCTTTTCTTCTGTACTGAGCAGCTCTTTAAAGGAATACTGAAGTCTTCTGAACATGTAGTACAAAAATGGAACATTAAAGAAAAGGGCATTTTAAGGTGACTGTTTAAATAGGGTGTCCCTCTGCATTGTCCTGTTACCTCTATTGCAACTACATCCTTTCTCTGTTTGCTCACTATGAAATAGATTGAAAGGGTGCTGATGGGTCACATGATCCCAGCCCAATCAATTAGCAGCTTTTAAAGATGACTCATTATTTTTTCTGTAACATAAAACAAAATTACACAGTGAAAGGCCTAACGCGGCCTTTTAGAAAAACTCCAGAGATCCATTTTCCATTTGTGGTTTCCCTTTTTTATCTTTCTCCAAAGCCCAAAGCACAGATCTTGATGAGATGATGCAGTGTGGGCATGCAGCAGGCTTTTCCTCACATTACTCCTCACCTCATCTGCAAGTACCATTCTAGGCCATGCATCTCTGATTCCCACTCCTTGTCCTGAAACAGCTGGGTTGATAACACACCTCAACTTCTGAACAGACAGTGAAAACAAATCTATGTCAGTGAGAGGACTTTTGTAAGCAGCAATCATCCTTTGCATGAATCTGCAGAATCCCAAATATTTGTTTTCATTATGTATTTTGGGATCTATTAATTCATGTCAAATCTGTATCTGACTTATGCTTTCAGATGCAAAGAATCTGCAGAAAAGCTGCGCTGAAATAAGCTCTTCCCATTTCATGTTATGTCGATAACATCCCATTTTAATTCAAAGAGACTTGGAAAGAGGCTTTCTTGATTGTCACTTTGTATTAGTCTAACTTCAAGCCTTGTAACATAGGTTACATGATATTTTCAGCCCTGGAACCATGCTACAAAGTAACGTGAAAGAAAAACCTCCAAAATGCCCCAAAGCAAAACAAACAAACAAACAAACAAACAAACAAAAAAACCAAACAAAAATCTCCTCTCTCAATAAACCAAAGATTGGACTATAATAAAAAGGAACAAGTTGGCATTTTCTAGTGGGGCCAGCTGCCCTCTGGATGACTAAACACAGGAAAAAGTATCCCTTTCCCACACGTCCTCCCAGACTTCTATAATTCTTACTCACTAGCTTACCTTTATTTTTGTAGACACACTAAAATCCATTGAATACAATGGGTGGAATAGAGAAAGCTTTGTAGGTAGTGGTAGGCTTCAGATATATTTTCCCATGTGAAGAAGAGAAAATGTGGCCTTGAGAGCAGAAGAGCTTATAGAGCTTACTTTGTACAGGATAAAGGAGGCCTGAATGCTGAGCACTCTGCTTGCTGAAGGTGTCTGGCCTGAAATCCACACAGAATCATAGAATTATAGAATGGTCTGGGCTAGAAAGGACCTTAAAGACCATCTTGTTTCCACCCTCCTGCCATGGATGGGGAACATCTCCCACTAGACCAGGTTGCTCAGAGCTTTGTCCAACCTGGCCTTGAACCCTGCCAGGGATGGGGCTCCACAACTTCTCTGTGCAGCATGAGTGAAGGAAAATACTGTCTGAGCCTTCCCTCATCCTTTCTCTCTCCCCATACTTTTTCAGTGTGTTGCCCTGCCTGAATGGCCCATTATGGTCCCACATGATTTGAGTGTCTGCTTCAATCTAATGAAGAAAGTTTCTCCCTGAGCTGCACCATCAATCACATCCTCCTGGAAATTATATATACTTTATATTCTGCATGAGAAGCAGGGAATTAATAACTCCTTGGTTCATTTATTAAAATATTTATTCTCAAATTCTTTCTACCATCTCTTCTTCTTAGATATGGCAGTGAGTGATAAAAATATCAGTCCTGCACTGAGAACTTTTGCAAATAATACAGAAATCTACATTGTAATAAAATATTGTTTCCTGTGGTGAAGACTCCTGAAGCTCAAAGCAGCACACACCTTTTCAGCTGCCATTAGTGTGCATACAGAGTTGACTAATTATACACTAACAGGAATATTTTTGCCTGAATCTATAAGCACATAGTCTGAACCTGATTATTTCTGCTATCTGGTGCTGCTTTCCCTCATCTGGAGTGTGAGCTGCTGATTACAGGAGCACAGGTCTAAAATAATGAGAACATCCTCTTTTCACTCAAAGGCTGATCTTGGTGATCACCTTCCTTGGCTCCATAGATGAACAAAGTTTTCTATTCAATATAGGGATACTTTACACAGGGGAAGAAAAACTGCTATGTCCTCAAGGTGATGTGTATTACTTGCTAAACATGTAGGTGATGAGCTTGGAGGAAAATCAGTATCAAAGAGAAAACACAGGCAGTGACTCAGGCTGAGATGGGGGTGTTGGATGGCAGGTATACTCTGTGCTGTTTGGAGTGAAAATGCAAAACATTTTGTCTCTCAAAAACCTCAGGCTCATTAAGTGGCTCAGGAGAGATCAAAAAGCTGCCTCTGTTCACAGCAAGAGCCTTGTGGCTTTGTGAGAGGGGTCAGTTTGGCTTTTTCCAAGGTGTGGATTTGTAAGGACAAAGTATTTGACTCCTGCCTCATGTAAAAGGCTTGTGCCGTGCTGGTGATACTCAGGGCTCAGCTGTTCCCATGACTTCACAGTCTATCCACCAGGCTGAAATGCACTTTGCCCAGCATTTCAGCACCTCAGCTAGAGCAGGACGACTGATTAACCTCCACAACTCTCTTCCTGTAGGTCTGAACAGCGGATTTTTATATTATCCAATCACCTAAAGGGGTGAGAGAGGCTTTTTCCTCGGAGTGTCTGACTTCGTTTCTTTACCTGGCTCTTTAGCCTTAGCTCAGTAGGATTACTTGATAATGTTTGATTGAATGGACACTTTATACAAGAGTCTCTGGAAAATATCCTGTGGGCAGTGTTTTTGCCAGTAAATTGTATCCCTTTTGAACATAAGCTTTTAAGGACAGAGATGATGATGTTATTTGCCTACATACAGGTTGTTAGATATCTGTTGATATCTTAGCTCTCTGCCCTCTACTCTCTTCATAACCTTTGCAGCAAAATGGGAATTTCTGAGTGTGATTCACTTTACCCTAGCATAGCTGTCTGTGGTTAGAGAAATTGCTCCCTAAACATGCTGATTCTTTTCCAGAGTTTAGAGAAGGAGAGGAGGATGAGTCTTCCTAGATGACTATGCAGGCAGATATCTAGGGTTAAGTGAAGCCCACACAGGCTGTCCTTTCATTTGTACTGAATTTGGCACATCAGAGCTGTGTTATGCCAGCTGGACTCCAAGACACTGCCACCTGGAGCTCATCAACTATCAATGATGCTAGGAGAAGCAGACATGGGGAAAATGAAGTCCTCTACAACTCTGAATTTGTGAGATATGCTTTTGTCTGAGTGATCCATCTCTCACTTGTAATAGTTATTAGTGTTGCTAACATTGCAGATACTGCTAAACCTGGCTCAGCTCCTGGGGTGCTGGGGAGATCAACCTCTTAGGGCTAATGCTGTCCATGACCTGCTGTAGATGTTTCTTTATTAGCAGGTGAAGATGGGCTTGGCCTGGGGACACTAAGGCTCCCAGCATGGTTWGTAAAGCTGATTAGTTAAAGAAGGCATAGCAAGAGTGGGAGATGCCTCTATGATAATTTAGTGCAACAATGCCCTAGAGAGGTGGCTCTAAAGATATCCATCCTTCTCACCCTTTTAACCTAAAGCAGCTCATCTGCTTCCTTGCAGTAAAAGAAAAGAGATGTGAGGTCCTGATGGTTTAGTTCCCAGGCGCATGAGCTCAGGCCTCTCTTGTGTGCAGCTACCAGTCGTTGTTGCTTCTCCTTTCACTGTCTGCTTTTCCACTTTGAAGAGATGTTGAAAATTCCTCTGGCTGCCCTGGAAGACTCAAGCTCCTGCCCAGGGAGCTCAGAGACCTTGACACAGAGCCCAAGACCCCTGTGCCTTTGATTTAGCCCTTGGAAAAAACAATTATCAACCTTATATGAAGAATTACAAACCACTAAAGTTTAAGTAGAACGATAGAGAATTTATCACAGGGTAAAAAATAAATTTAGTGGGGTTTTTAGAATAGGGGTTCAGGGGGCAAGATGGAGGAATCTGGGTGTGTCCAACCTTTCTCCTTCTTCTTCTTGTCCTCCATCTTCTGCTGTGATGTCGGCACTTTTAGATTGGTTTAGAGTWGAAGCTCACTGTCTAACATAGGTGATGGGTATTGGAAAGTAACTGTAAATATTGTACATGTAGTTTTTAGTATAAAAAGATAACACCACCCCGGGGGCAGGCAGAGTGCTTGGACTGTCTTGCTGAGTGGACATCAGCAGGTCAGGAGAAATAATTTTATAGATAAGGAGCAATAAACAACGTTGAGACCGAGAACTGAAGAGTTCTGACTCCTTCTTCAAGGGCCGGGCCGGGAAAAGAGACTTTCTGACATATCTCACTCTGACCAGTGAGAGTACCAAGAAAGAGACATTTCTCTGTGATAGCATGGGCCCTGCCCAGAGAAAATGAGCGCCATCTTTCAGTAAGTATTTTATTTCCGGGGTTTTAAACATCTATTGAAATTGTCCAATGATATTTCCTTCTAGTTTTTTTTAGTTTTTTAAAAGGTGTCCCTTCATATTTAGAACATAACATTTCAGAAAGAGAAGGGCTGTTCCCCAGGAAGAGCTGCCAGCAGGACTTTCTACACCTTCAAGAAATAATGAATTCAATCCAATATGTGTTCATGGCATAGGGTGTTTTATTATCCCTTTGTGTATTTGGAGCCTGTGTATTAATCATCACCTAGAAGCAAGAAGAAAATTGTTAGAGTCTCTTGAGGTGAAGGCTGTGTGGAAAGTAGTTGAGGGCTTTGTGGTATATTGTAGTGGTTTGGAAGCTGAATTAACGTGCATTCTTTTTTTTTTTTTTTTTTTCCCTGCAGCACAACGAGCCCTGGCTACAGAAATGGATTTCTTGCTGTAGAAAAAGAATTTATATATTTCCTACCAGATCAAAGTGAAGAGAGCTGTAATTTTTCATCCTCTTGGCATGGTGATACAGGATTAAGTACATTTCATCTATGTAATTTGTGGATTCTGGTGGGCTTTTTATTCAAATTCTAAGGCATTTATCTTAACTCTGATATGCACTTTTAATAGTGGAAGGCACAGCTCTGACCTGGCAATTTTATTTTTTCCCCCTGTGGTCCAAGGATGATCTTTAATCTCATCCATGTACCTGAAAGAAGACATCTAGCCTGCATGTGAGACAGTGTGGAAATTCTGACACCTACATACTTACATGAAGAGCTATGCTTTTGCCTCCTGGGTTGTCAAAGGGAGAAGACAAAAAGCAGAAAAACTGAAAAAGAAAAAAATAAACATGGTATGTTATTTCAGAACATGAAATGTAATACAAAAGTGGCAGGTCAAATAAAATGTTCTTCTAGCCCTGCATACTGGTTCCAATGCTGATTAGAACTGGATATTTAGAGAGGACTGTTAGAAAAAAAGAGCAATAATAGTACTTCCCCCTGATACTTTCTCATTTTTTTTTTAAGTTTTCTGGGCCAGACCAAGTTTTTTTAACCTTCAGTGGACTTCCCTAATCTCTTCAGTCTTCCTTGAAACTTATRTACAAACTTATACACAAAAAGGATGTCTACAACATCCTTTGTCAAGGAATTCCGCTTGTGAAGAATTACTTTCTTTTGGTTTTTTTTGAGTTTTCTTCCTGTTATTTGATGCCTCCTGGTTCTACTATTAAATTTTGGCGTAAGTGTGAAGGTATGGGCCCAACATGGTTAGTTTTGCCTGTGAAGGTATGGGCCCAACATGGTTAGTTTTGCCTGAAAGGACGATTCAGAATGCCAATCCAGGGGCATTTTCACCAATCACATTCTAGGAGAACTTGCAACTTTCTTTTATTCCCAAAATAAGTTTTGGTGTGCCGTTCTGGCCCATTCCATCACAGAGCAAACCCAACTCAAGCCTAATTACTCCCATTTACCCCTTTTGCTTGCATGTTGTGGTAGCCGCTTACACAAATCAGGCCTAAACTCTTGTTTGCTTAGCTCAGAAAGCTGTGTTAACATGACATCAATCTAAATGTCATTGACTGCCTGAGGGAAAAGAACCCACAAGTTGAGCCAAACATGCTGCTTGATTGACTGATGGCAATAAAAGCCTCGCATGGGGCTACCACAAAGCTCAGATGGTTTGGCGAGGCCCTCTCGGCTGTATTGTCTCACATTTCTCTCCACTTGTCTGAGAGCAGACAATTTAATGAACACCCAGCCAAAAGTGCCCTCTGCAGAGAGTGGCCCTTCCCTCCCCATGCTTCCATGTTGGGTTTTGCCACACATGAACAGCCCAGACATTTCCTAACAGGGTGATCATCGCGGCAAGAGAGCATGGGAAACCAGAACAGCAAATTAGGTCACAGCTTCTCAAGAATCTTTCTCTTTCATCAGCCCTAATGCTCTTTTTCATAACTTATGTTGTAAACTGGAAGAGAAAGAGAATATGTCCTCCTGGCAGCCTGGATAGCACTTAGGATAATGAAGTTTCCTTCCTTCATATAGCCTATAGACATCACCATAATTTAAATTATTGGTAAAGTAATTCTAGTTCATGGTCACAAGTATGCAGACAGATTGATTCATGCAAGTTAGGAATGCAGTAATTAGTTTTTGTAAAGGAGTTAATGACCAGCTTTCCTAAACATGTAAAGCTCAGGGAGGATATTTGATTAATTGTCTGAAAATGGAAGGCTTTTGGTCATTAAAAGGATGTGAGGAAAGCCATCAAATCGAGTCTTCTTGGATACTTGTGGGTCACATTTCCAAAAGTATTTGGATGGCTAAAGTGCTGGCAAAAAAAAATTCCACCTCAAGGTTTTTTTCTCTGTTTTTGACACTCAGAGGTACTGTACAATTGGTGCTGCCATGCTCTGAAAGGAGGCAAACTGGCTGAAAGGCTGCAGGGCTGGAAGCTGAGCTGTGGTTTCTCTTTCCAGCCACTGATACTGTCCTGCAGTGTTAAAATAGCCATAAGCTAATCACACCCCATCCTGCACCTCATTGCCGCCCATTTGTAAACAAGGTACAGTTCTGAGCACTTGCAGAAAGGCCTCTAGGATCAGGGAATGATAAAAAGGGACCATTTTCATTCTAGGGCAAGACTCAGGTTCATTGCCCAAGCCTTGCTATTTCTGCTGACCTTGCCCAAGATATGCTAAATTGTGAGTTACTGCTAACTGTGATAAGGCTTCTCTGGTGTGAACAAATATTCATTAGGAACTTAACTGAAGCAATTGCTTCAGTTTAAACAGCTTAACAGTGATCCACTGAATGCAGATTAGGCTACAGATCCTGTAGTATGGCTCATAGTGATACTGGAGATATGCACATTATGAACCCCCCAATCTGTTAGTTCTTCTCCCCTATCTGCGGAAAGTATTTTTATTTTGAAAAATAATGATCATAGCACCTGGGTTTTTTTAGGATGGGTCCATTCCTCAGGATCAGTTAGGAGCTCTTGCAAAGAAATTCCTTCTGCTGCAGAAAACTTGTGTTGCAGGTATGCCAACTGAACCAGCACGTATGGTGTGGGAATTAGGGGTTGCCATCGTGGAGATATTCAGATGGCTGAGAGATCAGGGAAGTTTTAAACTTTTACCTTTACTAAATCCATTCCTTAAGGACAACCTTTGTGCTCACAGCTGATAGTTTCAACCTCACCACTGTGTTCAGCAGACACACTGTGAGCCAGCTGTGGGCACTCTGTGCTCCAGGGGTTGCTGCCTCACAGCTGGCACTGATGGTTGTGGTCTTCAGTGGTCCCTGTTTGCCCATTTTTGGTGATCAGGACCAAACGCTCATTTATTAGAAAAGCCAGAACTGGGCTTGTCATTCTTATTTTCTCTGTTTATTTTTTTATTTGCTTATGCCTGATGGTTTTATGCTGTTTCCTGCCTTCAGTAAGGGAGAACTCACCTCCTCCCAGTATCACTTAATGTGCTTTTTGCTTTGCAAGTCATCCTTCTCACATGGTATTCAGGTTGTCCTGGCTATTTGCAGTCCCATGTGCTTATCTTACTCTCTGTCTGGTAATTTTTGTTAGCTCAATGCCATCTACTTGCAACTGCACCCATCTTTGGTAGTCACGTTGCTCACATACTCATGCAAAATGCTTATAGATGACATCTTGCTGCGCCTTGAGTGTTGCAAAATACTTATATTCTGTTGTTAGTTACACCATCCTTGAACATATTTAAAATGAAGACAGGCATATTAATTCTATTCTGACTAATACAACTATGATTTCTTGGTCTTGCAGACCTCTGTTTTGCTACACCTGCATATTCGCAATGTCACCCACCCTTCTGACCTGTCTTTCTGTGGAACAGCATGGTTGTAGCCTTAACTCTCTTACTGTAGGAAGCTGGTAGCCACACTGTGTTGTGCCTTTGTAAACAGATATTTTGTTGGCTTCTCCATGGCTATTTCTGCAGATATTGAATCTTCAATAGCTTGCTGGGGAAGAAAAGAAACTATATTCAATTACTAATAAGGCTCTTCAGACTCTACCTCAAGGATACAGAATGCTTTTTACTCTCCTGAGAAAGCAATTCTGCCAAAAATAAAGTCAAGGATTGGGCCTCATCTCTGTCAGTATGATATAGTATCATTTGTAGAAATAATGCTTGGATTAACTGGCAAGTTTGCTGCTTTGCCTTTGAACTCATCCTGTCACTTTGATTTGGGAAGCTGCATTCCTTGGTGGATAGAAAGAATGTGAATGAGATTTTCCTCAGCTTTGTCCCCAGGTCTACCACCATCCCTCCTTGTAACCCTGAACAAACCCCTGCGGACCCTATTAAAATACTGGAATAACAGCCAGACAGGACAAAAAGAAATGTTTTGTAGAAAACATAATTTTATTTTGTTATGGTTAGTGGTCCTTGGGACAATTGCAGGAAAAGTCCTTGATCCTGAGTGAACACAGCTATCCCAGTGCTCAGGACAAGGAGTCTCTGGGCATTTCTCTGGTGCCCTCTGCTCCTTGGCAGGTCTCCCTGGCAGGACCACACCCCAGGGGATTTTGGGATGTGAAAAGGTGTGCTGCCCATGCTAAGTGCTTGTTCTCCTACAGCAGGTGAGCCTGGTCTTCATGCAGCCTTTGAACCACTCTCACTCTTGGCTTGCTCATACCCTCAGTTTACTCATGAAAGGGGAAACGTGGCATCTGCCCCACAGAAAATGCTTAGGTAAAAAAGGCAGCTCTTCTTGGTATTGKTGTAATCATTCTCTGAGGTCAGGCTGGATGATGGGATGGCTGAAATGCCAACTAACTTGTTGCTAGTGTYCTCATCCCTCCCAACTGATGAGGTGTTTTGTCATCATCTGGAGGAGTCAAGCAAGCCTTCCTCACCCAAGATTTTCCATTTATCTTCTTGGATAGTGAGGGAAAGTACCTTGGAATAGGAGTTGGCAAGTAACTGATGGAGTCRAAAGGAATAAGGGTGCTTTGACCTAAGGAAAGCAAAGTGAAAATGTCACCTCATGGGTCCTACAGAGAACTTGGACAAACCTAATGTGGTAGCAAGGGTATTTGTCCAAGTTAACAAAATGTCATCCTTTGCATTTCACCAAGTGGTGCACCRCCTGCTGAGCCCATTAAACGCTCGCGAGCTGTCCCTGTGATTTGGGCCTCATCTTATGACTCTACTGCAGTTTAGTGAACTAGCCATTTAACTACATAAATATTAAAAATATCCAATTAACTTTGCTTGGATCTGTCTGGCACTAAGAAAGGAAAAATTCTAGGGTTTGAAATATATGACTTGGCATGATTATATGGTGAAATGAATAATATTTTAAAGAGTGATTTGTAATTATTTAATAATTAAAGAGCTCTTATGAATATTCTTGAACACCCTGTGGGAAAAAATAAATTGTATGCTGATTTCATCAAGCATTCAAATCTAATCAGAATTTATTTTTATAGCATGATTTTAAGCACAGTCTACAAGAACATTGCTACAGTAATGCAGATGGAACAGAGAAGTGTCACGCTGTAACAGTTCTGCTTTTTAAGTATAAGCTCCTGATTTTTCCACACAAAGAATTTTTCTGCACTTATGAATTGCAGCTGGACTCTATCCCAAGACCTGCAGCAGCTAGTCAGGTTTCATCAGTGGTTCAGTGACAGGTTGAGGGTGCATCAGTTTTGGTTTGTAAACAGATGAATGGTAGCCACCTGCTGTAAGGGAGATTGGTCCCATTCCTCCCTGTCTGGAAACAAAGACAAAGAGAGACCAAAAAGGCAAAGAGAAGATGCAAAAAGGGAACTTTTTCACACCTGACATKAAATCATTCAGTCTCAGCTTAGTCTCTGGAAATCCAATTTCCTTTAATTTCTCTTTCCATGRTATGTATATTGCAGCTTTGGGCAAATTTTAATAAGATTATGTTTTCTCTGTCTAATCCTGGAAGTATTTTTCCCACAGGTATAGCAGAGGTTCAAGAAAAAGGTAAATTATGTGAACCATAAATCATCCCAGATTTTTCTTAACTCGAATATTAAGGATCAGGCAAATTTTTATGTGAAACAGTTTTATCTTAACTAGTCRTCCAACAGATCTAAAAAGGAATAACAGAGGCCTTTGGATGAAGATTGTCAGAGATTCATCAATCCATTTTTAAAAGAATCACCCCTCCAGGCCAAGAAATCAATCCAGAATATTACACAACAATTTGCTATTAATTTCTGAAAGCAGTTTGGTACAGTCATATTTGATGGGATGGAAGAAGGACCAGACGGGGGCTTTCTTCCACATGGATGTCAATACAGTTATTACTTGTGAGGATATAATTGTCCTGTACCATTGCATGAATAATTCATTTTTAATTCCGTATTAGATTAATTTCATCTCATCCTCTCTTTGTGAATTGTCCTCCAACAAGCTGTAATTTTCTTGAATATATTTATTACTCAGAATAGACTATAGAGCTCATGAGTCATTCATTTCAGATRGGTGACATTCAAAATTTGAGACTTTCAGGATGGACCTACAGGTCACTTTTGTGCCGTTACACAGGCAAAATATACAGAACCAAGGTTCTACTTCCAACATGTATTTACAAACCTGGAATTCACTTGCTTTTACTATTCTGCAATGCTAACCCTGAATTCACCATCTCAGCAATATCTCTAGCAGGTTCATTGGCTGGAATATTTGAAAGTAGGAAGAAATGCTGAACAAATTAATTAAAAGAATCTTGAAGAAAATATTCATACAGCTTTTTATAACACTAAGTGACCTGACATTTTGCCAGAGATTAAATAGAGATTAAATTACCCATAATTCAGCTTCTCATTTGATTTTTTTCCTCAACTTTCTTTACTTATATAAATCAAATGTTGTTGATCAGAGTTTACCACTTTAACTATTTTTCCCCTAAAACTCCTATCTTCCCCCATTTTCACCTCACAAAACCACAGAAAGATTAAACCCACAATTTTTTGATAACTCCTTAAATTTTGCTGAGACTGAAAAGAATTTCCATGTTTCCAGGGGTAAACAGTTCACTTGGAAAAAAACCCCATTTTTTATACTAGATTTTTTTTTTATCAGTTGAATCATAGAGTTATTTCAGCTGATGTTTGCATTTCTAGTCATGAAACGCTTGTCTTATGGAAATTTCCCCCATCCAGAACTGGATTTCCTTCTGTTGCTCAGAAAAAAAGAGCAACATCCTGAACAATGGGATCCTACCAGCTATTCAGGGGTTGTAAATTGGGCCTGTAGCAATTAATTTTCCRCACAGCCAGTAGAGAATGGGAGGTATATCCAGAGTGCCATATACCCGCTGTAATAAAGGCATTGAGGGGACCTAGGAAGAAGCTGCTGTCATTTGAGGGCCCTACTCAACAGCACAGCCTAGGTCTCATCACCTTGTTGGCAGGTAAATTTGGGCAAAATGAAGGTTGAAGTGAAAAGAAATATAAAAAGACAGGTGAGCAGAAATTGATAGATCAGAAAAACTTGTCTGGAAAGGATGTACTTACAGTGTTTCTTCCTTATGTCCCCATGTAGCTTKGGAATGGAATAGAGAGGGACAGTTCTCCTCTCTGACTTTCTCCAAACAAAATGAGTCCTCAGGACTCTGGTTTYATATTTAGTCCACTTTCATCCATGCCTTGAAGCAACAGCATGCATCATGTTGATGTTTAGGCTCAGAGGAGAACTCTTCACCATCCTGAGGGACTTAAATGTTGTATCCTATTGTAGACGTGGCTCAAGAGCACTATGGCACCTCAAGGCAAACATTTATGGAAACATTTGTGTTTGGCTTCTGCAAAATGGAGCAAGTAGTTTTGGTACAGGGTTTCAAGTTACAGGGGTCATCTGATGTAATCTGAGCAGAGAGCAAGGTGAAGTCAGAATGTCTTTAGCAATTGTGTCCTGTGAGGATGAAACAGGCTTCWCTGTTCACAAGAGGATTGATAAATCACAGAAAAAGGCTGTAAGAAGGCATCATGCTGTGTGTCATGTGGGAAGCAAAGGGAGAAGCCCCTCAACTATAACCCATTCCTTCTGTGTCCTGTTACAGTAAAGGATCCCCAGGAGGCTCCTTGGCTTCCCTCCACTGATGCATTACATGTACCCTATTTTACTGCATGAGGAAGTCAAACCCCATGCTCAAAACCCTTGACATAATGAGGTTGACTGGATGATATGAGAAAGGAATAAAAGCTCCAGAAGTTAGAAGTTCCAGACAGGTATTGGTTTGTTAACACCTGAGYGTGTCCTGTGGCGGCATAGAGTGCAACTAACCTCACCAGCAATATTGAGCTTAATAACAAGTATTTTTGGTCAACACTGATACACAAAACGAGAAGTAGAAAAGAAGGGAAAAAAGAGACAGGTACAAGAAAAACAACTGAGTGAAGTAGAGAATAAATTATGAAAATTTTTTTTTGAAGTTTTGAAGGAGCCCATGCTTCAGCCTGTGTTCATATTATTCTCTTTTGAGCAAGCAGCAGTGACCTTTGTAACTATTCAAGTCTTTCTGACACATATTTTGTCATTCTGTTTTGTGGAAGAGTCCTGATGAGTTGGGTTAGAAATTACACCATGTACAGGATTACRTCTGCCAAAGATTAAGAGACAAGCATCGCAATTTTTGACTGTGGAGTTCTCAACACCAGAAAAAAATGTGGAATAAACACAAAAGCRAAGACTCATTGATCTTACCAGAAAATAGAATATTGTCTCTCTATTATCTCTTATGATTAAAGTGAGTTTAGCATTTCATATATATACAGTAAAGTAAAAGTACAAAATGAAGRGCAAATGCTGGAAGATATTCAGGATCTCACTTTTTTCCCTGTCTTATAGGAAAAAGTTAAATTGTGCAAAGCATCAGCATATGAAGAGCACTCATTTAAGAGTCAGATGCCATTTAGGTTATAAGCAGAATTAGTTTGCTGCTGTCATTACAGGGTCCAGTGGGTGCAGTTCTGCTTCAGCAATCCATCTCAATGTGTGGTGCAATGCATCACAACTGGTGGATTCTGCTTTGGATCTGCCTTCCGGAGAGACACCGGCAGTTTTGACAGGCCAGCCCTGAAAGGTAGGCAGTCCTTTGTGCATTCCCAAGACTGGTGTCAAGTGGTTTGTCAGGCCTGGAGTGTAGTGCATCAGTCTGTCTCGGCTGTGAAAGGCTTATCTCTGCAATAGTATTGGGGATTTCAGGCTGGTGCACACTGTTGCTTTAGGGAAGGAGAACAAAACTGTTCTGTCAGACCTGAATTAAGATGGATTTTTGTTGAAAGTTCTTGGAATTGATTTCTTTCCAGTTTCCTTATTGGTAAGAGACATCACAGTTGGGTTCAACTTACAAAATATCATTGATTTCTCTCCCCAAACCACAGATGATTCAGCTTGTAATTTCCTACAATTATAGAGCAGGTCTCCTTAGAAACTGCTTGTATCCATTCAAAGTTTTGTCTTGTGGAAGCCACATTTCCCTTCTCTTTGGCCCAATATGCTTGACACAAGACCAGAAAAAAAAAAGTGGAGGAAAATACAATAAACATTTTCCTGCTCCCATTACCTCTTTTCTGCTTCCTAAAAGGAGATTTGCAACATTGCACCTTCATTTGTCTCTGAGTGCCTTGGGATCGCGGGCCATCCCAAGTGCTGGGGCTGGCCATGGGTGAGCCTGCTCGTGGCTCTGCCAGCGTGTTGCAAAGCCTTTCTTCCCTAGGAGAGGCCAGGGTGCAACACAGAGGTCCTGGTTTCTCCACCCTGATGTAGCATAGTGCCACCAAAGGCCAGTCAAACTAAGCTGATTTCACAATTGGCTCTGGCTTGATTGCTGTCCTGTGTTTCTCCTCACACACAGCTCCAACAGTGCACAGAAGTCTCCACCTTCTCTTTGCATCCCCTGTGACCCGCTGCTTGTTCTTGCAGGGAGTCCCTGCCACAGAAATTGCTTGACTTCTGGGTTTGACAGGGAGTCTCAGATAAACCACAGGATCTCATTTAGACAGATAAATCATAAGACCTGATGACAGTTAGAAGAGCTTTGCAAGAGGGAATCTTGTGCTGGGACAAGGTCACACACAGTGTTTCTGAARTCTGCTCTACCCTCAGTACTTTTCTGAAAAGGTCAAGATAACATTAAATTGCTTTTACATTTGGAAAAAAATCCTCAGATCTTCTGCCTTAGTAGCTGAAAAATGGGTTTGTGCTGGCAATGGAGACAAAAACAGACTCAGTTTGCCCATATCTGTTCCTCACTGTGCTGTGAGAATCCCACAGACTGATCTSAATTCAATCATTATGGTGGCTGTAGACTGACACTTCAGTTAAGGATGTTAAATTCACATCTGTTATGTGGAAAACTTTAATCCATACCAGTAAAGTGATAGAGAAGGCATAACGAAGAGACATGAATGAAAGTGGTGCCTCTATTAGACAGAAAGTTGCAGCAATGTATACATGTGTTCTTACATATACATTTGTGGATGTGTATGTATACATATATGCACTCACATAMACATGTGGCTAACAGCTATGTGGAGGTATTGAAATATGCAAAGAATGTTAAAACCCACCATATTACTAATAAACTGAGAGGGACCTAAGAAAGGATATGATAAAAAGGAGATAGATGCCAGTTTTGTGGATGTGTGCTCTTCTTCCCTTTTATTCCTTCATCCTTTTTTTTCTGTAGGGAGAAAATCTTGCTCCTTCATGTGTTTATATTATGCCAGCTTTTACCAACATGGTTCTTTTCCCCTGAAAATAAACTTACTTCCAATACTATACTTGAAATCTGTTGTACAAAGATTTTTTCCTCTAATGGGTGGAATCTGGTTATCCCAACATCTTTCCTACATTGCTTCAAGTCTCTTTTTGTACCAGGCCCTTAAGCTGAACAATTCATTGTGAAATCAAAGGAGGCCAAATGCCTGTCTCAGAATGGGAGGCAGTTTGGGACACAGCCCATCATTTCAGTCAGCACTGTAAAGCCTTTTGGTGCAGCTAGGCAGATGTGCACATGGGGATTTAATTTCTGTAATTTTGTCTGTGTTCTGTGGTGTGGAGARGTGCCTGCTTATCACTGTGTCAGCTGGAGGGCAGCACCTAGCAAAGATTTTGCATAAACTGTCCCTTTGGGAGAGGATTTTCACATAATGTTAATGTTGAGGTCTGCTGGTAAAACAATGTTGTGGGACAGAGCTGAGAAGCTTTTCAGGCTCTATTAAATTTACATAGGCTCTACCCATTTTTAATCCTGTTCAAACATCCTTGTGTACAGCAAATAACTTCCATGATCCCTTAAAAAGCAGTCATGTACAGTGCACATTTGCACTGATGTACTTATTTAAAACCAAATATTTAGTAAAGGGGCTGAAATTGCCTATATCCTTCCTCTGTACAAATACAGACTACAAATACACCACTAGGCCCAGAGAAATCTTTTCCTTGAAATTAGTYTTGACTCCTAATTGTAGATGGGATATGTTTTGGGGACAGCATACTTTTTACAGACACCACAGACATGAATMCATATCTTCCCTAAGTGCAGTGTGGGTGATTTTCAAGAGCTTGCTCAGCAATCATTGAGATCTGTCCAGCAGTTTTGGGGGCAGTCCRTTCTGGGGCATGTGCACAAGCATGGTAGATGCCTCTTACAGAGAGCACAGGAGATGAGATCTAAAATCACATCAATAAACTCCTGGATAAGCTACCTGATTTACTGTCTGCAAAACTACATTTGGCTTCAAAAAGCTGCTTTGTTTTCCAAGTAATGGAGTGCAAGATATGTTCTGTCTTTTGCGATGAACATCAGTGGATGAGGATTATTATGCTAATTCTGGAGAACAAGGGAAAATAAGTGACCAGTGTTTTCTACCCACTCTTCAGTCTCACCACAACATTTTTGTAAAAGACRTCATTTCTGAGTGCTAGCCATTTGCTGAGCAGCAGCCTCCCCACTGCAGCTACTGTGCTGATACATTTCATCACCTCTTTTTATGTGTTTTTTTTTTGTTCCCGAGAATAATTATGAATTTAGTGCRATCATCCCAAATGCATCCAATATTGGGTACTATTCACTGCAAACTTCTGACAAGTAATCTTTGGCTTGTGGGCTGTTTGTGAACATCCATATTCCAAATATTTAAGAGAGGCATAAGCCATACTACATGTGTCTTTCTCCTGACTCAGTGCAAYTAATTTTCAGCAGTAGAGTTTCAGATTGTGAATTAAAATTTGGGTGCTATTATTATCTTACAGTACTAACTGGAAAGTTACAATTTCACTTACTAACTTGGAAATATGTTTGTGCTAAAGTGGTACAGAAAGTTACAGTGCTTCAGAATTCCCTTTGAAAAATAGGATTTTTAGATTTTCAAGATTTTCAATAGGCTTCACAACCCACAACCCCCTGATGAAAGTCAGTGGGACACTGTAATTCCATTTCATTAGGACTTAAATTAAATGTTCCGCCTCTGCCTTATTAGCACAGTTGAAACAGGTTTGTTTGAATCACAGAACAATTTCAGAGGATTTTCCTGGATCTGTTACTTCTACCTACATGAAGGTAACTGTTTGCAGCCTGGTTTACATAGCATGGACATGTTGTCTGCCTGATGTTAGGATGCATGATGCTACTCATGTGCACTCCAGCTCTCAGCATCCCTAAGCATCCATGCAGAGACAGACTTTGAAGGTTGGGCAGGGATTTCATAGGGAGAATCAGAGCAGGTGGATGCATTGCAAAACAGCAAAGATGTGGTCATCTGATGCACTCACATCAGTTTCCAGAGCTCTCTGTCACACTTTCTGTCTCCTTTTCCTCTAGCCCTGTGTTGCTGAGATATTTGTCAACAGAATGGAAATGATACTGTTCCGAAGGAGAAATTGAATTTAATATTAATGCTATCTCCTGTGGAAAAGCAAKAGTGAGTCAGAGCTGAGTAGAGTTTGTTTTATATATGAAGTCTTTCATTCTGGAGAGTAACTCAGAGCACAGAGCTGTGAATTTAATGCTACCAGCTTGGGAAGCTGGTAGGCAAACACAGCAGGCTTTGTGCATTAAGCAGCAATGTGCATTGCTGTGGTCATTAGAAACAGCTTCACTAACAAAGAAATAGGGGTAAAACGCTCATCAAAGTCTTTCTCAGTGGGCAGTATTTGATAAGTTCTACAAGAAGCTTTGAATACACACTGGGCTGAAAATGTTTAGTATCACCTTGCTTTAAATGGGCTCTGCTTTATCTTTGTCTTTCCAGCCTTCTTTATATTATACATTTTATTTATCTTCCTGCTCAAAGTGAAATTCTCATTAGCAGTGATTCCTATGTTCACGCTGCCCATATTTCCAAACAAAGTAATTTAGCACAATTTAAAAGGCAAGGATTCAGTAATACAAAGCTCAAAAAAAGAAGTTTTGTCTGTTTTAAAAGTAAACTCCACCTTTCCTTTGAGTGCCTTTTCTGTTATGTCTCATCAGCTGCGTCCTATGTCYTGTCATGTCCTGATAACATGCCTTAGTAGATGCTGTTGTAAGTAGCTGGTGCTACTCTGCACTTTAATTTCCTGTGAGAAAGGAGATTAGCTGCTGAAGGAACACTGCACAGCTCTGACACTGCTCTGTGGATGTCCTGGCAAATGGAAGGCCGTGGTTACTTCAGTTCTGCTCTGAGATGCTGCATTCCCTGTTTGTGGCCAGGCATGGAAGGCATAAGAGGAAGGAGGAGAGAAAGGATAGCAGAGCTGGAGAAAAATGYGGTGTTTTGTTGATGCTTGCAGGATCCAAGGCAGATGGTCAGTCACAGATGGATGCCTTGGGCTGGCAGGTCAGCCACAACAGCTATTGCTCTGGTTGCTGGCTCCCTTCCCCAGTTAACTGTGTGGCCTGGTCAGCTCTCTCTCTCTCTCTCCTTTCTACAGATTTTTCCCAGTCTGGACAGCTAGCTGTGGATGGCTCCTGATATCTCAGCCTTTTGGCTGCAGCACAGTCAGTCTCAAGATGGCTGAAAAGCTGAGTGCAAGATGGAGAGAAAGGGCAGACAAGGAAAGAGGAGCTTTGAGAAGAGGGGACACAGAGGATTGCATGTTTCTGGGTCCTTGCCCATGCAATGGATGTGATTGGGAAAGGTGCCAGTGGGGATCTCATGGAGCCATTGTGATTCCTCMTGTCCAATGAGGCTGTGTTCCTGCAGCGTAGCAGATGCAGGTTGGCCTGTGTCCTTTTTCCCTTCCTCTCCAAGTCCTTCTTCCCTCCCTCATCCACTTGTCTTTTTTTTTTTTTGGTTTTTTTTTTTTTTTTTTTTGAGGAGGCAAAAATGAGCACAGGCTCATCCTTTCATTTTCTTATCTCAATACTTCTGGTACATCTCTTTATATAAACTCATTTGTGACTCCAAGAGAACTCTACACATTCTTTGGGCTTTTCCAGCTGGAGGATTTTATGGGTGTAGTTCGGTATCYTTCTCTTCCTTTTTGCATCTTTACCATTTATGCTCAGTGTTCAAGACTAACAGAATATTTATAAATGTGGTGTGTGCTTCCCAAGCTTCTATTCCCAACTAGTGTAAGGCAGCAAAGACTCAGTCATTAGTATGCTTGCCCATGGGGACTCAACAACTGAATTTAAGGAATCCTCAGCTTTACTAACATTAATAAAAATTGGCAAAAATACTTTACTGCTTCCTTTCTTCCACATCCTTGGGCTCTTAGTCCCCAGAAAGTGAAGTGCTGCACTGGCATGTCACAACATGTTGAGTTTTTGAGCTGCTGTTTTTCAGGCTGTTGCCATCTGCCACTCAAAAGCACAAACATTTTTGGAGGTAACAAAGGGAATCTCTAACAAGTGCATCATAAAAGCATGCTCTTGGTGGTCTTAAATGCTTAAAATATTCCAAAGTATCTCTCAGTCTATAGTTTACTTCCTTACTTTTATTCCATGCTTCATTTAATAAAATCCCCTGCAAGAGAACAGAGGAATTAAAAAAAAAAAAAGAACAAACCCTTTCAAAGCCATGTGAAATTACTTCTAAAGCAGATGCAAATTCAGTCCTATTGTTCACAAATTGCTATGTGCAGCCTATCTGTGACAGGTCCTGAGGCAAGGGCAGAAGTGCTATCTCTACAGCACCATGAAGCTTTATGTCAGCAAACCTGTGAGGGATACACAGTGCCATCGATCCAAGCTCAGCTCCCAGTGGCAGAGCTCACTGGGAAGTGCCTGCTGGCAACAACATCAGAGCCAGTAACCTACAGGAATTGGAGCCTGGAGGATAAAGCTGGGGTTGGAGTGGGTGATGGAGGGAGGTTTATGGGCTGTCACGGCACACACACACACACACACACACACAGAGCCAGGGGCTAGGAGGGCCTCTGGGAGCCTGTGGATAGGAGCCCTCTGTGCCCTTCTCAGCAGAATTAATGGCGACACCAACAGGGACAGACAACGCTCCCTGCGCATGGGGGAATGCTGCTGCTTTCACTGCTCCCAGGAGTAAGGCCACAGTGCCAGGACTCTGACTGCCAACAGAAAGCTCAGCAGCTCCAGCTTTTAACTGTGAACAATACCTTCATACTCCATCACTCACTCCTGGCAAAGGCCAGCCAAATTTACAACCTCCTGCTGCTTTAATCAGGGCTGTTGTGTCTTCCTGTGCTGCTGGGTGCTTCTCCTGAACCAGCTCTTCAGCACTTTTAGGGGTATGTGCCCTTGTGACTGGGACAGCAGCAATGGACCGATTGSATGTGTCTTCATCTCACAGCAGAATTATTTTCATCTCCCCTACCTGTCATGCAGATCACATTACCTAAGAATAAGTCGGTTTTTTACTACTCTTTTCTGGACCATGCCTACGAGAGATCCCTGGGACAGTCTCAGCTAGAAAGAGCATCTCAGTGCAAAGGGCTCAGCTGAGTATGAGTCAAATGAATTGTGCAGACATCACAGAAATCCCAAGGAAAGAGACCTGTTAGCTCCTCTCTGGCCATCACTTTCATCTGGAGTCTCTATTTCTGGTGGGTATAAAATTAAAGTGTTATAAACCTGTATTATTTCCTTTTGTCCAATTGACATCCAGGAATTAATGTGTATTTAGTCCTTCCAGGTGCACATGGTAYTCTCCATGTTAATCATTAAAATGTGTTCTTTCTTAAAAAACACCACCAACAAAAAAGAAAACAGGTTGATGTTTTGACCTGTGTGTTGATAAGAGTGATAGAAGACAGATTTGTGATAGAAACAGTCCAGAAATGGCCTGTTACAAAAGACARCATAAAACTGTTCCCATCTGTCCATGGCAATGATTTAGACTGTGATTTTTAAAGGCACACCTGATGTAGTGATGTGTCTGATGCCAGAATGCTTTGTCAGGTTCCCAGACGTAAATGTGGGATGAAAAGCATCACTGGGTTGCCCACATCTGAAATGTTTAACTGCTAACTTTCTAGGCATTTTGTTGACAGACTTTATTTCTTTTTGAAGGAAAGTTACTTGAATAAGATCTGTGTTTTTACACAGGTCTTATTCAAGTCATTTTCCTTGTTGATAGTCCCAATCAGCTACCTATGTAGAAGTAATATTTCAGGGTATTTGCTCCCATTTCAGAGTMTTCCATGAGAGTCAGTATGTGTGCTTAAACCTGGCAGATACCTAGATGAGGAAACAGGCTATTCTGCTCCTCCCTTCTCTGGAGAACTTTCATCTCTTTAAGTACAACTTAAAAACCCGAAACAAGCAAGCAACAAATAAGACTCTTCMTTTAACTTCTCTAGCCTTAGACAGRGCATCAGTGATCTCACTCTGTSTATGGGCTCCTTGAAAAACACATCACCCTAACTAATGCTCTTGAAAAAACAAAGGAACCCTACTCTTTCAAACCTTCATTAGGTTTAGGAAACCTAAACCTTCATTCAGGTTTAGGTTTCAAACCTTCTTTCAGGTTTAGGATGTGCCCTCAATGGACTAATTCCCAGAGAAATAGAGAGAGCAGAGGATGGGGTACAGATGTTCCTGGCAGAAGTGCATCATTTAAGCACCACAAAACCAGCACTGCAGATGCCTTTCCTTGCTGCTGTTGTTGAACTATGAAAAAAACATGTATAAGGGTTGCCCTAGATGGCAGTTTTTCTGCAAACTGTACTGGCCTAACTACAGTTAGTCATAAAGGTTCCATCTATGCTGTTTTTCAGAGGAAATTGAGTTTCCCCAGGGAAGCCTTTGACTTGGAAAGTGTAATCTTAGTTTTGAAGGCAAAATAGAGTATGATATCCTATTATCCACTATCCTCCCAACCCACCTGCCCTATTTCTCTCAAAAAATATGTAGGCTTCAGTCAAAGAAGAGACCCATCTGTTTTAAATTGAATAATAAATATTTTCCAAAAGGAATAAAGAAGTTTTTACAAGTTTAATTAATTTTGTATTTTCTAAACCCACTTCCTTGCCCTGAACTGAGACAGCTATGAACATGTGCAGGAATACATTCAAGAAACRTATTAACAACCTAATAAAAATATTTACTTGCATTGACTTTGATTCAATTAGAGATTTATTCTAATTATCCAGCAGAAATTAACTAGCTTGCCTTATTAGATACTAAACACAATAAATTCAATCATTCATTCAATCAGCTTGAATAACTCACAGGGGGAAATGGTGCAATGAACCAAATACCCTATTCAGCCTGGTAAGGGGTGCAGTCTGCTCAGTGCCTTGCAGGATGAAGCCTTCTGTGTGCTCCCCYTCCTGTGGGTTTGCCCTGCAGCTCCCAGCCCCTGCAGGGATCACAGAGACATGAAGGGATAATGAAGTCTCTGTCTATACAATTATAATGAATTGCTAAAAGTATTAGAGGTGCTGTAAATAAATCATTATATCAGGCTCATTTAGCCTGATTCCTACTCTCAGATGGCTTGTAATAGAGTCCTGTCTCTGAAAGTCAGCCATTSCTTTGCAATTAGATTTATCACTAATCAAAAATGGAAGGTATCCTGCCAGCTTTCAATTGCACTTAGAAATATTGCGTTAAGCTCAAGCCTCAAAGCTGAATTGATTCATTTATTCRAATTTTAAAACCACCCATCTGCAAATATTTAAATGCCCTAACTATTAATTAAAATTTACAATGACCATGCAGTGAGGTACAGCGTGCACATTAACCCAGACATCACAGCACTAGAAGAGCTCCTTTTACCTCCCGTCTCCTGGCAACACACCTTCCAACTTCCTCAAAAGCTCCATTCACTAGGGAGATAACAGCAATTGCATCTCTGCAAGATGCAGGTGTCCCTTTTCATAGAGCTTGAGGGGATGACCAGTCTTGCAGGGACTGTGCAGACAGACCTGCAGCAATTGCTCCTGGGGCAGAGCTCCCCTGTGACAGGACTTTGCCCTCCAGGCCACAGGAGAGTTTCTCCCGGCTCAGGACTCTCTTAAAAGGCATCTCCCTTGTCTGCCTTGCTGCCTTGCTTGCAGCCCAGACTGTATGTATGTACCTGATGCCTGGCTCCACACTGAGTTGTGCTTGCTGCTGACCTGCTCAATTTCATCTCCTTTGGAYCTCAAATCACTTGCATGGGTAGAGAAAGAGGGATTTTGAATCCTGGAAGGTCTCAGGCCACTTCAAATTCAGGACCAAATGCCTATGCAGAGGTGAGTACAATCTCTATTCCCCACTACCAAGTACACCCACAAAATCCCAGCTTAGTAAATTCATCTTCTGCCAATGTGTACTTGGCCAGGATACCAAACAACATTCTGTGGGGGTAGATGTAAATAAAATCCCTTTATCATTGCAATCTAGCATCTCTTGGCAGCCATGGCAACTGAATAACAGCACTCAGATTTTGTCATCAGTGATACAGCATGAAAGTTTATATAACACAGGATATGTTTACACCAAGTTTCATACAAGGAAGGCAAAAGGTAATATTGTATTTACCCAGARCTACAGTAGAACCAGGTATGCAGAAGAGAAAATATCTGGATATCACCAGATTATATTTGGTAGTTTAGTCCCTTTCCTATCTCATAAATATATTTAGGTGTCAAAATAGTATTTGAAATTTTTCCTCAGTGAAATTCATTTCAATGAGCAGCATTCTGCTAATCTGTATACAATGACCAGCATTCCATGACTCTGTACACACAGTCTTCAAAGCTGCTTTGGAAATACTAAAGTGTTTTCCACCACCATGCCATCCCATGAAGTACTGATATCGGATATACTTCACATGTCAGTCTTGATTCCTCAGGGGATGACTACAGAGAGGGAGTAACATATGCCTAGGGACAAGGAATTTGTGAGAGTAAGAAGTATTATGTGAAGCAGAAGTGCACTTTATACAAGGCAGCAACCCAACCCGAGTTTCCATCCAAATATCTTYAGAGGTCTGCTCTTTAGGAAAGTACAGTCTTAGCTATTAGCTAGACACAGGTAATATTAAAAGAAAAAAGTCTCTTTTCTGTTGCCCAAAATAGTATGCRTTTCACAGAAAGGAATAACTTAAACAAACATTCCCTCTTTCTGACTATAATAGGCATATATAAAAGCGAATATAAAAKAGAAATAATACGGTAATCTCAACCTAAAATTCTGGAAAGCATAGAATAATGATTTTGCAATTTAATTTTGCTACTTCATTGCAACATGTTGCTTGGCAGAGTCCAGTTAGTCATAACTATGACTATTCAGAATATGGAACTAATTAAGGTAGCAATTAAGYGGCATCATGCTATAGATTTCAGTGAAGTGTTCACAGTATGCCAATGTTTATACTCACCTGTAGTAGTGTGGTCCAAGAAAACTTCTCTGAGCAAAACCACGTTGGACCTGGTGCTGCACGGTGGGAACACAGCTCTGTCCCTTCTGATATACCAACCACAGACTAGGAAATATCTTGCCTCTGGTGAGAGAAGGTCTTCCCAGCTAAGTAAAACAGGAGTTCCCAAGATGCTCAGCAACATCTTTTTAATTCTTTCCCCAGWTTCTCGGTCTCAAGTGTAAGGTCTTGGTGTAGCTCCTGCACCATAAGGATGAGGTGCAAATTGATCATGAGGGAAGATGCTGCTACATGAAGAAACTAAAAAAATGCACCTGAGCYAGAGTACAAAACTGAAAGAAACTCAGCTCTCCATAGCATGGCCAGCACCTCAAACAAATTCATGCTGCTAATTTCCAGGATAATTCCTGGAACATCTCATGAATAAAATCTCCCCTAAAAGCTAACAGCAAATGCAAATCTATCAKATCCACAAGTCCTTACTTCCTKYTGTGTCATAGTCAGTGACACCTCTCTGACATAACTATAACAGCAATAAACCAGATCCATCATATTTGTATGAAAACCAATGACATACATTGGAACTAAGGAATTTAACAGAACAATATGTTTCAACAAAACAACTGTTTCAGTTCAGCAGAAGCAGCAGGAAATAATTCAGTTTTATTTTAGAAAACTCTTCCTTTTTCTATTAAAAACATTTTAAAAACTCACAACAGTTTGAGTTAATGTAAAGGGAACTCTTTAGTCAGAACTCAGAAAATGAGAAAATGGAWGATTAAAGTTATAGCACCTATAAACTTGGCCTCCTTGAAGTTACCAAAGCTAGCAGAGAGTCTGAAGATAAAAGGGATAATTTAGAAGACKAAGAAAATGTGGTAGAATAAAAAGCAGGGACAAAAGCTACATTAAAGAAGTTATCACTCAACGTGCTGCTGTGCAACACATTATTATATCACAAACTTTACCTGCAGTTCTGTGAACKTAACAAAAACAAGAGGAGGTAAGTCTGAAACATTCAGATCAAATTGATACATCAGMGACTTGGATATATGATCTGGGCATTACTTTAAAACCAGAAACAGTGCTRTGGGGTCCAGGATGATCTATGATTTTAGCAGTGAGTGTTATACAAAAGGCTGGATGCAGACCTTGTGCCACATGCACAGCCTGTCCTAAGCAGTGGCCTCCTACCGCATCTGGTAAATCACATCTGCACCACAGGCTTGAGGCTGCACAGCCCCCCCTGTCAGCTCAGGGCCTGGTGCTGGCCATGTTGTAATGACAGACATGCAGGATAAGTGTGTTAAAAGCCCTTAAAGTCAGGAGTGACTGAGTCTGACTTKTAACCAGCTGTTGGACTCTGGCTACCTCTGTAGTCAATGGGACAAGCTACAGATTGGGACTGTAGGCACAATGGCCAGATTGTGACAACTTTTCTCACATCCACTGAGTTCTTACCTCYGCTGGTTGCAAAGGGTCTGGCAGCCTTGTCTGCTACCCCTCTAAGTCATAATTGTTCTCCTGACAATGAGGGATGTCTTAACAGCCATCACCTCAGGCTGGCTTTGGTACAAAGGCAAGTGGTCTGAATATGGTCCATATCCATGCTACTAAAACAGAAAAGGTTCAGGTGCTCAGCTGCTGTACCTCAAGCCAAATAGGATGGACAATGTCCACAGTGCCTTGCATAGGACCCTATAGAGCAGCCTTGTTTGGGAGAGAGCTGGCTGAGACAAATCATCAGATGAGCCATTGTGATGATCAAAGATATGATGTTTGACCTTGCTCCCTGATAACACCGACCCATAAAATCTAATCAGTTATGCAACACAGCACACAGACTGATGTAATATTCCCTGTAGGAAAAAAAGAAGAAAAAGTCAGATCTACCTGAGAAGGTCAAAGTCTGCATTCTAACAGCTTACAGTATTTATTAACACCTCTAAAAATATTGAGAGATTCTCACGCAGTCAAGATAGTTTCAGTAGCACTTACATTACGAAAGACATCTCTCAAGCTTTACAGAAAACCATGACCTTGCCTTGCAGAATTCTACTTTTTTGTGCTAATGGRCAGATAGTTTTTTTAATTCCACCTGCTCCCTTTTACAGGAGGCTATATTTGCTATACTGCAAAAGAGCTAATGAAGGCATTCTTATAACTAATTCTGGGCTAAAGGGATGAACCAGATGACTCAGAGGCTTTGGTTGCTGCAATTTTGTTAGGCTCATCAATGGCAACATCTGTTTCTTGAGTGCGTGAGGCAGGAAATATTTTCTTTCCTTTTTCAGTTATTGGAATTATTTAACAGAGGAGGGGTGAGGTAGAGAGCTGGCTCCATGCTGTCACAGCTACAATATTACCGGCATTTCAATTTTTTCATCAGAAGATTGTTCATGGCTTTATGCTGGATATCAGTGAAGGCCAGGCCACTGTGGGTATATCTGCASGGAAACAGTGACAGTTCCACCAACACTTTCCATCTGCTGAATCTTCATCCAACATGGAAGTGGTCTATCTCCTAGTCTGAAGGACAGGAAAATTCTCCTGTAGTTTTAACTGTGAATTGACACAGAAGTCATATCCCTTACTCAAACCAYATCCACCTTTACCTGCTTTGGAGGAGAGGGTACAAGACAGTGAGGATGCAGAGGCTGACAATATTAGACTTGAAAGCAGCATTGCACAGGCTCTCCTTCAGTGACAGCCATGTAGATCTGTCCCAGTCCTGCCCTGAATGTCTAATACAGACAGCTCCACCAGTCCTCAAGKAAGAGGCAGACAGAGAACGTCTTTCTTATAAAGAAATAAAACGTTGATGCAAACAGTTCCMGTGTGACTACTCAAGGAATAGCTCACCTGTGTGAGAAGGAAATTCCTAATTCTATCACATACCRAAAACAAACCCGTAAACAGCAGTCCTTCCCAGAAGTATTCGGACCACTCTGCCTATGAGCACTTGGACTCTTTCAGATCTTCTCACTGTATAGATAGCAGTGGTACATCATGCATGAAGGCCAGGTCCCTTAGTCTGCTCTGGTCTGTTTACATTGAGTGCAGGAATCACACTGAAAGGATCTCTAGAAGGTGTTTCAGAGGTAGAAGGGCTTGTCTGGGAGAGCTGAGGATGGAGAGGCAAGCGTAAATCAAAAAAAATCACTGACTTTACTAAAATCCAATCACATAGCCTCCTGTGTCAAGGGGGAGAATAGATGAGCTGGTGTTAGAGGCATGACCAAGAGATGCAGAGCTCTAGCAGATATGCAAAATGATTTTGTGCCGAGTTAGGTCTTYCCAGGGTGTCTTTTGTCACACATACATGGGCCAACCCCCAAATTGGGAGGCACGATTTCTATTCTTTGCTCCTTTGAAATTCATCCAGAATCTACACTCTCACCCTAGTGCCACAAGAATGTCAGAATCTATTCTAGGTAGGAGATATTGAGAGTAGAGCTGACAGAATGGGCTCTAAACCTTATTTACTCTTCTCTCACCCATGCCAAAGCAGTGCCACACAGTAAGATTAGACRCATTCCTCCTGATACTGGCTGTAATGAGAAACAAGGAGTAATGAGGTGATTTATTATGCCCTGTCTCTCCCAAAGACCTCAACATGCTGGCTCTGTCCTGTACTCTCCTGCAGCTGATTTCAGAGGGACAGAACTTCACTCAATCTTTTTCTGCAACAAAATRTCCTGCCTGTTGCCCAAGACAAAGAAATGAGGAGGTGAGGCAAGTCGCCAGGTTCTCAGAACTTTCCCTCATAAAAACARTATATGTGCTTACTGTTCATCTAGATTAGAAAAATTGGAAAGGGGAAGAGAGAACAGTAAATTGCACAGAGCGTTTTATGGAATGGAAAATGCAGCACGACTGCTGCAGTGAAGTTCGTTTAGCCCATAAACATGTCATRGCTTGATGGAAAACACCACAGTCCCTCAAACGAGTCAAGATTCCCCAAGAGGACTTTCCACTGAGTTCAGCATGATTTACCAAATAGAGAATGAAGAGCTGTGGACTGGCTTCAGTGGCTAACTATCCCCTGGCTTCAGACACTCCATCTCTTAACTGCTGTAAGTCTTCTGCACTCCCAAGTGCCCCAAAGTCTTTGGAGTAAGAGTCTTGTTGTGCCAAACATTGTACAAATAGAAATGAACAAACAGACCTTGTCCTGGGGACACCATGAGGCTATCTTCAGATTTTTACTATGCTTTAAAATATGTGCCTGAACAGAATTTAAGGAAGGGATGAGATACTTAATGTAGAATTGAGAACTTGCTCAGGATAGATTAGATTCTTAGGCTTTCACGCTTGCATACTTTCTTCACCCTTGATCCTCTTGATTTCTTTGAGGCTCCTGATGAAATAAAGGTGTAATAGATCCAAACCATGCTGCTGAAAGGCTGACASCAGCGTCCCTGGTGATATTGCTGGTACTGCTGAGCATGCAAGCAATTGCAGGATATCCAGGCTGGTCTCACTGGGTAGRCAACTCTCTAAAAGAGTGTTGCTGGTACAGCCATGGTATGGTGCAAAGTTTAATTAGTGTTTATTCTGTCTCACACTGGGYGGGACGACAAAAGCAGGGTGAGCAATTCAGGCTGCCTCCAGCCCACAGCTGCCAGGGTCCAGCCTCTTATACCACTGATGGAAAAAAAGGCCACTGTAAGTTRGGCTACTGTGTGTCATTTATCAGCCTTATCCCGTGGCTGCTTGAAGTCACAAAAAATGTCTACTGTGTTCACTGGGTTAGCCTTTGTAAACCCTGCAGGGTCTGATGATGCTGAAAGTGACCCACAGTTCCTCGCTGAACTGAGGCAAGCACTAGTGTCATACCAGCTTATAATAACAAACAGTGCTGATAGGCCCAGTGGCCTTCTTCATTAGAAATAAAAGTTCTATCATGTGAATCTGGGAATCCAAACAGTTTTTCCTYTACTGATTAAGTTACAATGAAAAGAAGCAGAGGTAACAAGCTTGAATTTCAAMATAATTCACAGAAAAAACCAACAGTCCTTCTCTCAATACAGAAGACTATTCTGGGACATATCCTAAAAATGAAGTTGGCATTCTGTTTGCCTCACGTAATGTTTATCTCATGCTGGTTTGCAACAAGAAAAGCAGTATTTAAGCAAAAGCTAGATTAGGATACSTCTGTTAATAATGTAGGAAATTATTTTTTAGTCTCTTAGGCCTGCTTTCTTTCCTCTGAAACTCTCTCAGGCTCAGGTTGGATGAGGGTCGGAGCAACCTGGTCTAGTTGARGATGTCCCTGCTTATTGCAGAGGGGTCCCTTCCAACCCACACAATTCTTTGGCTCTATGACTGTATGTCATGTGCAGTCTGACACCTGATTCTGTTTCTTGCTCTGCAGCAAGGACATGAAGGAGAAACCACATATTCCCTGGTTATGGCTTCCTTAACCCAGCCATACAGCTCATCTGTGTTTGGGGTCTACTTTGACAGGCTGGCTATAAGACACACCTGAAATGTGTCACAAGGGCTTGGGAGGACAATTCTGAGCCACCACTGAGCAGGTTTGGTCAGAGTGGCCAGTCCAGCACCGCGTCAGCAGACGTCCCGGCTCGGTCCTAGCAGAGCTGTGGCTGCATCAGGCAGGTGCTGTGCCCAGAGTAATTAGATCCGCCTCCAGAAGAATAAGGAGCTTGGGCTGACAGACCAATGTAATTATATTAGCTCTTCTGGAGCTAATTCAGGGACCACAGCATTTGGCTGAATTGCATAGGCTAGATATTTCAGAAGTTACTCATTTTGAATTATCTTTGATAAGAACTCACAAGGGAGAGATTTAGAACTGAAGTTGTAAGTTCCATCCATCTCTCCCTCCTGCTTCTGTTAACAATGCCTCCTGTGGTGTTTTCCCTTCTAGCCCCAAAACCTATAGCGCAGCCACACGAGACTTACAACCCCTCCAAGCTCCAGTCTCCATCAGGAGGGATGACTCTTTCAGAGGGCATCTGACACATCTTCCCATTCAAYCTCGGAAAAGAGCTTACTCCAGCTATTTTCAGGATTGCAGAATGGGGAGGTACACCATTAAAGAAATKAAAATGAATGGTGTCAAGCACAAAGGAATCAGGTTAGGTTAATGATATTGGAAGGTCATTATTAATTTTTGCTGCCTTTTCAGAGTTCCTTTWTTTTTCCAAAGCAGCTTAGATACGTTACTGTGATAAGCACAGCATAAATGTTCAGTCAGACAGCCAGACACTGTACCTTCACCTTATTATGTGTGACTGAGACTGCAAACAGCTCAGATCAATCTCAGAGATATTAAATTAGAGCTGAATCTCACTCCATCTCCCATACAAAATAAGCTGAGCTAAATCTGAGGTAATGCCCATATCAAGAGACATTACAAACCATATTCTGTTGGGTGAAGATTTATTTTTAGTTTTTCCACTGAATATTTCTGGTTGTATGAACAATGGGAAAGAAGAGAAATTCTCAGCATTAGAAATGCATTGAATCTGTACATGCATTATGTWGCAGCTAGGCGTTCTGTCTTTAAGACAGGACCAAATAATGATTCTTGCATAATGTAACTATATGACAACTAAAAAGAAGCCCTGGGTTGAAATGGGAAGCAGAGAATATTACAGAATCATAATAACAAGGTCATTTGAAAATGAGGGCAAGTAAGTAAATAACTAAAGGAAAGAAAATTAGATATAATGAAAAGAAAGGAAACATTCATCATGGAGCGGGTGCAAAGCAAGGAATAAGTTAGATTCCTAAATGAAATCAGCACATACCRGCAATTTTCTCTCTCTGCAGGGTTTAAAAGTCTTCTCCCATTCCCCATGCTGTTACTGCAGTTCTTAGGGGCATAAAAGGACCCTGTGTCATAAGCCCAAGTCATGAGCATCATCATGACAATGAAATTGGTTTAGGCCATCTCAAATGGTTTAGTGATCATGTTCTGGCTGCCCCTGMAATGACAAGCAGAGCAGAGACAGGTTACAGGCTAACATGCTGTCCTAGGACCACCCAAATTGTCTATTGCTAAAATCTCTTTGGTACATTTTTGTCTTTTTTTTTAATACTATTTTCCCAGACATTTTCTGGACTTAGATGGGATGAGGGACAGCCTGAATGTGTGCATGCCTTTCTGATGAGCAAGGAGAAAGGTTTGCTATGTGGTGATGGATTGTGCTGCCCACTTGGCCTCAGGACAGTGTGTTCCTCAGTCTGTTTTATTTGGTAGAGCAAAATGAAGCCTTTGAGAATCATAGAGGTCAAGAAAGGTACCAGAAGACAGGAAAAAAAAGACAATTGTAGTTACTCTTCTTAAACAGGGAAAAGATCAGTCAACATCAGTTCCTGCTAAAAATCCAGAATAAATTAATCCAGGACTGCACCATGTATAAGGACCYGAAGGGTAACAAAAAGATAAATAATAGTCCACTGGGATTCATCATAACCAGACTGCATCATACCAACTAAGCTTCTGTCTATACCAACATCTTACAGTGGAAGCAGTTAATTCAACATATTTTTATCAGAACACTGTCTCATATAACTTTCTCATTAAAAAATCTACATGACTGTCCATCCTACATTTGACTATCCATTAGCAGAAAATGCTCAATAACTGCATTCTTGAGGAGCATCTCCTATTTTGATTTAATTCCAAAGGAAAGCAGGTTATGCACCTCGAGACTGCTCTGTAATAGAAAATAAAACATTTTATGTGGAGATAAAGTCAACCACTTCAAGAGTATTCTTGTAACAAGTGAAATACTAATGTACATGTATACTGCTGGGCATCATAAACTGAAACATAGTTTCCCTTAAAAAATGGGAGCCATCAGATCAGGCTTTACATGCAGAAGAACAGCTTCCAAGGCATACCGTTTTGTTCCAGTTTTTTTGTAAGAACACAGTTGAAGCTGTTTGTTCAGTTCTGGGTATCAAAAAGAGAAACCGGAGACAGTCTAGAGGAAAATGTTATTGAAAGTATGGCCTCTTGGGAAAGATTAAAGGACTTGAGATTGTTTAACTTAAAAACTGGCTGAGGACATGACAACAGACCACAGATGTTTTCAGAGAGAAGAAAATAATCTGTTCCTTCTTCCCATAATGGGTAGCACAAACAAGAATAACAGGAAAAGTCTCCTAAACCTATGGATGGGGAAGCACTTGCACAGATTGTCTATGGAGATATGGCAGTCACTATCAAGGAGGACCAGTAGAAATTAGACAAGGAGGAGGGATAGATGACCCTTCCTTAGGTTACATGGGCAGACWAAGCCAGCTTCTGAGTATCCTTCCCAATCCAGTTTTTCTATGACTGTGCTCACTCCTCCTGATTTAGTGGAAAGTTATTTTTCCCAAATATCCTTGTTTCAAGCAGTGAAGGGCAGAATGGTTTTTGTCACAGAACAACTTAGGATGTTTTCCTGGGTTACATTTTGAAGCTGTTAAGGTAAAATCCTCTCTAGGAATCCATCGTGCACATCTGACTTCTGTGGAGGTCCCACTCCTCTTGCCTCTACTATGGGATGGAAGAGAGGTTTTCGTTCTCTTTAGCTCATAATTTCAAATAAATGTGGTTGTGCTCAGCTAGAAGAGATCATGGAAGTGCAGATCACATGCAAAAATAGAATTTTAGGTGTCTTGGAAAATGTGTTTATTTGGGCCTTTTGAGGAAGTGTTGAGGAGATTGTGGTGAAGACTGGAATCTGCATAAGCTATTCTCAAGCTGCTGTGCTTCTGTCAAGTGCCTTCAACAGAAGAACATAAGGACAGGAGAGAGTAAAAAAAGTGGAGGTTACTGTAATCACCAGTTACAGTGGCATATCCTCAGGGCGAATAAAACAAACACCTGCCCCCTGACTACATATAGAACAGCATACTATATGCAGTTTTTCTGGATTATCTAGTACTAAACAGCATAATCTTTATGTACAAATCCAGTGCATGTGCATACTCCAAGGAGGAAATGTAGGTTACTGTGGATCTCCATGGTTCCACCTTCCTCTCTAATATGGTGCAAGTGGCAATAAAGAGACGCCTTTTCTGAAGCCTGCTGCAGGAGGACATGGGCTTGAGCAGATGCTTAGAAGCTCAGAGCACTTTTCCCCTTACAGAATGAATGCCAAACTTCTCACACATCACACCTGCTCTTCAGGAAAAACATGACATTTTGCACCAAGTCAAGAGAAACACAATGACCTAAGCAGTGCTGTATTACTGTGTTGATGACTAGATGTGCAGTGACATTTCAAAAATGAGCACTGGCTTTTTTTGAGCTCTACAAACTCCAAAGCTGATTCTTTAAAGCCTCCATGCATGGAATTCACATTGACTTGTGTATATGGAGGACTAGCAAGGTCAGGCCCTGAATATTAAATAATCACTTGTCATTCCTGATGTTGCTGCTTAGAGCTGGTGTAATATTATTTTGTTTCGGCAGAAACTATTCAAAACTTTTTCATACTCTGGGTTTTACTGAACTGAGAAGACTAATATTTATAAAGCAATTCTTCCAGAAAGGAAGCCCTCAGTCTTTTTCACCCCTCAAGAAATCCCCCAAATCTGAAGGGAACATAACAGTGGCAAAATCTACCAACAAAGTAGTCACTGAAACAAATAGTCAGTGTTAAAAACAATATGAGGCCATTCCAAAACAATTTCTTTTTAGGCAGTCTAGACACTGTGGTGGCAATAACAGGGAGAATTTAACTTTCCCAAGATACAACATCCATTTTTTTTTAGCAGCCAAAAAGCTCTATAGGACAGGAGAACATACAGCCAAGTTTTATTTTGTCAGTGCTGTTAATTTTTTATACACAGTGAAATAAATTGTGAAGCTGTAGGTGTTAGTAGAGCCTGAATACAATGAACTGCAGAGGAGGAGAAACTCTGCCTCCTGGCCTCCAGGACTCTGCAGTTCAAGTCTGTGATTGAAGCCGGACTGAAATCAACTTCTGCTGAAGGCAAGGTTTGGCTTGTCCCTAGAGGATAAACTCCAGCAACTGTAATGGTCTGAGCAGTTTATTTGCTCCCCAGGGAAAATATATTGAGGACCTGTAGCTGTGGAATGACTCATCTACTCACAATGCATGAGGGGATGGAAATTCCTCTGTTCCATGAAAATAGGACATATCCTCTAAGTATCTGGAAAACAGTGGTTTTCCATCAGGCAAAGTTTTGCTTCTGTAAACCAGAATGAATAAAAATAGAAATGCAGGGGCAAGAATGAATGCTGATTTCTAGAAAACTGGGGACTGCAAATATAATTGACTGAAAGATAACACACAGGAGCAGTACTTCTTTATGTAGTGGGTGATATACCTATTAAACAGATTTTTAAATTTTTTTTTAACTAGACCTAACACTCCATAGGGTAAATTCTTATTAGTTGGAAACTTCATCACTAAAAGAGGAATAGTCAATCAGTAGAAACACTACAGGAACTAGACATCATTACATGAATGACAGATGGCCTGAGCAGCCTTGCAAACTTTATGAAAGTTGTTTTCCATTTGAATGAAAATGAAGAGAAAATGTAATGAAATGAGGTTGCTCTTTCACCATCCATGGGTTGTATCCAGCTCTTGCTGAAGTTGATGATGGTTTTGTTCCATGTATAGCAGCCACCTGCTGTAAATGGTAAGCTGAATTTCAATTTTAGCTGTATGTTAGGGGAGAATCTGGGAACAATGTGGCTCAAGGCTTTCTTYAGAGCAAGGCATTCAGTCTAACTTCCTAGCCCTATGAAAAAGACAGATAATTCATATTTCTGGASTTTTATTTCCTTCAGGGTGATAATACATCTGCTACTACATGCTTGTTCAGCACTTTGTTACCCTGGTTTGGCTGGTATCCCTGGGGAGTGCCCTCTGACAGATGGCATTAGTAATATTAATGATAAGAAAGAAAGATCACTATTGGCATTAGCTTCCTGCTCTCTGGAGAGCCTGAAGGTGTGCAAAGGGCTGGAAGGGGATAGAGGGTGCTCTATTTCCTCTGGGTCAGGATTAAGGCTGCTGAGGAGGATGAAACCTGCCATGTGCTGTGCATGGCCCATAAGTCCAGAGAGTTTTAGGTCGTGTCCAATACAAGCACCACATTTATTAGCAACAGCAACTACTGCTCAGTAGTTGTACTAGAAGCAGCCATAGTTGTAGTAGTAGTTATAATAACAAATTGTTATAACAAATTAACTGACTGCCCTTTTCCAAGGGAGTTATTATCATTTGGGCRTAGTAAAAGGAGGTCTGTGGGGAGTATGGGGTCTTCTAGCTCTATCACACTGATTGCCCCTATTACTGCTCTTATAAATCTGTTTGGTTGTTTCATTAATCTGCTTGGCTACAGCTAGAGTTAATGTTTAAGGCAGTTTTTCTGCTGTGTAGTTTCCCTGTCTGGGACTCCTCCAATTTCTGGAGCATTACCTCAAGGTAGTTTTTGCAGCAGCTTTGAGAATACCTCCAGTGAGGTATGCATAATATGCTATTTACCGAGAAATTCCTAAAGAAAAAAACTTGCCCTTTAAAATAACCTTTACTAAACCTAGGCAAATAGATTTAGAAACATTAGAGCCAGAGCATTTTTATCTACATGAAAAGATTACTTTTTTTTTTTTTAACAACCAACAGCTGTGCTTCTTGGATAAGCCCCTGCAGAAGAAAACATGTCCATAGCTGTTACAGCTATTTTAAAAGGCTATTGCCAATACCTAACTTTGCCGCTTTCTTCTCAGTGTTTTGGAACTTCAAAATAAAATTATTTCTTTTGTAAATATCCTCTGAACTGCAAAACAAACCCTTCAAGACTTCCTCCCTAATTTTCTGTACAGAGGCAAGGTGAGCAAACATGGGCGCTCTAAACCAGAAACTTTTTCATTTGTTTGAATGTGGAGTGTCCTCTTATTTGAAACTCAGAGACTTTGGTGATCTGAGTTCTTTTGCTAAACACATTTGCTTTCCTGGAAGGCAGTATGGAATTTCACATAGGTTTTGCTGAGGAAGAAGAATGATTGCACTGTAGACATTTAAACTTTGTATATATTTTGGAAGATCATAGCCACCACATTTAATCATTGATTTTCACTTCATTCTCTGATGTCAGTTCCCAAGAAGATTCTGACAAGGAGGCCAGCAAGAACAAGCCATTATTTCGTTCTCAAGAAAGCTCAACACATTAGAAATACTGGCACCATCATCAGCATTGATTGCACTGACTGGTAGCACTGGGGTGAGATAAATCCATACCACAGCTGATAAGGGACACTATTCACCTTGAGAAAAGTAATTTTAACTCCTCTTCTGCAGGGTTGTTTGCAGTTTTGTTGCCTTGCAGCTGCATACCATGCCATGGGAATGGTACTGCAGACTGCTCAGTGGAGCTTATGTGGTCCATGCACCCCTACTTTGCTCCAAACCCTGCTGTCTCCCATTCAGGAATGCTGCCACTCAGGCCCTGCCTTTGCTCTCAAAAAGAGGAGTTTCACCCATCCTGCTTCATTGTGACATCTACGCAGCTGACCATTTGATCAAACTTCATGTTAAAAAACCTCTGTAAGTGTAACTTGAAGCTATCATAGAAGCATGGCAGATGCAGGGAATGTCCAAGGGACATAAACTATAGAAGCTGGTTGTGCTTTAGCAACATGCCACACTGGAAATTGCACTGACGGAACTATCGGTGGTATATTGTGCTTGTTTGCGGTTGACTGCCTCATCAATTTTCATTTGGGAACTGAAGTGGAATTTGGGGGTGGATATGGTATTAATTAGGAAGGAAAGTGGCTGCAATATGCTTGGAGATAAAAAATCTTTTCTGGTGGGAATCTGGTTTTGTATCCTGTCCAAGTTGTTAAAGATGCTTTTTGCTGCAAAAGATATTTTTATGCAGTACTGTTAGCTCTCACTGGAGAACAAGTGAATTAAACATGAAGATGATTGGATTAATGAGAAAAAAAACTGGAAGAAGACTTTCTGGTTACAACAGATTCTTAAGAATTAAGCTTTTATTGGTAATGCCTGCTAATTACCCCATGGATAGCTCCCACATMTATGTAAGTAGTTAGGCAGTTCTCATCATCCTGGCACTTCACATTATTCGTTTGGCCACTCTGAAAGGAGCATGAGATCATTATAAAACATTCACAAAGGCATGGATAGCTACAACATCTGTCCTATAGCTCATAAGTGCTATTGAAGCACATCTCACACACCAGCAGTGTATTATGGTATGCAGTTTTTAAAAGTTAGGCAAGAGTTTGATGGTAAATTCTCATTAAGGCTTTGTGGCAATGATCAACCTCAGACACCAAAATTGAGCTTCTTCAAGCTTTTCAGGTGTTTCTTTTCCTTTTCCAGTTGCCGACCACAGCTTCCTGCAACTGAACTGGCCCTGCATGGGGTTTCTTGCTCTACTAGGCTCTGAGTATAAATCCGGGCAACACAACTACAGCAGCAAGGCCAGAAAAGAGAAGTAAAAGATTTGAAGGATGCCTGCTGATTACAGTCTGATGCAAATCAATGGAAAACATCACAGGAAAGGAATCAGGGGAAGGGGGGTGAAACGCTGTTTGGGAGCGGAAAAGACAGGTTAAAGGATGTGCTAGGAGACTGAAAYTCATCAGAAGGCTTGTAAAACACAGGAAAGACTAGATCATAGGGACAAAAGCAGGATGTGACTGAATGGTGTGAAAAGGCTGAGTAGAAACTGTAGTGTGCAACTCTAGCAATCAACAGGAAAGTTGAAAGCTGCAAGCAGTCCAGAACTTTGATTCAAGGAGTGAAAGACTAGAGACAGGCTGACTGTCAACATGAAAACTGAAGTCGGATCTCCCAAAGAAGGGAAATGAAGGAGGGGATTGGGAATTCAGGAAGAAAGACTTCAAACTCACCAGAAGATAGAAAAGGGACAAGTAATTGGATTTCCAAAGACAAAGAAGATAAAAAGTGAGTAGAGATAGACTTGAGAGGAGAAGCCAGTGAGAGTGGGAGTCTGGCATCTCTGCAGCAGCTTTGAGAATCAGAAAACAGGTGCCTTGAGCCAGGGCTCAGCAAGACCCAGAAACACAAGAGGCAAGGAAAGAGGGGTCAAAAAGGTTTCTTTGTGGGAAACCTGGCAAAAATCAGGTAGATGGATTAGTGGTGGTCCAAACATCTGTGTGGTACCAGACAACTGCGAGAAAGAGACTGCAGCCCAGCAGAGGAGCTAATTTGGGACATATCATCATGATGTGAATCCAGTTGCTTTGTGGGGCGTGCTGTGGAAAGAGCAGTTTCATGTTTCCTTTACCAAACAGTATACTTGTAAGATCATCCAGGGCCTGAAAAACTGTGACTGGGACTTGTGCCYGGTGATTTGGAGGGAAAGAGGTGTCTTAAGTGAGAATTTTTATATTAAAAATATATAAACCTTTTATATTAAAACTATAGTTTTTGCATGACAAAAAATATTTTTGAGGGGGACAGAGCAAGTGATCAAAAAGGACAACAATTTCCCTATACTGGTGGAAAATGTTGGGCTTTTCTGGAAGCTCAGAATCACAACTCTCTCAAAAGAGCCTCACAAAGAGGAGCTATTTCTTACCCTGATGTGCTCAGCTGGACAGCTTGCTTTTAGCCACAGCATTAAAATTAGAAGTCAGAAAACTCAAGGACAAGCTTTTGTTTTTATCTAAGCTTTAAATTATTAAAAACTTTAAGGACACACTTTAGGAAGAATCCATGGTTGGAAAGCTAGTGGAAAATATTTAGCACATCTGCAAAGAAGCTCTACTTATTTACACGGAAGACCTCTTCTGCACCAGTCCACAAAATGCTCAAAGATGCAGTGCCACCTTTTGGACAAACTGATGTCATGTTAGGTCAGGCATGGAGTTGAAAGAAGGAGAGAGAAATAGCAGGTGACATTCAGATCCTGGCCAGAATTGGCTCCCCAAGAAATGATCAGTAGCAAATGGAGAAGATAACTGGAAGCACTACTCAGAAATGGCTGTCTGGTTTTTCTTTAAGAAAGGCTTTGTTTCCCAATTTATTTGAAAATGATTTTAAGGTCAATGGAGTCTGCAACTGTTAAAAAAAAAAAAAGAAAATTAAAATTAAAAGACAAGCAAAAAATAACAGAAAAAAAAGCAAGAAAAAAAGCATACCATGGTTATAGAGAACTGGAGTTTGGGTGTTTACTCTGGGCCTGGTCAGTTGTTATGTCAGAGAAGCAGCACCAAATTCTCCAGGGCCTGCAAATCTACAGTCATGATCTCCACGATTTAGAGAAGAGCATTCAAACAAATATTTGTGCCATCATCTAGAGCCAAGGGGACTGCTGCCTTAGTCTTGGAGATTTAAGGGCTGACAGCACAGAATCTGTATGTAGTTCTTGCCTAGCAAAGAAATACTTTAAATGATATATCACTCACCTCCAGTGAACTGTAAAGTCTTTCTATTACCTGCACTGGCCAAGGCATCAACAAATAAGAAGGAAGCTAACTGTACAGAAAGGCGAACTGATTAGTCTGGAAATCACAAATCCACCCAGTGGTACTGTTCTGCTGTGCTTTAGGAACATCCTTTAGGTAATCTCTGTAGGTCAACTATTTCCTYGAAAACACTAGAAGGATATTGTGCAAATAAAGTGGAAGTATCATGAAAAAAAGCCTCAAACCCTAGTCTCTTCATGTTTCTGCTGTGTAAATCTTTTGGACCCTTGTACCCAAGCCAAATCTGACAATGAGGTCTTAAATAATTTCCTTCATTTCTTCTCCCTTTACCATAATAGCAGCAGTGGACATTGCCGCCCTTGCTTGGTAGCCTGTCACAAAATTATATCCGTGTGTAGAACAGTCATTAGGGTATCCTASTATTTTCCTGGAAATGCTGTAATAAGGACTTACAATCTGAAGGAGGTCAATATTCTGCTACAGGCTTCTGCTACTGTCATGTCTAATAGCTACCAAGGGAATGGCAGGCTAAAATTACCACAGCATCTTTAAGATTTCTCTATTTTGTCACTGCTATCACCTTCTTCAGCCTCCACCTTATCTCCTAGGGACCAGACACAGAGTTCAGGGATCTGGGAACCCTTCTCATTTTGTATGAAATTACTGGCAGGTATCTTGGTGGTCCTGGAACCCATCATGTATTTAATCTGACTCTGTCCTTTGTGCCAGCACAGGGATTGCTATTAGAATCCTCTGTCTACCTCCTTTTCTTCTCATCAACTTGGCTGATTGCAGTGGCAGATTATTTCTCCAGAAGGGTGAGTTACAGAGTGTGTATGCMTTGCTTTCTAGTAGGTAAGAGGTGCTTTCAAGAGGGACACGAAGTCCTTATTCCCAGTGGCATATCTGTGCTAAGGCAGCTCTCCTCTTTCCAGTGTTTCACTTGTCTTTGACAATATGTATTACAAAGCATCCTGTCTCTATGTGCCAGCCTGTTCCAGTAATGCTGTGGATTGAGTATGATTTAATCTACAACTAAAAAAAAAAATATAATGAAAAAAAAGCATTTCAACTGACAGACATTCTTTTAGTTCAATCCCAAGTGAGATATTTTGGTTTAGTTTTGTGCATTTCCCTCATGCTTTAAAAAATAAAATGTAGCTAAAGTTAGTCTTGAAATACCATTAGAAGAATACTATGTCTATTTTATATAGCATACTACATGCTTCCAAATTTTGAAATATTTTGATTGTTCCAGTGTTAAAAAATAATATATTAGAATTTCATACACAAACACACACACAAAATCTATTTGTTTTCATCTGTAAATATTTGTGCATTTTGTCAAAAAAATTCAAGTATCGTCAGTCCAAATCATGTTTTTCCTTAGTGAATAAATGATGCAAATGACAAAATACRTCTCATTCTAATCACATCTTCTATTTCAGGTTTGCATTATAAATAAAACTGTGTTTGCTTTCAATTTACAATGCTTCTAATACATAAAAGAAAACATAAAATAAAGAAGGGCAGACCTCTCACAGAAAATTATACTAGAAATGTTTATTATATTCAAATTTAGTTCAAATGCTTCTAYTTCACCTTTTGTGTGGTGGGGGCATGTACCAGCCAATGGCAAATGGCTGTTTATATTTTTTATGCTCTGTACTTGCCTGTTCTTGTGCCACTACTGTAMTGTGATGTTTTGCACTTCTGTTGGCTTTTTGAAAATCCGTGCTGTGTTGAGTGTCTGACAATATGACGACAGTTAAACCAAAAGAAAAGTGATAGTGTGTAACTCTGCACACACCCGGCAGCTGCTGTGTCTACGATTCTGCAAGCTGAAAAGAGGTGGCTGGGGAATGCAAAGCTGAGGGCCTGGCTCCAACTCTCCTCTTACACCAGCCGGCACCATAAAATTCAGATGCAGTAGAAGAGAATGTCAATTCATTGTCTATCTTGTAATGGGAAAGCTTAAACCTGCTAATGGGAGCAAAGCTTCCTTGACACTTTCCCCAGATAATCAAGTTTGGTAGAATCTAAAATGCTTTAGAAGGAGGAAATTAGTTTTTAAAGAGGTGGAGGAACTTTGGGGGAAAAAAATCTGCAAATATCATTCATAAAGCAGTCTCCAAAAAATAAGATGCAGGCAATTAGGAGTTATCCCTACTAAAAATACAGAGTAAAGTAGCTGCCATGCATAAGAATAAGGTGATGGGTTAAACCTGAGGTCATGCTGCAATTATTTTTCCTGAAGTACTAAGCATCTCCAAATCATCATCCAATATTCATGCCAATATGCTACAATTAGAGACATGACTAAGTAGCAATACACAGACAGTATTGAAAGGAAAAAAAATGCAGACACTTCTGCAGAAAACTTCATAAGCGCAATGAGCAGGTCTTCTCGTGAGYGCCTCAATTTCAATTAGGATACAAAGTTAAATTTTCAAGTACACAGGCAGATGTTGTTTTCTCTTGAGAGGACTGATACTGCTTAAGCAAAACAAACCCTCTCCAGGATGAACATAGCTGAAATGGGCAGCTTTTGCGGTAATAGATTGTCCCATGTATTAGAAACTGAACCAGTATAATTGCTTTAAAAATATCACTCTGTAGTTACTCTATTACCTACGTTCTCTATAGCTGCACATGAAAATGCATTTGTATCTTTCTCTGGTGACTGAAATACTGTGCTTTTTCATGGTTATTGGTGAGCTACAAATCAACCTATTATGTCTGTCATCTCACATGAATGCCGCTAGAAATCAAATGATGCACCCACACTTGGCATGAGTGACATGAAGTGACAGTGCATGCTGAGTCTGTAGAATGCAGGTGACCCACCCCCACTTCCCATGGAGATTTTCAGTATTTCAGTGTGAGTGGCCTTGTAGAAGAGAGTTGATTGTTCTAAGAAGCACTTAATCTTGGTGTAAAAGGGTGAAATTTCTCACACTTTGAGGCAATTGCATTACAACTGAGCCAAAGTTATTTTCCAAATTCAAGTCTGGTAGGAAATTTTCTTTGTTTACCGATCTGATTTTGGGGGAGAGAGAGTTTATTGATCCAGCAACACAACAGATTTTGCAGATTCTGTCAGCTGTGTCCTGAAGATAATAACACTGAAACATTACTGGAAGGTTGTGGTAAAACTCCTGGGACCAAATTCCTCAAATCTCCCCTCCTTGCCCCTAGCAGTTAATTTTGTCATTTGGATCTGCTGGGATGCATCGCTTGAGCAGGAACCAGAGGTCACGGACACCAGGAAGTTGTACCTAGGAACAGAGTGCTGCCACTTTTGCTTGCACAGTTCCTGCAGTATTGTTGTGTGTGTGGAAATACTCTGTGTGTGGAAGGTTTGAGGCTTGTTTACACGAGGGGCAGTCAGCAGAGAGCAACTGGCGCAGCTGGGCCAGTTACAGCTGGCCTTGGAGAGAGGCAGGAGGCAGATGCTCTGCTGATGGGGTGCTTAGTGCAACCTGTGTGTCCTTTCCTATCCCTAATTGGCAGCACGGGAGCATCCATATTAATAGCCTGCTGCCAATGTTCCTAAGAAAATCCGTGAGAGTTGCCTTACATATTCATACCTGCTCTGTATGTGCAACTGTGGCACTGAAGTAGCAAAAGAGAGTGAACAAAATGAATGTGGGCCTGTTATGCAAATGTGCTTTCTGGAAGTAGAGATTAGCTTATATCTTATTCATCAGCAGGAAGTTGAACACAAGATGGAGGAAGGATGTTCTTATCCAGATCTTCTCTGTCTGATATTGCAGTCTTTATAGAGATGTGTTCAGGTGAAAAAATGCTGAAAAATAAACATTCATGTGGTATCAGGCAGCATTTATGATGCAAAAGAGACTATATTTTGACAATACCAATATTTTCCATAATTGGTAAGACTGCAAAAGTATGTACTTGACTGAACTCTTGAGTGGCAAGTATTTTACTTGTAGTAAACAAGATCATCAGAGAGGCATTCACAGGATGAGACCAAATCAGTGAGTGAGCAGCAGATGGGGCTTGAGATTCAAAAATGAAGTGCACGGGCAACTTCATCTCCTAAATCTATTATTGATTAAACCATGAACAGTCAAGACTCTCATTTCACTCACGTTTAGTGCAGCAGCTCTTGGCTGCCAAGCTTAGGGAGCGAGCAACCTAGCAGGAATWAGAAAAGAGCTGGATAACAAAGTATATGCAGACAAAGTCCAACCACACCATTGTTATTAATATTAACTCATGCYCTGCTGAGGCAATTTTTACAGATACTAAAATCAGAGAATAAAAAAATCTATGGCAGCACTGGTAGCAGCACACATACACAAGTGCCATAAACTCTTTGTAAGTGAGTAACTGATCTCTTGAGTACTGCTATCTGCAGCATCTCCTTTTACTCCTTCTTATTGCAACTCTCTTTCTCATCCCTGTAGTGGCTGTAGCACATCTACAGAGGTACAGGCAGCTTTGCCTTGTCAGAAAGTGATGCTTTGATTTTGTTTTTCTCCCTCAGCACCCAGTCCAAAGTAACAGACTTTCTTTCCTATCGTGTTGGCTTCTATTTTTTTTTGACACAGTTGGTTTTTTGGTGGACTCTTAAGTTTTGTCTCCAATCTCTTTTTTTTTTTTTTTTCCCATTACAGGATCCTTTCTTTTTCTTAGCTTCTCTTTTAAAAAAATCTAGATGCTTTTCTTGGGATCTTAACCCAGGGACAGTGTAATAACTGCTTGGCTCTATAAAGCAAAGTGCCTAAGCCGTTAATAGAGTTATTGCTCAGTCTTTCCTACTTCCTATTCTACCATGCGAACGCAGAAATTTGACCCAACAAAGCCACTGAATATCCAAAGACAGTGCATAGGATTGAATTCTTATTATTCTGGGTTCCTTCTTCCTGAACGATAAGGTTCCTGCTGACTATGAGGAGGGATTTCCCTAAGGGCAGTCAGTAGCACCACTGACTTCTGAATTGCAAAATGCTACATCCCTCTCATCCTGAAAATGTGCTGTTCTCTTACTTGCAAATTGTGGACTGAATCTGAGCTCTTCAGGGATGGACTTCTGCTCCTTTACCTAACAGTGAGTGTAGAGCAGGTCTTGGGAAAGGTGTTGAACTGTGACAACCTCTGTCCTCTGGCTCAAAAAAGCCCCYCGAAAGCCTGGCTCCACCTTCTTTACTCTCCCCATCAAGCATTTATCCACTTGGATAAGATCCTCCTCAGCCTTCTCTTCTCCAGAGGATTAACTGTCCCAGCTCTCTCAGGCTCTCCTTGTCCCAAAATGCTCTAGCTGCTTAACCATCTTCATAGCCTCTTCACGGAGTCTCTCCAGCACGTCCATGTCTCTCTTCTACTGAGGAGCCCAGCCCTGGACACAGTACTCAGGTGTGGCCTCACCAGGGCTGTGCAGTGGGGCAGGGGTCAYCTCCTTTGGCCTACTGGCAATGCTTTTGCTCATGCAAGGAGGTTGTTGGCTTTCCTCGCTGTGAGGGCACATGACAGCTCATAGTTGTCTTACCATTCACCAAGAYCCCAAAGTCCTTCTCTGCAGAGCTGCTCTCCAGTCAGCTGGTCACCAGTGTGTGCTGGTAACTGGGATTATTTCTTATTGTTCCATTGCCTTGACATTTTCCCTTGTTGAACTCCATGAGGTTCCTGTCAGCCCATTTCTCCGGCCTGTCAAGGTCCCTCTGGACAGAAGCATGAACCTCTGCTGTGTCAGCCACTTCTCCAAGTTAYGTAGCATCTGTGAACTTGCTGATGGTGCACTCTTTCCCATCATCTGGTCTCTAATGAAGATGTTGARCAGCTGTTGGCTCTGCACCAATYCCTTGGACACACCACTAGTGTCTGSCCTCCAGCAGGAGTGCATGCTCCTGGTCACAGCCCTCTGGGTCTGCCTGCACTATYCATTTGTCTGCATATACTTTGTCAGCTATGTCTATTTTAAGCTCAAGTGGACTTTAAATGCAATTTCCAGAGGGAAGGTCCTATCTGGAGCTGGAGAGCCACTGGCTGTGCATATTGCATGGGGAAGCTGATGCAGTCAACCACTGGAGTGCTTTTGATTCTGTGATGAATAAGACAGCCAAGGCCCTTTTCAGCTTCTAACAGCACTTAATCCAAACAGAGCATGAMCTGATCTACCTGCAAACCATTGTCATCATATTCTGTGCTCTGTTTTGCCTCAAGGGATGGTTACATCTAGCTCCCTGCTAGACACACTCTGCCATGTTGATTCTGCTCCACTTCTTAAGAGGYCAGGTCTTTAGGCAAGCACTAATAATTGCCAGTGGTGTCCAGAGATTTATAGGTTTGTTCTAGATCCTGTAGGCTTCAATCTTTTGCACTTGTTCAGAAACCCCTGGGATGGCTAGATGAGCTGGTTTGTTTTTTGCCTTGGGCTCTTTTTTCTCTCCCATCTAAATTTATTAACATGATTTTCAATTACTTTTAGAGCCCTGATAGTAATTTATTTTTAATTATATACAGTATGTAGATGTAACTTGCTAAATAATCAGGTCAGTTTAAGGTCTCTCTGAAAACGGGTATTACAGTCTTGGAAAGGCTCTCAATCTAGTTCTATTATTGCTATTAATTCTAATTAAAATAATACTTAGTACTTATCTAGCAGTTTTATGTCTGGGGTATTTTGTAAACATTTACTGATTCATTTTCATATAATTATTGCAAGATAGGCAGGAAATAACAGTAAAAAATCTGTAGCACAGAGCAAAAAGAAAAAAATCACTTATCTACAATAAAAGGAGTTCAGGAGTGTGTATTACCAAAAGACTCATTTTCCTGGAATTCTGTATAATTCCCTGCACAAGCAGGAGGACCACTGTACAACAGCAGAAACCATGCATCCTTGGCAGCACATAAGCAAATGCAAATTCTCAGCAGGGAATAGACAGCAGAGAAGTTCACATCATCAGGTTCACTTTGAAAAGAAGAAATTTAACCAACTTAACATCAGGATTTAGAGAGACAATAGGTCTCCCCATCTTGATTCAGRGCCACAAAAGGAATTGGATTCCTCAGCATATGGTTAAACATCAAGGGAAAAGGACTAAACAGACAAGATTGGATTGAAAGGAAGAGAATAGATCTGAAATTCAAATTAGGGAAGCAGTGCTGAGTCCTTGGCCCTGTTACCAGATTTGACATTGACAGAGATTAGTCTTGGCACCATCAGTAATGAGAGAGTTGGGGTGCTTTTTAAGCTAAATTTGCTGCCAATATCTAAAAGATTTGCCATCCATGGATGAGCACATTGTGTCAGAAGGCCAAGAGCTATTAATACAGTCACCACATAATGAGTGGGGAAGACCAAAGGAGCAGCTTGTGTAAGATTAAAGGCAGTTCCAAGTCAACACCTTTTCTGCAGTGTTACAGTTCTGTGGATCAGCTACAGCTGAAGTCTGGAACTCCACTGCAATACATCAGTGTTGCAAAACCACTGATAAGCACATTTGCCAAAAGACTCCCAGGAGGCACATGCAAATTATTTCCTTAGGGAAAAAAAAAGAAAAAAGAAATTGATGGCTTTGCTCCTTGGGAAAGAATGATGCTAGTGTGACAGTTCCAGGCATGAGATGGTTGCACAGTCTGATCGCCAGCCACCAGAAGAGACAATGAAGAAGCCACTGCCAAGTGCTTCTAAGAGCTGTGTCATTAGTGGGCCATGGGCTGAAGGCTTCCCAGGACTTTTTCTGTAAATGGGAAAAATGTGTGTTGCTTGCAAATGGCTCCATGAAGTCAAAGGAAGCATGAAGCAGCATGAAGGCAGAGAAATTCTTGCCCAGGACTGGGCAGTTTTCAAAGGTGTAATGACAGGAGTTGTTGCCAGGTAAAGGATAGGCTGGGTATGTGCAAGAAAGGATGTTGTTCAGTGCAACTATTCCTGCTATCATGAACTTGACTGGTACTGAAACAAGACAGAAGTATATGGCACAAATTACAGGTTGTGAGTGGGCAGGAAATAGTGCAAGGGGTATGCAGACATTAGAAAGGAATGTCGGCAGCACAGTGCAGTCTCAACATATTGTCTCCACTCACACACCAAATGAGAAAACCTTCTTTACTTTTACAGACTGCTGTGACCATATTTAGACAGGACCTAGGGTAARAAAGGAGCATTTTCAGCTGGAAAACAGTAAAAACAACCTGATGGCTAAAGCCCTGAAGAGTCCAGTTCATTGTCTTCTACTCTGGTGGGCACTTGCAGTGAGACCCTGGCTTGAACAGAGTGTAGGTTCCTACCTTGTGTCATCAGAAAACCTAGAAATCTCAGGAAATACCAGCTCAGCACATTATTTTTCCATTTTCCTTTCTTAAGGAGCTGCGCATAGCTGTGAATTTCCTATCCCTGGTTGTGGATGCCCCAACACACTAAGTGTTAAAGACAAGGTTGAATGGGGCATTGAGCAGCCTGATCTATTGAAAGATGTCCCTGCACATGGCAGGGGGTTGGATCTAGATGACCTTTAAGGTCTCTTCCAAYCTGAACCATTCTATGATTCTATGATATCTGCTTCACCCTGAATGAGTAGTTCAGGAGTCTGGCATTTGCAGGAAAGACACTTCATTCATTTCACAAGCAGAATGTTGTTATGGCAGKGGAGCAAAGTCACTGGAACCTTTAATAAGAATCTGCGGCAGTCACAGCAAGGTAAACAATATAGGAGCTTAGCCTACATGAATTTCTGGGTTAGTGCCCATGGAAACAAAAATCTGCTGGAGCACAATGTATACTATGCAAAGCACTGAGTCATCTTTCACTCAAGATATCTCCATGCGGTGTGCAGTGTGGATGAAAAGGTCATCTCCATCCTGTCTCCAGTGCTCTGCTCTGTCACATTTCCTTCWGTTTTGTAGTTAGGTGGGGAGATGCACTGGCGTGCCATAGGCCCTGCTGAGGTCTTTTGTGCTAAGTCTTCATGGTTAGTAGTATGCCRTGACCCAGGGGCAGCATTTCCTGCGTTTATTCTACGTGGACAAAGCCAACACCCTTCCCACTTCTCATGGGTACTGGGCCAGAACTGGTTACACAGACTCCTGCTCTCCTTCCTSCTCACTAAGTTCATTGCCAGCCTCATAAAGGACATTGCTTGATAGTTTACTGAGTAATTGAAGATTTAAGGTAAATGCTTTGATCCCATAGGAAAACTTCAGCCACTGCCTCACTTCGTGTGCTCCACACAAACCAGTCTGTGTGTGGGTGTCTTTACAGCCAAGTGCAGGTTGGGGTTCCTCAGCCCCTGTGAGCGGCACAGGGCACGGGGTGGAGCAATGCCTGCTGTTCTGTGTGACTGCTCAGGTTGACTTGTAACACTCAGAAAATGATCTGCAAATATCTGTTTTTAAGGGGCAATGGGTGGAGTTTTTCAGGGTCATATCTGACAGACTGGGTCCCATGCTGCAGGATTTCTGATCAAGGAGACTGTGCTGGAGAGGGTCACAGGCCACTCACTGTGTGCCTCTTGAAATCAGCAGCACACTGCCYTTAGGATATGTGAATGCAATGATGGAGAAACTACAGCATGACAAATCTCCATCATCTTCCAGTCAGTGAAAAACACAGTGTCCTTGCTGAGAAAAATTTAAGAAAGAAACTGACAGYGGCCATCTTTTGGGGTTAAGGATTGGACTTGATGATCATGGAGGTAATTTCCAACCCTAATGATTCTGTGAGAAGATAATTGATACCAAAAAGGGTAGTACATCCTTGAGGAATGTGGCCATAGATGATCAGTACTGAGGCAGGGACACACCYGAGGGACTGCAGCCATGAGCAACCCATGCTGGGGCAAGAACATCTAGAGGGACCGTGGCTGGGTGGCAATGTGGTGGGGAAGAGGGGAGAGAGATGTTTCTCTGTGGTTTAAAAAACTAGTTTTTATCTTCTTTTAATTAATACCCAGAGAAGTTAGTGGATTTTTTGTTGATTGGCAAGAAATTACCGAAGGTAGGATTCCCCAAAGTAAGGCTTCTCTGCCCACGGTAAATTCTCTTACTGCATATGGGTTGTCAAGGTCGTCAGTGGTACCCAAAATAAAACAGAGATGATAATAGTAAGGATAATGACAACACTGAAACAAATTCTGGATTCAGAATAACCAAGACAGAGTGAAGGACACATGGTAGGATAAACCCTACCCACTTTCCATAAATTTCAATAAACCTTATATATATATACATATTTATCTCATATAATTTCAAATATAAATAGATACATTTATACATGTATACTTGAACACATGGGTGTCTTTGAAAGTATTTATATATCTATAGTAATTTCTATTATACAATAACATGGTTTATTATATATTAGCATTTTTATACATAAATTTTATATACAAATTTGTAATAGTGCACATCAAAATAATCTGATCCATATGTACTATACATATATACTAGATCCAATATAACAAATCATAAACAATCAAAAGATTAAACCATATACTTTATGGGTTAATATACTGCTGCTCAGCCATCCAGTCTGTATCTCTGACAGACTGACTTTCTACATTAAAATTCAGATTATTTTGAACTTTAAGTCTATATTAACAAAAAATTGAGAGACTCCCGAAATTTCATGGAGGATTATTGTTTGTTTCTTTTTAAAAAAATCAAAGATTTAATAAATGTGTTTTTCTATATACATACATGCATTTTCCTGGGGGAAAAAAAAAAGAAGGTGCTTTAAAATTGGTTTTATGAACATCGAGGGTGGAAAATGTCTTTCCCTGTTTCTATCAGCAGGTTTTGCTCTTCAGCAGTCACCATTTCTGCTGATTTCTTGGCTTGGGAACCATGGGAGAGCTCCTGTCCAGAGCCTGTTGATGAGAAGCGATGGAGCCCTGAGGACTACAGGAGCCTTTGGGCTGGCCCCAGGCAGGAGACCAGCAATGGACCAGCCACAAAATGAACCCCTTTCATAAGAAAAATTTATACTTAAGAAAAACTGATTGAAACGTCTGCTTAAATACATATGAGGACATTTTGCCTTGCTATGTAGTGTGATGCAATTTTTTCTTTATAATATTTCTGTTCACTTTTCACAACCTAACGTAATATAATTCCTTAATCATGCCAGCTTGACACCACATCCAAATTTATGGCTAGGTGTACCTTTCACTGAAGWCAACCCCCTGCTGGCATGCCAGTGGCCATGAAAAGAAAGTATTCTCCTTCACTGCAGAAAAAAGCAAAGGTGTCTGCAAAAGAATAAATGATCTACTTATCAAACTGCATTTTAAATCTGTACTTTTAATGTGATGGGGTATTTAAGTGACTTATTTTCCTTTCACTGTCTCTTGCTAATTGRTTGTTCAGGTACCAAAAGAAAAAAAAAGGAAATTAAGTAAAAGAAAGGAGAAGTGCTGATTGGAGAATAGATTTGATTTCTCACAGCACGGCCACACTGTGGTTAGTTATCCACCTGCTCAAAGGCATGCAAAATCTATTCAAACATCCACTGGCCACAGGGAACCTTTCAGACCTGTTTATAAGCAAAAYGAGTACATCCTCACTGCTGCCCATTTGGTGCTGGTTGAAATCTTATGATAGTCAGACAGACTTAAAAGGAATGGCTGGAGAGGTAARGTAGAGAGCTGTGTAGTAAAAAGAGAGCCACATTCAAGCTGTTTACAGCTACATTGGTTGAGGATCTGGTTTTMCTTTTAATGCCATTTTTTACTGAAATGCTACAGTGAAAAAAGCTGTGAAGAGCKAGGGCAGCTCTATGTGACATCTCATTTTACTTCTGGATACCAAGAGAGATGAATGTATGTGGGCCCCCAGCATTCTCATTTCTACTGCCTTTCCTCCAAAATTGAAATATCATGTACAACAAGTCATTCTTTATGGCCTAATTTCCTTCTTCCCAAGCAGCCAATCAGAAATATAAATGGAAAAAAACTATTCCATAGWAAAACTGTATGTGTATTATATCACAGCCATATTATTCTGAATTTTTGCTGTTTTTGCCTAAGGATCAATGGATAACTGAAACACAGCAGGAAATATTTTGTTTGTCTTTCAAGGAAAACCAGAACCACCCAATTGATAATAAAAAATCAGTATGTGCTGTTCTGTGAATGCATTCTGGCATGGCAATTAAGTATTGAGTAAATAATAAACATCTCAAAGCAAACCTTTTACAGCCCAAATAACAGAATGAGTTACAAAAAGCTCTTTTATAATAGGAAAAAGTGCTCCATTATCACTGGAAGCAACATGAAATAACCAATGTTACAGTTCGATTCCTGGTGCTTTCTCAGCAGTCCCAGTGGAATATTGGGTATTGTTTGGAAGGAAGGAATTCCTTCCTTTGAGAGTGTGGAAACCAGCATTTTCAAGACTCCTCAAATTCTGATGCTGAACGAACACAGGAAAACAGAAAATACTCTCTGCATCCATCAAAGACGTGTTTGTCCTCTTTTTAATTGAGGGGCCTTGAGAGCTATTTTACTTCATAAAGGTATCCAGCAAATGAATACTTTCCATAATCAGAGTACAAAAGACACTGATTGTCCAGCTGGCAGAGTAGCTGCCCTTTAATTAGTCCAGCCTGCAAGGTGGATGGTGCTCTGTGCCACTGCCTGCTGCCCTGGGAAGCATTGCTCGTGCTGAAGTCAATGCTGCTAATGACATCTGCTGAGCCAGGTTTCATCCCTCAAGGACAGCTGGTTTTTTGTGGAAACACACCAATCTTTCAGGCTGCCTCGGGACAAGATCTCTCTTTCAGTGRAGCTTGAGCCTCACAAGCCAGAGATCTCAGCTCATGGGGACAAAATCTTTTGGRTTTCCAGAGCTTGTACCTCCCTATGAATGCTTTCCTTAGGAAGATGCCCGCAGCACTTAGGTTTGCAGTTTGGCTATAGCATGTTATTAGTGGACACAGTCACAGACAACACAGGTTGTCTCCTGGGGGCTTTGTTTGCTGTTTTATTGAGTACTTTGTTTGGGTAGACAATTTTCACAGCATGTTAGTCAAGAGTTTTTTTTGACCAGGAATGKCTTCTCTGGGTTGTGCCATGTACCACTAATCAAGAAGAAAGACACAGAGACTAAAWAGAAATGAATTGATGCCTGTGAGGAGAGAAGAATGTGACTAATTATTGCTAAGCCACCTGCCASTACAGTCAGATTGGAACATCCCCGCTGTTCACCACTAATTTTAGCAGCCGATTGCTAGGTGTGGAGGCTTTCTGCCAGCAATGCAAATGCCTGGCACAAAAGGGTTCCTTCTCCATASCACATCCCATGACTTGAGCTCTTGTAGATGAACTGGCCTCAAACTATCAGCCCAGGTGCTGCTAGCAGGGTTGGAGGTGTACAGGTCATCCATCCCATTTGCCTGGCTTTTAGCAAGGAGTTTTGAAAGCTGTTTGAAACTGACCTGGAGACATGACTTTGACTTGCAGAGCCAGCACTGACCTTGTTATATATACATACCTGCAGTAGGCTGTGTTGCAGAAAACTGTTTTTTAATCGTGTTTACCTCTATAGGTTGTGAGRTGCTTGACAAAGACTGCTACACTTTTCCAGATGGGGAGACTGAGGCAGGGACACAGTAGCAGCTACTTTTGTTCATCAAGAAGGCAGTAGTAGAGGGTGAAAACAGACCCAGGTAATTTGCAAAAGCCCTCCTGCATACATTTTCCCCTAGTATCTGTGTATGCTTTCTTAGTTTCTTCTGGAAAGTAATTTGACCTAAGAGAAAAGAAATGAAAAATCTCACCTGAATAATTTTCAAAGCTAGTTATGTTGTTTACWCTAACTCTAGACCTATGAAGCTCAGTGATCAGTGTGGCTACCCCAGGTATGTTGCTCTTCAGCTTTTGGCTGRTTTGTCCTAGGATGTAAATGGTTCTCCTGCCTGTAGCAACTGTATTTGTAATGCTTTGATATATCCCATTTTCTAGGGTCTTCATGGTCTTCAAACAAATTGCCTCTTCCTTCTCTGGTTGCTGAAAAATGAAGTCTTTAGTCCTCCTCCCAGGATCAACATGTGTCTGGGATTCCCTGAAYGCACTGAATAAATCACACTGATTTCTCCAGTGTTTTTGAGCACCTGTCTTTTTAATGTGATTGCTATTCTGATGCATGGAAAAATCTGCCAGCTCAACATTAGCCTCCTGGTTGTTGTTTTTTTTCCTTTTAAATCAGACTGGCTGCATGTCAATCTGGAGAGCATGCTGTTTGCCTGCCACTGTGAAATATTTAATTTGCTATCTTCCTTCTCCTTTCTCCATTTCTAAGTGGACACACAGACAAATAGGCAGGAAGACCTTCACTTGCTGAAGTAGAAATATGTAGGACTGTATGGGAAAAGAGTGTAATATTTCATATTTTGAATACCTTACATTTTGGATTTCCTGCTTAAAATCCCTTTGAAGTTCATTTTAATTGGATTAGACGTGGAAATTAATTATCAGCAGTTAGAGACAGCTTTACCTCCTCTGAGCCTTGCTCAGATGTTAATGAATTATGGACAGTTTGTATCTAATTTGGATTAGGTGACTAAACAACTCAAGAAAAAGCSTTTCTATATATAGTGTCTCATTTTGTCACTGCTGGGGGATGGCTGAGGTTTAAGGACTTGTGCAGTGAGGATGCTCACTTTTGCAGCATGGAGTCATTAGGGTTTGCTCCGAGCGGGTTTTCTTGCCATGGTGCTGGAAACAGTTGATCTCTGTCTCTGCCTCAACACACAAGCAGCTGCACCAAGTCACTCAGAGGAGCAGCCAAAAAGCACAGACAGCGTGTACCAGGGTAGATGGGCATATTAATGTGGTAAATACATTCAGCCATAATCAAAGGTTCACTGATGGTGGGTTAAACAACCCACCTCTCTGCTGAAGGATTTTATTTGACAGCAAGGTTATATAGCGAAACGCAGAAATCCAATATCCCTTCTRTAAAATACAGATGGAGAAAAAAAATTATGTGGACTAAAATTATGACTTCATATCACATTTAGTCTGTCCTTTGCTCGGATTGGTAGGCTGTGTTTCAAAGCTTTATAATTGATATTGCTCATAACACTAGGGGAAAAGAGAAGGAGGGCAGGCTATAAACTGAGAGATTGGAGCTGGAAGACAAGCGCATTGTAAAGCGACAATGGGGAACAAGGAGGTTCAGGGATCACTAGATGGCAGTCATCTCTCCAGCAAGGATAATTGAGAAAGGGAGACATGAGCTTGTGGGCACACAAAAGCAGCATGGAGGAAAGCAGCTGTAATGCCATAAAATTCCAGAAACTGTGTCAAATTTGCTTTGCTGTGCACCAGGAATCCCAGGGCTGGCAATGCTCTCTCTCAAAAGTGGTCTCATTGTGTCAATAGATTTACTGACACGAGGAGAGCAGGTGGGATTGATCTGTACACACACAAAGCAAGGAAGAGAAATGAATTCAATTTAAAAGAAAAAAGCTTAGAAAGAAAATTACATTGCCAAGTCTTTTAGTCTTGTATTGGGATTTGAAAATGTGGGAGTTCAAACCTGAGACCAAATTAATTTTTAGATACAGATTGCACACATTAATGTTACTTAGTTGTACTGTACCAATGCAGGAATGCCATATCTTTTAACAAGACTGAAAACAGTAAAATATCTGATTGTCTTCAGAGCTTATTAATGTTTATTATTCCTATTGCTCTGTTCACGTTGCATATGCCTGTGCTAACTTCAGCATAAAAGGAGAGGTATCCTCAGTCCTCAAGCCAGTACTCAGGAATACATTAAAATAACCTGAATTTGGGATCATTTCAGCATCTCCATTCCATGGTTATGTTAAAGGAAGGCAGAAATTTGGAACCTGAGCAGCACAGATCAAAAAATAGCTATGGTTTAGTTCACTTGCCCTTTTCCAATTCATAAGCTATTCTTTTCCGCTTGTTAGCACTCATTAGCACTCATTAAGAAGCATGGCAAACATGGCTCAGTTCTCCATACAGTTTACTGGAATAATTGTTAATTTTAAGGGATCCAGGATTGATTATATGAGTTCCTATATACCAAGAAAGACCATAGAACTACATTGAATAACACGCTCTCGCATCAGTATTGCACATTTGTTGTTGAACTAGGGCTTCATTTTTAAACTTGTGGTGTCATAATTTCAAGTAGATGATCACAATGAGAACAGGAAATTGTTAACATTAGTCCTTTAATCTTTTTCTGTTAAGTCAAATTTGTCTTATTTGTGGGAATGGAAATCCATATTTTTAGAAAGACATCTAGATTTGCTTGATAATTTTGAATGATGGAGAAGTAACTGTTTTGTCTGGTCATTTGCCTCTTCAGCATTACTGCAACAGGTGTCACTCTGAGACAGTGATTTAGGTGCAACACTTAAAACCCTGGAGGAAGAGTACACTTCCCTGAGAACACATGCCCCCTTCTTCTTATCTTAGAAACAGAGTAAAACTTCTTCATTTGCAAAATTTGACACCTCTTTCTCATTTTTCCAGATGGGCATCCCTTTCTTGGTCCTGAAGTTAGCCTCCAGTGTGCTTTTATGCCATATAATTAACATTCAGTCCTTGGCTCCTTTCTACACTTAACTAGATGGCTCTCCTATACTTCCTCCTTGTGATATAGCTCATTGCTTTTGAGTAAGTCTAAAAGCTTGTCAACAAACTCCAAAGATGGCATACCTTCAGCCTGTCATGCTGAAATGCATTTTCCAGGCTTCATATCAATCATGTTTTTCTCTAAACTCTCTTTTTTTTACATCACTTTTTTCAAAAACAGTAACAACGAGATTAGRCCAGATAGCCATGATATTTTTTCCCAATGCTAGAGAAAGGGGAAGCTTCCTACACACATATGTAAGAAATGTATCAGTGTCCCCACAAGCAGACAGCTCCACAGGAGTTGGGAGTAACTGCTGAGAGATAAAGATGAGTTGTTTATCTAATAACATATGCAAGGTCTTCTCCAAGTCATTGCTTTGCAGGACAATCGTCTAGTCCATTTGGTCCACGTTCTTTATTTCTAGAGGGATGACTTAACATTTGGCCTCAATAAACAATTTGAGAACTTTCAGCACACACAAAAAAAAGGCTGATTCAATAAACTCAGAGGGAYGTGATGGGGGCACAAATATTGCAGACAATGAAACTCACACCTGAAGACTTGTCTGAAGACTTGTCTGACATCTTGTCTGTATTCCCAAGCAAGCTGCCTTAAGAGTTCTCTTACTGTCATAAAGATTCCTCTGTGCATTGTAGGCAGACAAGTCTTGCTTTTATAATCTCATAGACACAGGGAACTCATACATCATTATAAGAAGAAAAAATTGTTCCCAGTGTTTCTGAAAGAAAATACTTTAGAAAAGCAAAAAGGAAGGAAGTGCTTTGACTCATTTGGTTCATTTGGACTCCGTGTGAATGTTTCCATCAAAGTCTTGAGATATTCAGTGGAATTGAAATTTTTTGTGCGACTACATCAGTATTTCAGTTCAGATCAACAGCACAGATTTGAAGCAAATTTCCTTGATCTGCCAGTCACCCCACTTGGACTCTKATTTCAAAATAGTCTTGGATCATGTTCTTCATCGACAAAGCTAAAGTATTGGAAGGACTCTTGTGATGCTCCAGTCACTAATGGGCCTTAAATCTGCAGTTAGTCCGTAGTGAAACCACTGAAAATAAGGATAGTATGGGTCTGGGTACATCAGCAACAACAGTTTTGCTCTATCTGATCCTATTGAACAAACAGCTTTGCAATATGACATAGCTGGTGTACTCCAGCCACCTAAAAAAGGCGCATGTTTAAATGCACACCATTTCTCAAATAACATCCTTGCTAGCCTTCATGATAATTACCTTATTATATAAAGTTTTTCCATCAATTCTGTTACCAGCCCCAGGCAGGATTCTTAGTTTTCACAAAGGCAGGTTCCCTGCAATGTGATCTGACCTTTACAGATATCAATTTAGAGTCATCAGCTTGGGCTCTCTAAGAAAAAAGCAGAGGACCTGATAGAACTTGAAGAATCTGGACTCCTAGATGTTGCTCACTGATTTCTGATGCAGTTTCGTCATGCTCCATTGATTCACAACCCACAGAGGAGTATGAAGGTCTCATTATTTTCAAGGGATCCAAATCAACCTGCTTTCATTRTCTAGTAGTGGACATCTAAAGCTGAACTATTCCCAGGAGGCTCCTTCTGTAGCCAATGGAGAGTGATGGGCCACCAGAAATCATTTTAAATGAGACCTTAAAAACTCATYTTAGGATAGGATTTGCCCCCCAACAGAGATGCTTTTTTTACTACACAAAAAAGACCCAAAGGTAACTATGTTGGATTTATTAATTTTGGTTTTAGATGCTGATGAATCCTATCTGTGAACTGAAAGAGATGGAAAATGAAGATTTTTAAGAAGTAGAAAATTGAAATTTACATTTTCTACTGAAGCCATTATAAGTCTCAGCATAACAAAATAAAAATGTCCACAATTATGAAAATTTCCTCAAGGGACAGGACAGGGACAAAATTTGCTGTTACATGGAAGAATTTAACTGAGATAAAAGTATTGTCCACAGTCAGAATAATATGCATACAATAAACAATTATCAGTTAAGAGCTCCACTCTCCAGGCTTTTTGTAGAAAAAAATTATCTAGCTCTGCTGCTCAGCATCATTGCCTTAAGCTAAGTTTCACCTTGCTGGAGTCAGGTAATATCAGTGAATTCTTTTACCTTTTTCCCTTTCATGGTGAGGATAAGGCATTTGTCATTAATTTTCATGGTGGTGTATCATCTGTTTCACACCTTATAGTTCTTACTTTTGCCTGCACTGCTGCCTTACTTAGCACTTGAAAAGTACCTCTATCCCCTTCCTTTTATTCATTTATTTCCATTATGAAGTAAAGAAATGAGGATAATTCATGTCAGCAGACTGGAATTTGTGGATGTYATCGCAATTCATTAAAATTGCTAAGTCCTGTCACTTGCTCTCCATTACTCTGCAATACAGTTGGTATATGAATTGACAGACTACCAAAGTTAGATGGGAACATTTACGTTTTCTCCATAGAGAAACATCCCTCTGCTTTATTGTCCCAACTTAGTGGTATGCTTTCCATACTGTACTTAGCTATCAGTCCTTTKCAACCACTATAAATTCTAGGTCTCTCTCTTCCACATATTTCCTTCTTCCTTGATTCTTTGACTTTTGTCCTCCTGTAAGTCCTATAGAAATCAGCAGAGTTTGTACGGCTGCTCATGGCACTTTAAAACTGTACCACTGCACTTAGCAAACAACTGTGCTTTTGCTGGCTGGTGCTATGGATCACTAAAGCAAGATGGATAAAGGCCTTGTGAAAGAAGGTATATAGGCTTTTTGGCCAACCTCTTTTTAATGCAACTGTTTTTACAAGATTTCTTCCAAAGATGGGCCTCAGAATGAAGTTTTATCTCCCAGGCATGTGGAAGAAAGGCTTGTAATAGCTCTGAGCCGTGCATCACACCTAAATCCTGCTCATACATCTTGCTATTAAAGGCTTGACTGACACTTAATTTCCATCTCTATCTAGCTGTTCCCCTTGGCTCCTTTCTCTTTCCTTTATTTCTTATGACTTTCAGTCCTTTGTTTCTTTTCAGGACTTCCTTCCTAAATTCAATATATTTCTTCCTGACCTACTTCTCATGATATTATCAGGTTAGAAGCTCATTTCTTTCTTATAGACATTTTATTTAGACCATAGAACATAAAAATCTTCTCATTTCATTGTTTCAGGTGTTTTTACATTCTGATTACTGTAATTAAGAAAATGAGTTTTTCTCACTGTCAATGAGAAAATTTTTCCATTTTCAATTMTTTTCATTTTCAATGCAGTGTTTGGTTACGAGTTTTTAAAAATTATTTTTCATATCCCATCTGGTATTGTTCCAAGCTGGAATTTTATTTCAAGAAGACTATGGTTTTGAGAGAGATTTTTTTGGTCATGCATCCAGTGACTCTCCTTCACAGTTTTAAGACAGAATTGCTCCTTGTGCCAGCTTAGGTGAAGCATTCTGTATTCTGCATTCTGCTGCATTCTTGCATTTTTTGTGGAGTTCTACAACAAAGACAACTTGTTCCTTTTCTTTTGGTGATGATCAAACTGGGAAGTAATAGTAAAGGGTAATCCATGCCCAAAGAATGAGTCAGCATTTTGTTGTTGTAGTTGAGGGTGATTTTGGTTGTTTTTTTTTAAAGAGCAGSGGGGAACATATGGTGCTCCCTGACTTGCTTGGTCCCCAGACATATGGATGCCTTCCAGCCACCCCAATGGCAGAGTGGGCTGGGAACAGGCTTAGTGCCAATGCCATMGGCACACTTGAATGCACAGACTCCCCTCTGCTATGGGGGGAGCCTTGTGGGGTACCCAGGTCAGCACTTCCAACAAAAAGCTGTCTTGAGGTGCCCCCCARAAGATTGCAGAGGAGTGTCCAAAAGATTAAACATGTGGCATATTTGTTGCTGTCATCTTTTGTAGATTTTTGTCCTTAAGCTGAAAGGTTTTGGCAAGCTGTGTRCTCAGTGTTAAACTCTGACTCTGAGTAACCAATAATGAACTATTTGCTGTCACCAAAGATTAATTTATAAGTGTAATAATAGTTATACGCTTACTATTAAATATTTCTAAATGGAACGTGCATGTATGGAACAAAGTCAATTTTGTGACATCTCTTAACTCTGGTCCAGTTTCATTAACTTTTATTTTCTTCACCTGTTTCCCCTATCATTACTGTCAGCCTTRGGGCAAGCATTTTTGAAACATTCATTTTAATTACAGCACAATAAGAATGAAGCCCCTTGTGATATTTATCAGCAGAATTCTCAAGAAATTTTTAATATATTGCAAATAAATCGTGTTTATAGCACACTGCTTTCCCAACTGTAGAAGAGTTTAACGGTTCATATATCATCCATTTACCACCTTTTTAACATTTAAACAGAGCCTGGATTTATACCCTTTGATGACTCACCAGTCCCTGCTGCTCAGATATAATCCTCATTCAATAAGGAGTGGAAGTCCTGAGTGAACACAACTTATGCTGCAGTGCTGACTGGGGTGGCAGAGGTCAGCAAAGTGGGTTAATAAATTCCAGCATGATCTATTCCTAGCAACAGACRTGGTCTCTCCAGAACCAGCTGTATCTGATCAATACATACACAAGGCCAGATAATAGAGAAAGTGGCACTGCTGGGTGCTGAGTGAAACAGCTCATTGCAGAAGTTTATGGTAGACTTTTAATGGCCCCTTAACGCTTGAGAAGTGCAACCTTTATTCAATGAATGATTAACCATTTGCTGGGAGCTTGGGGAAATTGAACAAATTATTTGTAGAACCTGCATGAGTAGTCTTTGGCACAGAGGACCATCTCTGGCAGGCTAACTGTACCTTATTAAAGTAGGAAAWCACTTCATAGATGCATTAGCAAGGAGGTGTTCACGGAAAAAACTAACTCCTCGCTTCTGGGAGCTATTAGCACGTAACACTACTGGCCTTTTCCTCTGACATGTGGAAGGGTTGAACATAATAGCCAAATCCTYGGCCTCACAGCTCTGCAATTGATGTTTTTTGTAATTAAACACAAGGGCTGATTCTGCCATTGTTTGTGGGCTTTAGCTGTAACTGAGATCAGACCATGCCTTGGCATKTCACTGACCTCATCTCCAGTATCTCCTTTACTGTTCTACATGATCCCACTGCTTTGGCACCCACAGTGTGTCACAGCTGATGTGTTTAGGAGGTGTGAGCAGGTGTGGTAGCAATAGGCTGTAGGCTGATGAAAGGATTCCCACTATTAAGTCTGTTGCCAGCCCAATCTGGCATTGGGGGTGTCTGCAATTCCCCCCACCCTGGAGGCAATTATGTGACTCCTTGCATGCATGAAACTTAGCTGTTCAGAATTACTGGCAGTGAGATATGTAACTGGTGCAGCTTAAGGGACYCAATTTCAGCAAGGTTATACCAATTTATCCCTCTTTATGATCTGACCATACATATTTATTTTAAATGCTGTCAGATTCAAGGTATCTTATATATCTGTGTGGCCTATATTGCCTTTAGGATGAAATAGTGTATCAAGTGACACAAACCTCAGTACTGGTATACAGTATTTATGTGAGGTGTTGTCTCCCTCAAATGGATGTCTGGCAAGTGAAGCAAGGTGGCTCAGGGATGAAAAAGTTTTTAGCAACCACAAAATCGTAACACATCATCTTCTCAAGGCCTCACCCTGCCTAGGTGTTTTCAAGTTGGGATGTGAATGAAAGCCTATCAATGGCAGAGGTGCCTCTGCAGGCTATAGAGAGGCAAGAAACGGGAAGATGCCAGTTAGCCATAGTCAGAACTTCATCCTCCAAATCCCGCTCCAGGGCTACTCAGTGGTGCCAATGTAGGATCACAGAATTAATTTAATTTTAATTTAATTTATTTATTTAACACACACACGTGTATATGTATGTGTGTCTAGATATATATATATATATCTATATATATATATATATATAGACACACACATATACACGAGCAGGTATTACTGTTTTCCATTTCCCTGCCCACAGCCTTGTCTATTTAAACACAGCCTTGTTGGGTCCAGGGCTCTCAGCAAACAACCATGTACGTGCTGTGTGCTCACAGATTTCTAATCTCAGATGGCCCTTAAGCTTAAACTGCCCCAAATATCAATTAGTGCAAAGGCCTCAATTTTTAGCTCTGAACCCTTTACTTGCCTGAAAGACCAATTTGTGATAACAGACCGATTGAAGTGTGGAGTGCTGTAACCTCCTGTGTTTATTTGTGAAAGCAATCTTTTAGAAAGGGTCCAGGACTACACACATAGTTGCAACTATGGGAATATGCTGCAAGTAAATAACTTTTCTTAGCTATTTTAGTTAGGATTCACATAACCAAAACCATTAGGAACATAGTCTGTGGTGTTCATTTGTATTCTCTCCATAGGAAGCAAAGACAGACAGATATTCTTAGAGGCTGATTCATCTTAGGTGTCAAAGATCCCCTAACTGATGGCTCCACAGATCTGCTCTCCAGACAGTTCAGAAAACTGAATCCTTTCCTCAGTAAAAACACACCTTGGAAGAGAAAATAAACTACTCTTTCAGGAACAACTTGTGTTCTCTTCTCCTCCAAACCTATACGATGTCTACATGTACCACCTACGTATCTGTGTTCCACATTCCTTTGCACTTTATTCTGTCTCATGCCATCAGAAGACTGCTGTAAAGATTACTGCTACCTGTGTTAGAATTGAAATAAAACCAGTAAGAGACACATCCTCCACATATCATAGATTTTGAAAAATGCTAACACAGTAGCATTTGTTTTCAGTACTTGTTCGTTAGCCCACAGATCCACTCTGAAGTCTTCAAAGTTGTCCTTTCTGCAGGTCCATTTTGTGGTAAAACCTACAGGGTACCCAAGTGCTGACCATCCTACTTGAAGTCAAAAGGAGCTGAAACTTGTAAGAGATTAATCACATTGAATCTGTATGTTAAATTATTTTATCTTTATGGCTGTTTCTTTTATTATCAGTTTAACCTATTCCAGTTAAAATATTTTTAATTTCCTTCTGCTGGACACAATTATCAGTGTGCAAAGAGCAAGCAATGTATTTTTTCAGATTAAACAGAGAAAGCAGAATGAATCACTGCTTCAAACAGTCTTTTTTTTTTTKAAGGAGAGCCAAGAGGGCCATTGATTTAAAGAGTTAAGTAATTGGCACTTTGAGTTTGAATCTCACATACAGGAAAAAAGTTCAAGAGAACAGAATATTAATCAGAATTGATCCAGAGTGAAAAGGTACAGCAGAACTTCTGAAAAGCCATGTAAAATAAACTCCCAAATTAACCCCCAAAAAATTTAGCCTGCCAAACAAAACCAGTTCCTGCCTCTGGAAGAAATGAAAAAAAAAAAAAAAAAGGAGTTTGGTTGGGGTTTTTTTATTGATTTGGGTTTGTAGTCTGGGGTTTTGGGTTTTTTTTCTGACTTTTTTCCTGTTTATTTGTTTTTMATTTTATTCAGGTTAAAAAGAAGTTGGGCACACTGGATGAAATTTACCTGAGGAACTTCCTTGTGAATTACAGGTTTTACCTTTGCAAAGTTTGCACTTACATTAACCTCTAGTAAAAGGTCCAGATTAGTTCATTRTAACAAGTGTCTTTGTTTTATTCAGATGCGGTTGGATCAGGTGTGTGAATAATGACAAGCAGGCCAATTTCTAGGATTGAAGGCTCTGGTCTCTGCTGTGCTAGCAATTACTGACCTTCAAGATGTGCTAAAACAGCACAACATGTGTTTACCAAGCTCCATGAAGAGGGAGGAAGCATTTCAGTCATGTAGATCAACAAAACAAATACAAATCAAGCATGCCAACAAGTTTTCTGCACCTTAAAAAAAAAAAAAAAAGGGAAGGGAAGGGAGAGAGTGTCCATAGTGTCAATAGCAGTGGAGTTTCTCCACAAAAGCAGAGCAAGAAATAGTATAGGATAGTTTACATTAGGGAGGAAAATGTAGATTCTTAAGGTGAAAAGCACTTTTTTTTCACTAGGTTTTTTATTGATCATATTCAATTGAACCAACCAGCTAAGAAATTGGTTGTAAAGATTCAACCTGGCTGTTCTGCTCTTGGCTGCTGAGCTGTGGTATTACTCACAGCTTTGAAGTGAGTTGGATAAGACCTTTGTTATCAGAGCTATGCCAAGAATGCATTTGTTACTTTCTTCTTTTCATAAMTTTATTTTTGCCTTTGTAACCCAAGACTTAACTTTTTCCTTGGGGGAGTAAATATGGAAGGTGGCTACTGAAAGCTTATCTTTTGTGAGGATGAAATTTCACAATAATACCTGAAATACCCTGCTCCTCCAGTGGCCACCAGTCATGGACCACAGCTGTGAAAAAACCCCGCTCCAGGCAGACATCAAAGGAACAGCAGCACAGAAACTCTGCCACCCCCCCAGATTAGCTCCACAGCCATCACTGTGCCAGGGAAGAGGCAAAAATGCAAAATCCTCACTTCTGATAGTAATATACACACATATTTATTTCTGGGAAACAGACAGATGACTATTTCAGATGGGAATAGCGAAATACATATTTTTATTCCTTTAGTAAATCAGTGAGTTACTTAATATCAACAAAGAGAACTTGGACTACTGGCTGTAGAGGTATAAACTGATGAGATTGTAAAAAGACTGTTTTCAAAGCAGGATCCTGGATAAATCCTCTGAGATATGGTGACTGTCCAAAAGATTGAACAGAGAAGACAGGAAATAAATTTTTCAATGTTTCTGAAGGATAATGTGCTGAAAAASTTACTTTAGGTCTGTCAATTTAATGCTTACCCAGGGCAAAATCTTAGGAAAGCAAAAGAGGATGTGCTCAATAAAGGATTAAGGGTGARCAGCATAATTAATACCAGACAACACGGCTTAATGAAAGATTAAASTTTGAATAGGTAGGAGTTGCATTTATGGTAGGATTTCCAGTCTGACAAAGTGTGCATTTGTTAAGAGAGCAGAGTTATACAAGGCCATATGACTTTCTCATATAAAAATAAAGAACTACTCAAACTTCAAAGTCTAGATAAGMAAATTGAGAATTTGCTAGAGAGACTTTAAAAGAAAATACTAAATGGGAATCATCTTTCAAAAATAACATTTCTGKTAGGGTTTCTTACCCAAATATAGTTCAAGGGAGTTCATGGATTGGGAGGGAAGGAAAGAGAAATTGGTGGTAAAGACTGTGRTTGGTGCTAACTGAATGAGACATAAAGATAGCTCCTAGAGAGAGGTCCAGGCAGCAGGAAAAGCTGGCTTGCCTTCTTTTAATTAAGGAGCTAAGTGCAAAGATCAAACAGCTAGGAACAGGGAATGGGGGCTCAAAGTGAAATRAAAAAAAGAAATGAATTAATGTTGGCAAGAAATAAACCCACTCCTTTTAATGAGAGCAGATCAGAGAGAGTTCAGATGAAATCCCTAGAATGGTTTGAAATTTGTAAAATCTTTAATGAGAGACTGAAGAACCTCAGGTGAATTTTCTCATTTCAAGCTTCCATTTCTACCCAGTGACAGTCACAGTGAAAGCTCTCACCTCTACTAACAGTGTCAGCATCAGCTGAGTGCCTGCCCATGGCTGCTACAGCATCCAGTCCTGCTCAGAGCAGGGTCACTGATGGCAGGTTGCTCAGGACAGTCCAGGGATGTGAACTCAGCAGCCTCTCTGGGCAACCTGTGACACTGCCTGATAAGCTATTAAAAAAAAAAGAAAGAAAAAAAAAAAGGCTTGTGTGTTTCAATAGAATTTTCTGTATTTTAACTTGTGACCATTGTYCTGCTGTTGGGCACCTGAATTAATGTCCTTCACCACTCCTTCCTTCCCAATATTTACTCACATGTATGAGACCCCTCTGAGCCTTATACTCTGCAGGACAAACAGCCTCAGCTCTCTCAGTCTGCTCTCATATCAAAGATGCTCCTGTCCCCTCACCACCTTCATGGCCCTTCGCTGGACTCACTCCAGTGTGTCCACATTTCTCATACTGGAGAGCCAAGCACTGGACCCAGCACTCCTGATGTGCCTCACTGGGCTGACCAGAAGGGAATTATCACATCTCTTGAGCCACTGGCAATGCTCTTCCTAATGCAGCCCCATGCCAAGATGGAAAAGGATGGGATAAATAGGGGACATGGACAGGAGACAAGAAAACATATTGGTCTGTCAGAAAGGAAAGAGAAATGCAAAAGAATAAATGTTACATTGAAGCAGCAAATAGCAATAGTATTGTTTCCATTTTTAATTCCAGAGAATAAAGCAAAAAAAAARTTTGTTGAAGCAGTCAAGGGTACTAAGGAAGAATCCATGRATTACAAGAAAATGGGAATGACTGAAGGCAATGAGGAGTAATACTTAGAGAGGGAGCAGAAGGGATTTCTGCCAGACAGTTTATATTCCAGGAGCAAAAGTAGAGAAAACAAATATCTGGAGGTGTGAAGGAGTCAATGTGAATGAGCCACTAGAATCATAGAACCATGGAATGGTTTGGGTTGGAAGGACCCTAAAGATCATCAGTTCCAAACACTTGCCAYGGGCAGGGACACCTTCCATTAGACCAGATTGCTCAGAGCTCCAAAGACTGTGATGGGGAGGAGAGTCATGGCATGGGCCACAGCAGTAACATCCAGCTCCTGGAACAGATAAAGCCATGTTGCGTTCTCATTTCACATGAATTTCTGTTCTTTTGCATAAAGCAAAAGAGTCAACATAGTCTGGGTGCTGAGAACTGCTCTAAAGAACCCGGTGGTTAAAATGTTCTCCAAGACAGGAGACAGGGATTTGAATTTCTTGATGCAGAGGCGTGAACTGAACATGGATGAATACCAAAAAATGTAAGCTATGGATTAACTCCCTTTCTAGTAGCTCATAATATTCTGTCTTAGTGTCTGAGTAGTGGGGCACATACCAAAAAGAAGATCCAGTTACACCAAATCCCATTGCATCAAAGGCTTTCTTCAAATATGGAGTATTTTTAAAATAAAAGCTGAACAAAACCTGTAAATTGAATGAAGCAGTCCAAATTCTGCACATTAAGAAAAAGAAGAGTCTCAAGAGCAAAACCCCATAATTTASCAAGTAAATGCTTAAGAAAATTCATTAACAGTTTTATGAAACTTGATAAGTTTATACTAGGAGTCAGGAAGATATTTTTAAAAGTAGGAATAGATAAACCATTGGAACAACTTTCRGGTACATAACAGAGAATCAGGCTTGTAAGTCCTTAAATAAATGCTACATTTCTTCATAGGAAGGTAGTTTCTGATTTAGGCAGACCATAAAATCTAAACATAGGACTCTTGCTGTCAAGTTATATTGGAATTCAGAATAGTTGATCATAATGGTTCAGTCAGTTTGTTAAAATGAATTTGACTCAGCAATGAAAAAGCAAGGGGACTTCCTCTTGAAACTTCCAGACACACGCAACTCCCTGCTGGAAGGTTTTCTCTAAAATAAACAAGGAGATCATCAGTGCAAATTATTTTGCAACAACAACAACTTAAAARCAAAACAAAAGCCCCAAACTCTCCATCTACTGTTATGCAGAAATAAAATCTGATTTTATGCAACAGTACAAAGATAATTAGTTTGGTTTGTGTAAGTTGTAACTAGAGAAATGACTTGAGTTTGAAAACCTTTATCAAATGTTTACTCTAACAAGTAGATAGAAAAGATGCCCAGCTATCAGTTCCTAACTCTCGACAAACCTGAAGCTGTTTTCCCTCTCTTCCACCAGGTAATTTCATTATAATGCCTTTAAAGAGATGTCATAACATCTTTTTGCTCTCAACCTTACAGTTTGGGCAGGGTATGTATGTGTGGAGGTGATAATTCTGAGATACTGGAAGCTTTCCAACAGGATAAGAACTGCTTTTTTCCAGACATCCTGCTAACATCAATTTGTGGATGGATGTAACTTCTYATCATCTCCATTGCAGGGCATGGCTGTCAATGACACTTCCTGGGCCACTGTTCATATAGATTTGTTTGCTCTGTTCAGAAAGATAGGGGAGGGAAGATTCTGATATTTCTCTATTAAAAGGGCTGGAATGGTTAATGTCTGAAATAGTTTGTAGWCAGCATTTCAAAAAAGAGATTGAAAGGCTGGATAAGGGGAAGCACTTTGAAGACAGCCAAAAGAAAGCAAGAAAGCTTAATGGAAGAGGTTATTCAAGGTGACCTGCCATCACTGCTCCAGAATGTGAAAGCAGGTTAATAAAAAGTTCTTTTTAATTGGATACAGAAATATAGCAGCACAGACTGAATTTCAGCTTGTTGGGGACAATGGTGACTTCCCCTCTCACTCAGACTTTGGGTTCACTGCTTCACAAAGACCACCTAAAAGTGTGAGTCCCATTAGAGTACAATACCAGGGTCTGACTACAGCAAAGACGTTTCCTTTGAAATCTATGTATTTGTATATTTATATTGCCCACTCTGCAGATGTTTAGCCCCAGGCCTAATATCTACCAAAGGAGGCCAGGTGAGGGATTTCTCGGAGGGAAAGGTAGATTTAATTTCCAAAGAAGGCCAAATATACAGCCAAATACCACTTGCTATACAGTACCACTGTGTAGGTATGGAAAACTCTTCCCAAGGAATCTTCCCAGGAATTTTTACCTAAAGAAAGGCTAAACCAGAAAATACTGCTAAATCTCCAGCATTCCCTATGAACATCAGCTAGCTAGCGGTATGAGAGATCTGAGTAATTGTTTCAGCCAAAATCTGCTACAGAGTATCCCACAAGGGACAGCAAACATCACAACATCCRTGGTTCAAAAAAACCTTCAGGTGACTCATTATGAAGTTTCCATATTGCAAGGGTGATAGAAAAATATCATGGTATGCCTGCATGCTGAACAAAATTGTTCTGGAGACCTTTAGCTTGGCCTAAGACATACTTGAAAATGTCACAGATACTTTTTCTTTGCACGGTTTATGTAATATGCACTGTGAACCCTTCTTTTACATTAGAAGTACCTTGGTCATATATGATGACTTCTAGAAAGCATTTAAAGGTTGTCATCTGTCTCAGAGACAGGGAGACACAAATTAAATTCCACTGGACTAGAGGGACAAAGAAAAGCAGGAAACTGAAGCTAATGTTGTAGTAGTGCTCCCCACTCCTGTAACAGAAGTTACCATGGTAAAACAGACAAAGAGAAAAAACACTACATTATATCACAAAAGATGTGAAGAGATCAAATACATGTCAGTTCTATTTCAAGCTTTATTTCTTTCTTTCATGTTATGTATTATTCTAAGAACTTWTTTAAAAGATACTGTCTACAATGCACATTTTTCTTCTTGAGTGTCTGCTATTGAGTACAAGAGTAAAATAATTTCACAAAACTTCCACCAGAACAAACAGAAAACAAACAAACRAACAAAACCCCAGCAACATTTCTCCTTCTCTTCCCAAAAAACCCCTCTCTACCTGCTTTTTTAGATTGTCTCTGAAATGGTTTTTTTTCTGGGTAAAGAGCAGCAAGTAAACACAGATATTACTGCAGTTTCCGCAGTCACTTATGTCTTCGTTTCCAGAGATCATGAAGACTGGGATAATTACATTCTCTATGAGGCAAAACAATTTATGAAAAAAAAATTACACATATTCTTATTAAAAATTAAATAGGACTTTCATAATCAGCTGTTTCAAATATGTATGCATGAATAATGACAGCTAGAAACCAGTCTCTGCAGATTGCTTCTGAAGAGGGTGTGCAGCTGTAGTCAGGGCAAGAAAAGAATCACAATAAAGAGCAGTTTCTTGGAGCTTTTATGAAGTCATTTGGCCTAGGCCAGATAAAAGTGAAYATTTCTGCAACACCCTGTAACAAGAGGGAGAAAAAAGAATTAAAATTTATCTTTTACAACAAAAACAAAATTCAAAGTCAACTTCTCAAGGATTAATTCCACTGGAAAATAAAGTCTTCGCTTTCTTCCAACAGGTTTTAGCTTTTAATTATGTAAAGCCTTCATGAAGGGATTTCTATCTTTTTTATAAATTTAATTCACAAAATGTCCTAATTATCTGTAGACATATTAGTAACTCTTTGAACAATATATTGACACAGCAGGCTGAAATGTGTTTTCAGAACAACAGAAAAACAAGGCTTAAAAATACACCCATCCATATTTCTTTTACAGTTCATATGTAAATACATTATTGGAATTATACCAATAACAAAGGATCCCATGTGTTGAAATCCTTCAGCTGTCCACAGCTTATRAAACATAGTAGAACTGCAGACTACAAAAAATCGCCATTTCTGCCCCTCCAGGGAATTGCCTTTATCTACACATTGTCATTTCTTGAGTGAATTTGAGTAAATWTTTAATAAAAATTTTATTTCTCGTAAAACTGAAAAGACAACTCATGGGACGTCAACAATATTATTTAGATACTGTCTTCAGAATAAAGCCCTGCTGTAAAAATACTAACATAACTGTTGGAGTAGCAAATGATGAAGAAACTCTCRTATCTAGATCTGTGGGAGAAGGGTTGGAAGCAAGGGGCTTTTAAAAGTTTGATTATTTTAATTTTTTTTTTCGTAAAATGCAAGGTCTCAAAAAAAAAAAATAGTTACGTCAAACCCATCTCCTAAGGAACAAAAAATCTTTGTCAGTTCCTGAATTTGCTTCAAAAGTTTCCAACCCTGGAAATAAAGGCTCTGCAGACATAGTCGAATCAGAATTGAGAGCTAGAGTAGGGAACCCCTTTCAGAAAGGAGCACAGATGCAGCGAGTCTTAAGAAAAGGACATTTTAAAGCAGAAGGCCTGAAGTCTCTGATTCAGTAGTTGTGTTTTACTGACAGCCTTCACTGATATGCATAGTCTCCCTTTTTGTTCATGAAAAATAGTTGGAGGAACACAGCCCACAACAGTATCCCTTTCACTCAAGAACACTGGAAGTTTACTAAGTCACCTCCTGCACTCCCAGCTACATTCCTCAGCTGTTGAGCTTTGCCTAGGCACAGTCTATGAGGCAGAGAACATGGCTGTAGTGAAGTTTTAGCCTAAATATCAAGGCACTCCCAGAAGATGCCTTCAATGCCATCATCAGCTCTTCTTACCTGCAATTCTTTACAAAAATCATGTTTCAGATTAGATATGTTCCATAGCATGACCCTCAAACACAGAGTTGGAATGCATTTCTTTTAAGATTCCTTCTCATATTGTTTCAAAATTAAACTATAAAAATTGTCATCATGAAATGTCAAATTCAAAACTAAATTAATACTGACATTGGTCCTAAAAAGAAAAAAATCCATTATTCCTACCTTGCTCCTCCTTTATTCCAAGTAGTTTGACTCCTGTATAAAAATAAAAAATGCATTAGTACAGTACAATKTAAAATGTGCAATACAATCACATATTCATGCAAGGAATTATGGTTATCTAGTTGTGTGGCGCTTTCTTGATTATTTGAAGTCGTTTTCAAACTCCACTCAAAATAGCAAGTAAATCCTTCTCCAAGATTCCAGTCCTAGAAAGAAACATCKTTGATTTCAACTCTAAATAAATAGCAGGATGTACTGACTGAAGAGATAAACATATCTTTCTTCTGCTGAGAAAAAAAATCTAGAAGTATTTCAAATATATTCAGATTCTTCAATCCTTAACCTCACACAATTTGAAAGAGTGAGAAGTTTCTTCTGTTCCTGCCCAGACTGCCACTATTTTCATTTAGGATTCTCAAAGTAAAGAATGATTGAGCTCAAGATCAAGGCAGGGGAAACACATCTGCATATGATGTCTGACAGCCTTGCCAGGGCTGAGTCACTTAACTGAGCTATCGCCTGCCTGGACTACTCATCTGAGGTCCCTTTATTGATGCTGATACTTCTGCTAAGTAGTTTCTATATTTTCTGCCAGGAAAGACAAGCATGTTACTTTCAGTAAAAAGAAAAAACCCAACAAGCAAGAAAACAACCAGTTTTAGGAAACAAATTAATAACCTTTTCAACTCAGATTGTACATAGAYTAACCAAGTTACAGCTAAGTTAGCAAATCACATTATTCATTTAAACAAATGTAACTATTGTGGATTGCATTCCAGAACCTTCTTATACAAATATTCTTTTCTCAATATTCCCACGTTAAGTAAAAGCCTTTTGTTTGTTCTGGGAAAGCAGCATTTTCAGTGCAACTTGATCCTTCTGAAAGTATATCAAGGACAGATTGTTTACAAAAACCTGTGACATGCATGCTGGCCTTGTGACTTCAGGGGCCTTTGAGCTGTGGCTCTTTTTGCTGTGCAACAGTAAACTTCATGACTTATTCCCTCTTCAACTGGTCACAAACAGCACAAATCAAGTGTTGGTTGAGACTCCAAAGAAACTTTCCCATGGGTCATGCTGCAAGAACTAAACAAAGTGCAAACCCACAAACCATGTTTATTCAAAATAAGTTTTATCCGTAAATCACATTTCCTCAAAACAWATTTATCCAACATCTTACTGAGTTCCTGTTCTGCACATGGGAAAGGAAGAGAATGGGGTTTCCTGTCCCACTACACCTGTGTATTCAGGGCATAGTTGCTTTGCACAGCAAATATCTAGAATTATGCATCCACTGAAAGAGCAGAGTCAGCACTCGAGGGAGCATTTCTCATTCTTATGCATCACACTGGATATAATAGAGACATGAGACAGGAAGATGTAATATGTCACCTTGCCTTCTGGATTCTGGGTTTGCTATGGCTCAGAGAATTTCAGCAAGACAACAAACATTTCATTAAAGAGGAGACCTATAAATTTCATATGTTCACAATGTGACCTCCCCCACTTACAGAATAAACAAAAAGGTACTTGACAGTGTCCCATTTTCATGCAAAAAATTAACAAGGTCTCTGTTACAGGCTTKTCATGCATTAGCTTTTGGTCTCTGCAAATCCTTACATATTTGGATATGGGCAAATCTCATGAGGCRTTGAATAACAAAATGTGCAACTATTTAAAAGTTATTCTTTTGTCACAACRAAAGTGCTTTACTGATCATTTGTGCCAAAACAGTGAACAAATACTGTCTCAGTTCTAAGTCCCAGATGAATCAYGATTAAATCAGGAAACAATTCTTTACTGTGAGGGTGGTGAAGCACTGGAGCAGGTTGCCCAGARAAGCTGTGGATGCCCCATCCCTGGAAGTGCTGAAGGCCAAGTTGGCTGGAGCTCTGAGCAACCTGATCTCGTGGAAGGTGTCCCTGCCTGTACAGGCAGGTTGGAACTAGATGATCTTTAAGGTCCCTTCCAACCCAAACCATTCTGTGATTCCATTATATGATCTTATTTATTAAACTTGGATATTGAAAGGACAATGGTAATTTTCTTATCCTCTTATCTTGAAAGGTTTATCCTTATGCCAAAGGCAGTGCAAAGGGCATTAAAACTTTCTTGATAGCATACAGCAAGACTCGGGGCTTTCTCAAGGGTGCAGTAGCTCACAGATAGAAGTGGAACTTCATTATGTTGTTTTCCCATTAAAAAAGGAAACTACAAAGCCACCCAGAGAGTGCCCTGGCACTTATAATCAAAAAGGCAGGAAAAATTACAGTCATGAAGATCCTTCTTGATATAACAGCTTATAAATATTCCTAATAAAACACAAAGTGTCTGGAGGGGATTTGAATTAATGAAAACTCATTTCCTATTGCTTAGGGGACAATTGGACAATGTAACTGCTCTCCTGCCCTCTTCCCAGACATACACAATATATTCAGCCTCCTCCCCTTTTCTCCATGTCATTTGTGATATCCATGTCCCTTTCTGAATCCCCTAGCCCCCAGGAAATCAGGACAGAGCTGCAGCTGCYCTGGAGCTGTGCCCACTCTGATCCGCCAGAGGGCTGCAGTCAAACAATGTAGAGAATGCACCACCCCTCAGAGTGGGCACTGTTTTAGGCTGTCTCCTATGCTAGTCACTGCTTTTCACMAAACACACAGAAATTTAATTATCTCTGAGACTTATAATCCCTTTCAAATTTAGCTAAGATTGGCCAGCAGCTGGAAAACCTTATTACATGCACACAGACAGCGTGATCGTACAAACTTCATTTCTTTAGGAAACCAAGCTAATAGAACCAACAGTGAAAAACAGAGTAGGTACATGAACAAYAGAGCACAACATTCAGTTTCTGCTWAGTGTGAAGTTGTCATGACTGTAAAGAGTGAAAACGAAGGAAAAAATACAAGAGGGAAAGAGAACAAACATTTCCTCTTTGGTGCCACTGCACAGATGGAATGGGCTCAAAAATTACCTTCAGGTCTTTACTTTGGGAATTTTTTTACCTTCTTTTAATCTTAGTATATAGTCTGACCTGTTTCAGTTAGCTTCCTTGTAATGTAAAATGCCAGGCTGCAGACAACATGACTCGTAAGCCCTGCCTGGGGTTCAGCTCTTTTTCTTTGAAATCCCAAAGGAAAGGAGAAGAATCTTGGTGTAATCAAAGACACTAAGATTGCTGCCTCTAGCCTATCTTTTGAGAGATTATTTTTCTTTCTTGTACTTATTACCAATATCCATTTTTAAATTCCTATCCATTATGACGTATTCTTTCATATTTTAATCTCTTCCTTCTCTGTTTAGTCTTCAAATCTCATATTATAACATAAAGGAAAAATAGATCTAGCATTACCCAGCAGAAGGGAGGCTCTTTGGGAGTCATTAAGTAAATAACAGAGTAGGATATTTACCATTTCCATACATAGGGTTTTATTGCATTTGTGTTGATGCATTATTTGAATTTATATATTAAAAAAAAACCYCTCACATAGTCATCTGTCAAAACTGTGCCTAGGCTGAGCACACTCATTTGGTGGCACCAACAATCATCCTGTGAAAGAGGGTGTGTGCATCTGGCTAAAGGCAAAGCCCTGCCACTTCTGCAGACAATGGCAAGGTTTGCAGGGGTGAAGGCAGGTGCTCTGATGGGGATGCTCGAGTAAGATGTTGGGGATCTTGGCTGTGTCACACATTTTCCTTGGAGTTTATCAGGAAACAGTACACAAATGGGGATAAAAGACACAAAGTGTATCAGGTGGCTGTGTCCCACCTGCAGTTTCTAATTCTGCCATCTGCAGACATGCTGTCCTTCAGGAGGTGGCTCAGGCCTGCCATACTCTGTGCTCTCTTACTCACACTCTTTAACTAGCCTGGACATGTGTAACTTGGCTCCCATCAGCTTCTGGACTGCCTGACGTGCTTTGTGTTTCAGATCATCAAAGCTGCTAATGTCTGCTCACAGACCTGATGGGAGCTTGAGCTAGCATGTCCTGTCTCCTCTCACCAAGACCAAGAACCAGTACAAGGTTCCTGAGCCCAGGGCTTGCCCAAAGCTTGTAGTGATGAAGACACCCTTTTCCCACTTCCAGTACATGGAAAATTCCAGTAGCAAGAATATCTGCTTTTTAACCATGCCTTGACTTTGGAGATGCTTGAACTGAACTCTTCCTGGTATTCACTGCCTAACATACACATCCTCACCAACAAATCCAATACAAGCTCTTATATTTTATCAACGAAACACCTTCCTCTACACTGTCACACACACTAAGTTCTCTTAGACTCTCATCATTTTGCTTCTCAGTCTTCCTAACTCTTCCATTCCTGTACTAGGGTCCTTACATCAATAGAATTTCAGCCTAATGAAAAGTTCCATGATGGGGTATATATACAATTACTTTTTTTCTATACTGAAAAGTGCAATTCTAAACAACAGTCACATTAACGTCTCATTAGGGCAGTTGAAAAAATGAATGGATATTTAATAGATTACAGCCAAGATATCTTTTCTTCAAAGAATCCTTACAAATACTGATTTTAAATGAAATGTAGTTGAGCCTTCTTTGTCATCATTTACATAGGTAAAAAATGAACAGCTGTACCAGGAAAGATATAGGTAAGTAGATAGATATAGATATAGATATATAGAGAAGGGACTTTTTTCCCTCCACTTCAATGCCATATTAAAATATTTATAGCATATCCAAGCATCTTTCATTTAAAGACTTAAAAAAAAATCCCTGATAATTTCACTATCCTTGTTCTGAACTTAAGGAAGTAGCTTGGATGTGGCCCCTTGCAGTGAGTACCTCACACACAAGGCCACTGAGTTCTGCTGCAAGAGCAGCTGTTCCTCTCTCCTCCCATTTGAAAAGCTTATATTTTAGACAGAATTTCTTCTTGAAAGGTATTATAGACAGCCAGCCAGGGCTGTAAGTTCTGTCAGGCAGGCTAAACACACACAGACACACAATAGTGTCTGGAAAAAAATTCAACATTTGAACAATCTCATTGCTTCTCCATTCTGTACCAAAAACTTACCAAGGTGGCATTATTGAGGTAGTCCAGTATATCCAGGGTGGTAGATGTTACTAGGCTGTGTTTTGTTCTGGAGTCGGTCCAGGAAAGCATTATTTACCCTTAAAGTACAATAAAAATGAATAATGATGGAAGGCAGCTGAGAAGTTCACAAACTACTGAAATTTAACATTCTGTGAGTGGCTCTCCCTTCCCATCTGTTCAGTGCCCATCTTCCTCTATTTTTCAAGCCTGTGCTGCATAACCATGGATGGGCATGAGATCAGGTGGACTTAATTTTCAATTCACCAGATGCATCCTTATCCTGGGATCAGCCTGTTGGGATTAAGAGGCACACTTTGGCTGCTGGTTCATAAGGCACCAAAATTCTCCATAGAAAGATGACCTGTGTACCACCTTTTGGGGAGGTTACATATTTTGACAAGTCGCCTTAGGTAATCTTTCAGCCTTCATTGCAGAAGGAAAGTTTCTAGAAGTACTGATTTCCTAATAAAAAGTGGAAGAACACACTTAAGCTTGTTACTAAGAGAGACAATTTATGCAGCTGACAACTTTCTCTTCCATCCAGCTGTGAAATTCTAGCATTTTCTTGCACTGCTCTATCAATCTGGAAAGCATGGACACATACACAGCTTTCCTCAATCTGTTTTAAATATTTTCACATTGGGATTGTTCAGCATGGAGAAGAGAAGCCTGTGGGGTGACCTTATAGCAGCCTTTCAGTATCTAAAGTAGGCTACAAGAGAAATGGAGAGGGACTTTTTACAAGGGCATGTGATAAAGGACAAGGGAGAATGGCTTTAGACTGAAAGGGGGTAGATTTAGATTGGATATTAGGAAGAAATTCTTCACTATGAGGGTGCTGAGGCACTTGCACAAGTTGCCCAGAGAAGCTGTGGATGCCCCATCCCTGGAAGTGTTGCAGGCCAGGCTGGATGGGGCTCTGAGCAACCTGGTCTAGTGGAAGGTGTCCCTGCCCATGCAGGGAGGCTGGAGCTAGATGACCTTTAAGGTCCCTTCCAACCCAAATCATTCTATGATTCTCTGGAAAACTGTATATTTTTCTCCTTGATTACTGCTTAGGACTGACACACATGCTTAGACATGACTGTTGTTGTAATGTTTTACAATGGTGTTGGTAAGAATGAGATAAAAAGGAAAATACTGGGTTGTTTCTCTCTATGCATATGAGATGGACTGAATCAAAAATCCTTCATTAACTTCAATGGGTAATTATTTTAATGTCTTTGCTAGAGAAAAAAAAGAAATGAAAGCAGTCTGAAGAGTGGCTGCTTACAGAAGTAAGCAATTTTTTTATATTTACATAACAATTTAAAAAATAAACAAATGTTGTTTTCACTTTTGGGCCTGAGCATTGTTTCTTTTTATCAGCAGAACACAAAGCTGAGAATAAAGCTGTGCTTCAGGATAATGAAAAGTCAGTTAAGTGACAGAAGTGGAAGATGAGAAGTGTGGAGCACAGAGAGGTCACAGCAGTGGGGCAGAGCCTGAGGCACAAAGAAATGCAGCTGCAGAAGGCCTTGCTGCACTGCAGGTTCCATCTGAATCGATACCAAGTCCCAGGTTTAGCTCTGCCTGCTAACCACAGAGACAGTCAGCCACAGGATGCAGCATGGACAAAGTAGGCCGTTCTAAAAGAAATAAAAATTTAGATATAAAAATATATAGATATCTAGGTTCATATACAGATACACAGACAAAGTGTGTATCATCCATAAAACTATTAATTGCTTCTACTCTATGCTGTGTCCTATGCTGATAGGACAAACAAAGTGAGAAAGGCACTCTGGGTCATTCTGCATGCAGCGAGCAGCTGTAATCATGGATATTAGTGGCTCATTTGAAAGCAAAGCTAAACCAGAGATGAGGTCAGGGATCCTCATTGCAATAGTCTTCTGAAGCATGAGTGCCTGCAATTTTGAGGCCCTTTCCAGGTGGAAATTCAATTCCAGTGTATTTTGCATTTTTTTTGCAACTTACCTCCTCTGTTCATTTTTTAGTGTTCTTGTCCTGGTTTCCTCTTCCTGCTTTTGTTTAAATTCCAATAATTCAGCCTGGCAATGATAAAAGTGAAAAACAAATAAACAAATAAACTAACTTACTTTTAATTAACATACTTATGCTGCAAACCCTAATAATTCCACAGGGTAACATCAGCTAAAGTCAGAACTTCTCTCAGCAGTATTTCCCTTATGTGATAGCACTATGTTAAAAATTGAGCTGGTTTTTCTGTTCAGCATGTGGATAATTTTTTGTTTGTGCCTTGAAAAGTGGTAAGTTACAGAATTCAGACATTTACCGTCCTACAGTTAAGGGGGTATGCCAGACGCCAGTCTGCTTCCCCTTGTCCCAAAACACAGATTTGAATTTCCCAGTGGGTCAAAGGGGGATGAAAGCTAAAGTGAGGAGCAGACACAGCTGTCATGCCCACAGAGTAAGAAGGAGACACGTCCTTCACCCCCTGCCTCTGCAGAGTGCAAGCAGAAGATGAGATCTGGCCCATGTGATGTGGTGGGTCACCTCCAGCTCCCTGGGGCTCCCTTCAGGGTGAGGAGGGAAAATGGTGCTTGTTGAAAATGGTGTGCTGGGAACATATACAAGCCCCCAGCATTGCAACCTTACCTAGTATTAAGGTGTATAAACAGTGTCAAAGGGAATTCTTTTCAGAGGAGAGTTTGTTCATGCAATTTTAGCCAAAACTGTGAAGGAAACACAGCTGGTATGACTCTGGTCTGTATGTGTGCTTGTTTGTCCAGCTCCTTCTGCCTGCAACACACCCAGGAGGTTGCAGATCTTTCTGCAAAGGAGATTTGGGCTTGCAGGGCAAGGGGGAAGGCATAGGAACAGACCCATCTTTCATATTTTCCATAGCAACTGCACAGCAGTAGGAATAGAAACTAAAATAAAATGATGTACTTAGATAAAAGCTTCAATAACTGAATGGAACCACATGACCTTTTTTTTTTTTAAATCAATTTAAGTGGAACATTAAGTAAAAACTATGCAATAAATGTATGGAGAAAATCAATAACTGAGAATGTGTTGTGTATCAATATTTGCCTAGCCCTAAAAGAAGAAACAGGATTAAGAAATAAAAAAGCCAACCTCAATTTTCACTATTTTAAATAACTATTCAACCTGAAAATTAAAACTCAGTATCTGACTTTCCAATATGCCGACTCCTCTCTTGGAGTAATGTTCTGAAATATATTGTGTGTATATGATGCAGTGTTCAAAGTGTACTGAAAATTTCTAAATCAAGCAATACATACTAAAACCTGTTCTGAAGAAAAAAAGGGAACTGACAATACATACACATTTTATAGCTACACTGTGCTAGAAGGTACACACAAGACAGAATTCACAATTACTTTAATAAATATTAGTTTGAAGTAGAAACGAGCCAACATATATCTGAGGGACAATTATTGGAGCCCTTAAAATCCATATTATTTACCGTGGGTTTGTAAGTAGTGCATTACTCTGCACAATAGGTAGCAGCAACTGTGAAGGCAAGGAGACCTTGGAACCACATAGCAAACAAGAGCAGCCTTAGAAGCAGCCAACACCTCCTTAGCAACCCATGGAAATTGCTGAAGAGTCTACAGCTCTACAAAAGTCCCTTAAACCAAACCCATGAATTAGGGGCTTGCTAATTTACATCTGCAGTCATTTTCTCTTTGGAAGGATGTACAGACTACAACAGGAACCAGCCCTACACCCATCCAGGCTGGCTTTCAAAAAATTTTTCCTACGTATAGGTTCTGGGAATAAGCATATACCTGATGGGAKAGCAATGAAGAGACTCCCTTTGCCCCACCTTTTTTCCCCAGTATTATAGTTACTAGAATACTATGAAATGAGGACACATCCCTAACATGTAAAGAAAGATATCAGTGACAGGGAATGAGCAACTTCTCCAGTTCTAGAAGAAACTCAGTGTATGGAATTTGTTGTGCTAAAATTCTCCCACCAGGGAAGCAGCTTAACATTAATTTGGACGTTCGCAACAGCAGAGGCACAGCAAGTGGCTCAGGACTTGCTCACATATTTTCAAGTGATTTGCTAGATTTTCAAGTGCTGCCCTCCCTGTACTTTCACAGTCAAACCTGTAGCCAAGACAGGTAACTTTGCAGAGTGCCATCCACTTAATGTGGATATGGTAGCCAAATCTATACCAGAGGGACTACACATTTCAGGCAATGCACAATGCATACGCAGAATATGGAGTTCAAAGTTGCATTTATGGTATGCCTGTTTTTTAGACAATTCAAAATTCGTTCGTTAGGTAGTCAGCAAGGGCACAGAGAGGCATGCTATAATTAACAGGAAATCTGAGTATTTCCATATCCCCATTTGAAAAAGCAGGGCCCATGGCCCTCAATTCTCTAGAAAGAGACAATTCAGAAAGATCATCCTTAATTCCTCAGTAAGACGACTTCTGCCTGCAAGAGAGTAAACTGCTTTCCTTAGCCTACGAAATCGGTTGCCATGGTCAAAAAGGCCTCTGCATAATTATTCAAGTGAAGAGGTGAAAAGGTGCTCATTTTCCAGATGCAAACAGCCTTGAACTCAGAAGATAATTGTCCTGTCCCTGTTCAAATTTTACAGCTTGACTCATCTCTCTCACAATATTTGAAAACAGTGACTGAATCACTTTTGCTGAAGAGAAGCTCTGTGCGTAGGCTACAAGTAATCAGTGTATTTAATTGGTTTCACAGCATGCAAAAATGATACAATATGTAAACTGTTAATGTATAATTACCTTCCTCTGTTGTTCTTGCCTCATTTCCTCTAATCTTCTGTTTTCATCCTCTCGAAGAGCTTGCTTATAAGCATGGCTTCTTTTCTATTGTTCAGCAGAAAATAAAAATATATTAGTATGGTGAGAGCAGGGCCAAACTCCCAAACCTTATTCTCAAATTGTTATATGGGTAATTAACAAACACAAATGGTCGAATGATTCCAGTTATTTAAGAAACAGATTAATCTCAAGACTAGAATTTAAACAAGAAGTGGCCTAGAGCCTCTCAGTCATTCAGTTTGGTTGAATGTCCACCTGTGCATCACACCCAGGTAGTCACAGCAAGTGCTATTCTCTGTCCCAGTGACAACCATAAAGACATCCTGAGCAGTCAGAAAACACAGTCAGCATATATGCTAGTGAGATGGGGTATTCTGGAAAGAAAGAAAAGTAATGAAAATATTACCAAGATTAAAAAGCAGAATGGAGGCCTTGTAACAGAGGGAACACAGGATTTTTTTTGTGGAGGTAGGGCAACAGGAGAGATCAAACCTGCTATTATTTGTGAGGTGTCAAGAAAATTGAAAATGTGAACTTCACATCATGAATAATGTAATAACTGTGCAATAGGTTTTCATTATAATAACTAGCCCTGGTCTTTCACAAGTTGTAACTGTTTGCAAAAAGCCAACTTACAGTTAGGGTTTTAGAGGATCCTTAGGATGTACACTGGAACTTCTACTGTAAAGTCTTTGAGCAGAGATGTAGGGTAGCACACTAAAAAATGAGCCAGTATAATTTAATACAAGAATCGTGCAGGTTTGACTTAAGTGAGGGATTTGTTACAGGTCTACAGACTATTTCTAAAATTTGATATATGCGTGCAGAACAACACCATTAAAACAACAGGCACATAATTTGCTAAAAAGACTGAATAGAGAAAGCAATTATTAATAGCTCAATTTTGAGCTGGGAGAAGTTGCTACATGTGTCCAGGGAGACTCATTCTGAGTCCGATATTACTCATTACTCTCCGTAATGGCTTGGAGAATTGTGTGAAGAATATGTTAATCAAGTTGGAAGACAATAAAAATCTACACAGGATTGGTCACACTTTGAAAGACAGGATTAAAATTAATTATGAGCTTGATTAAATAAGCAGGCCCAAAAAGTCATCAATGACAGAGACACTCAAAAGAAGTCAAATTTGTTCATGGACGTGAAGTAACATTTGGCAAGGACAGTTGAGCTAGGTGTGCTAAATTATTACCACTATCCAAGAAATTATAGGAGGGGAAAAAAAATTGACCTTCATCACATTGTCCCAAACTGTTTTCAGAACAAGCTTTTCAAATTTAAACAAATCACATACATGTATATGTATTCCCCATTTTAGCATGCATGTTAGGCATGTCCTTACCTTATCACACTTCGCTATTTGAGAAACATTGTTCCTGAATCTTTTAATTGCTCCAGACAAAGGACACATTCCAGGTAACATCCAAATTAGAGTCCTAGTCCTAGTTACTGGTTTAGCATTTTGGTGCTATGCAAAGTTTATTTAGATAAGAACTCACTGGTTATGTCCTTTGGATTCCTGGCTCAGAGGCTGTGTCTATGCCTATAGACTGGACCTCATCCAAGCTGGTTGGGAATACTTTGCTACCTGCATTGCTGCATTACAAACGAGTGATTATTTGATTCACAAAGCTACAGAAATGCAGCCACACAAAAGACAAGCCTAATGTCAGCTAGTACTAAAGAACAGTACAGATAAATGATGTATTTCATCTGCTTGGACACTAGCAGAGTGAAAGATGAACTATGGGATGTAATTTGACACAACTCTTTGAGAAACCTGTCAAAAGACGGAATGAGAAAGCCACATATAGGTAGGCAAAGGAGAGGGCCAAGGTTAAAAGTAGGACCTGCACAACTGAAATAGTTCAGTGCTCCTTCAGCAATTCACCCACTTTGGTAGGGATGCGAAGACAGCACATCAAAATGCTGAAATCCAAATCAGTCATGGGGACATGAGCTCACTTGTCTTCACAGTTCAATGCTCCCATCGTACGAAAGCTGCAGAGCTAGGCCTTCCCTACCAAAGAACAAAATCCCACTGTTTGAAGTGTTGGATGCTTCAAGAGGGAGGTAGATGTGGTTTAAAGACATCTTTTGTCCCTTTCCATATCCCTTCAYCTTGGTTGCTCACCCAGGACTACAAAATACATTCTGAAAGTCACTCTCCTACAACTGACCTTCTGTCCAGCAGTGCTGGGCAGAGATTGGCACTTTCTAGCTACACATCTGCTCACATTTGCTAAAATGTCTTTAGGGTTTTCAGAGACACAAGACATCCTGAAGAATTAAAGGGGAATGGAACCTATTTTCAATATCAACTTCACTTTTCACGCAATGAAAACCAGGAAGAGATACTAGAGGCAACACAGATGTGTCATAAATCCTGTTGGCAGAAATTTCTATAAAGGGAGGATTTTTTCCCATTTCTAAGGCATCCAAGGAAATATGGAGGCAAATCTTCCTGTTACCCAACAGTTGGTGCTTGAGGCTGTACACAACAGAGGGCTGCCCAAATCAGATACTTCCATACTTCTGCTCAGTTGCTTCCAATGTTAATTTCTGTCTGCTTGGCTCCCTGTTCTCTGTCCTTCCCAATTACAAACCACCCTACAGGAGAAATACTTCTCTTCCAGGGTTAATACTCCCCACTAAAATCTTCTACCTCAGTAGGAAAGCTYGGTTTAGACATGAAAAGACTAATTGTATGTGGAAAAGTCTCTTAGAGTCAATTAGAATAATGAAATTGAAGCAATACTTTATCTATTTCCCATCCACACTGATACTTACCAGACTACTTCAAACTGGGACAAAGACCTCAAGCAGTGTATGGAATTACTTTTAGAATGCAGTGAGAAACAAGCTTCTCTTTTGACTGGATTTTTAATGCAGTAAAGCATCCGCTGACATTAATTTAATGAGATTTCATAAAAGCTTACCACCAGTGGATGGGTACAGGGCATACTTAAGATTCTCATCTAACCTTAGAATATAAATCTGGTTCTCATTTATCAGAAAGAGATCTGTGAGCAGTCCTCTACTATGTGGAATACCCTGCCAGTGTGGAAGAGACAAGGTAGGCAGACTCATTCACCCAGAAAGACTCCTTGGTACTCACTGAGTTGCGTCTCAGCAATTAAGCTCAATTAGGATATTCAAACATTACACTATTGACAGCACCTGGAAAGCTGATAGAAAATACAGCACACGCTATGGTTTTGCTTACCCATGCTGTAGATTCTGGGCCAGGATTAGCAATCTGACAGGAATCACTCTTTGGCAAACCCACATCCAATCTGTTCAGTAATTCATTGGTTTTGCTATGAAGAAATTCAATCCAAATAGAATTGTTAGTGCTTCCATAAAAATAAACACAGCTTTTTATTCCACCCTTGGAATCTAGCCTAGACATTTTATCATGTGTCTGCTGAAAAACATCACAGGTAGAAAAAAAAAAGTTATGGAAACAGACAAATGGGACAGAGGATACAGAACGCACACTGTGGATAAGACATTTGCTGGGATGATTTCTGAAGCAAACAATTATGGTGATTTGCATATTTGGGGTGTACAGTGGCTATGCTTTCCTCATTGCAAAGCTCCTGTACAACAGACTCACGTATCACTGGACTTCATGAGGATGCCAACTGCTTCACGGAATTGTTGCAAATCCTTCTACGAGATCTATAAATCTCAGCTAAGTACTTTAAAAGATTATTTTCAGGAATTTTCCTTCACAGTTAATACAATGCAGCCTTACAACAGATTACTTTATCAAGCAGAAAGGCTTTTAAGCATTTTGTAACAAGAAAAAAATGCTTGTCTTTAGTTAATGCGCAACATTTTCATTTCTTATTCTGGCAAGGGCAATTTTCTTTTTCCAGCTGCATGCCTAACGAACCTAGAATTTCAAAGTAGCATCACTTTGCTCACGGTTTCTACCAAGTACAATTAAACTAGGTCACAAACAAAAACAAAGGATGGGAGTTCGTGTTCTGTGGTGAGGAATCAGTTTCTTAACCTGCACTCCCAGGCACATATATTGAAGTCTTTTCTCGCTCAAAGGAACAGAGTTAGAGTAAAGAGGCAATTTTATTTCTGTGTACAGCTTTGGAAAACATGAAAGCACTGAATTGAAAGCAGAAAAAGTGCTTCAAGGGATATTGAACGCAAAGATTTACTCTCCTCACAGGGCACCCTACACTCTGTATAGGGGAAGATGCCACTACCAAAGACTTAAACTTAGAGAAAAAGCATTGGCTGCTAAAGACTGATTTTGATTAACAGCTGAAACAGACTACCAAGTGGGTTTTATATTTCACTCCATGATCTAAAACTGTGAGTTAATACTTTATTGGTAAAACGTCCTGCTGGTCAGTGAGGAGTGATATATTGAGAAGTTGGGAAAAGGAACAAGAAACCATGAGTTCTTCTCTGCTACTCTACACAATACAAAACCATGTTACCACTTCAGGTACAAAGTACTTGCTCAAATTCTAGCAAGTCAGGCTTTTAGAGTCTCACCATTCCCAGTTCATTCCCTTTCCTCCATTACCTGGGTAGTTAACAGACCTCAGACAATGCACAATAAAAAAAAGGACCAGATGAAACATTGTTTTCCCTGATCTACAAAGTACTTACACATAAAGGTTTAACAAATTAGTAGCCTTCTTATACAAGTGTTAAGCACTCAAATTTTTTCCATGAAAGATGAATTATTAAGTGGCAAGATTGCACAGAATAATTTTGGGAATGCAAAGATTTAAATTGCAGATTTTGTGTTTCTCTACCCATGCTAAAACTGATCAAATAACAATTTATTTCTACACCAGGAAGACTAAGAACTCCTACAGAAAATCTGGAGTGTATTTGAGAAGGTTGAAGCTCTGTGAAAAAATATGGGGCAACTTGGTGATATACCTAGTTGCCCTAATTCCTTATTGATGACAAGAGAATTAAATGGAGTATGTGGAATTTCTCATTATTTTGCATAAAAATGTGGTGGAGGCCATTGAATTTTGCAGATCAGCAGACTGATAGGTGAAAAGCTTACTCAGTTTTAGTATCAGAAAAGATGATTACAAGAGTGGAAGGAAATAAAGTTCCTCAACAAGACTGGGCATTGCCTTTGAATAGAGAAACACCTGACTTCACCAAATGAAGTAATACATTAATGAAGTGTTCCTATCACAAGAAAGGGACTCAGATTTCTGAATTTTCTGATGGAAGACAAGTCAGGTCTTATATATGTTAATCTGTTCTATGTCATCTCTGTGGAAACCTAGCAATGCACCTAGGGTTGCTAGACAATGTCTGAATGGTGTTTTTCATAATACTAAACCTGCAGTCATAACAATGCAGAGCATAGCTTAAACCAGGCTGCACGAAAAGAGAGAATTCAGGGAGAGGATGGTTCAATTAATGTTATGGAAAGGAAAAGTAGTATCTCCAGAAGGAAACCAGCATATCAGCACACAGTCAGACAGCTGGAGCAACATCTCATTCACTTGCTAAAATTTCAAGGGCTAATCAAAAATGCTAAAATGTGTTCCTCTAAACTTAGTAACATTAAGGAAAGAAGAGCATTAGATGAAGGAATTTACTTGAATACAGAAGAATTCTAATACCCTTCAAACACAGGTAGGCAAAAGGAGATACACGATTTGGATTAACCAAGAAGGCACCTTCCTAATAGGCTGCTAGCCTGAGTTCTGATTACCCCTAAGCATCAGTCTGAAAAGCAGAGAACCACTGATACTATGGTTAGGCTGGAGTGATCTTATGGGGGTATTTTGTCTTGGTAGTCCTGTCTCCCATTACAACACTGGGAAAAAACCTTTTGCTGTGCTAATTGAAACAGCTTTCTCCCATACTGGTGTGTTTAATAGCACCAAGCACTACTCTTCTTAGCATGGCAACTCAGCATCTATAGTGCCATAACTATTCCTAGAATAGTTTTGACCCATCCCAAACAGCACTTTTGCAAGTAACTCATGGGTTCTGTCCAGGAATGAATATCAACTGCAGCTCCCAACAGGCATTTTCGATCCTACCACACCATTTTGGGAGGTAAAGAAGTTTTCTAGCAATGGAAGCAGGCACTCTCAGGCCTGTTGGCCTCAGAAATGACAGTGATTGACAGTGTTAAATTTATCAGTACAGATGCATAGGTGGGGGAGTGAAGCACAATACTAGATTTGGGGCCTGAATAACTCTTAGGAGCTGTCAGAGGAAAATAATAACTCTGCTGCCAGGGTCATTGAGTAATGTGCTAGAATGGGTGGGTGCATGACAGTGGAAATCAGTCCATGTTGCAGGCGCTCTCTGTGGGTCCTCGGATATACAGCTTTACATTCCACAGCAGAGGCCTTTTTTTTTAAAAATAAAAACAAAAAACAAAAAAACCTGCTATGCAAAACCCTTTATTTGAAGCTCAACAAGTACATGTAAAGTGCAGAACCATGAATTTGCTAGGTGTTCCACTGAGAAAGGTGTAATTCAGGCAGCCAGCACTCACAAGCTCTTTGTGAGCCCACATGCATTTCTTACTGTTTGGGACTAAACGCTGCCCACATTCCCACTAGGGTGAGATGAAGGGATGGTTATAAAAGCCAGAGTGGGCTAAGGTTCCTCTGGCTTGTGTAGGAGTTCACATGATCCAACAGGATCACCAGCCCTGACAGCTGAGAAGCAGACAGCTCCACAGCTGACTCCAGAATGCAAATGGAAAGATCTGAAGACCCACAACGATCTCATTGCAAGACCCAAGGTCTAAATTCCTCTGCAGAATAAGGTCTTCAATTTTGTGTGTCTATTGCTTTTAACTACTGTCACGTCCACAGGGATAACAAAAGTCTTTGAAAGGATTCATCCTTAGGGACATGAATGAGGATATGGACTCGGGACGCAGCATTTTCGTCCATCCGGGAGTCGCACAGCACCACTTGCTAAGCTTTTCATTTGAGACTCTATTCCTCTCAGAACAAAGACAGAAAAAAAATAATTTTTCTGCCTACAAAATAAGTTCTCAGCTTTAAGTCTGTTTTACAGACTAACATTAAAAATGCATTAATTAAAATGATTCTTGTAATCTTCCTTAGTTCTCCCCAATGGAACCAGTGGCAGTTAATTCTTTTGCTTTAATTGGTGGATATTGAAATACCAGTATACAAAAAAATATACTGGCATAAGAGCCAGTATATTTGGAAAAAAAAAGGCAGCACAATACTTTTGTATGTATTACAAATCTATTTATTTCTCTTGACAATTTGTAAAATATAACGGCCAATTCTTACTACTATTGAAAACAAGACAGCTCACAAACTTCTTGTTTTCTCAAGCTGCAGGATCTCCACCACTACAATTCTGCTCTAATGAACATCCACAAGTATGCTAAGAGCATTCAAAAATAGTAATAAAAAAATCAAAATAAAGAAGTGCAAAGCAGGTCATGGCAAAGAGTAGACAACTTGAGTAGCCACTAAGACCACAGAAGAAGCATTTAGTGCTGAATGACTTGGACTCATCAGCTTTCAAATTAATTGCCTGTAGGCAATGCTGAAGTAACTCTTCACCATTTTCTTCCAATTCATGTAGAAAACTAAGAAGCAGGCATACTGCATATATAATGCTAGTTTCACACATCTATCCAGAATTTTCATGATAATTTTTAAAAATAGCAGGACTCGTCCTCTCTGAAAAGAAAAACAATCCAACAGCAAAAACTCAACCCCAAATTTAATTCAAGACATCTTTTCGCAGTACCAGCAATTATATGTACAACTTCTTCTCACTCCAACATACTTAATTGGCTAAGCATAACAACTTCCTCAACTTTTGCAGAAATTAAGATCAGTTGCGTAACCCTGCAAAGGCTTATCCGGAAGAAGTGCTGCCCTTCATTTCAGTAACATCCCTGGTGGGTGTGTTTTGCCCTTTCTCCTTCCTCAGTGAGAGCTCTGCCTTGTGCATTGCCATGTGCATCTTGGTCAGGCATTTGCTGTGACCCACAAGGCAGGCTGGCTGGTACTGGGGCCACTGGCCTAACAAAACCAAATGTTAAAATACGAGAAGCTCTCCAACACTTTCTTGGTTGGAAGATGGAGAAAGTCCCTCCAAAGGGAGGTGTAGTTGGGACTTTTCCTACTGAAAATAATTTGGTAAAGTGGGAATGAAGCTGGAGGGCCAATAACACTGTGAAAATAATCCCACCAAAGACACATGGCTTTTGCTAGTTCACAGTTACATATGCTTCCTCTTACATCCCCTCCTCCTTGCAGAGGTGTACCACAGCCAGTTTACTCAGTTTAAATAAATTTTGAATATTACAAGCAACTGCCCTGTTTCCCATAGCTAGACCGTGATAAGGGACAAGGTAGTAAAAACATTTCTGTTTGTCAGCAAAAAACATGCCTTCAACCCCACAGGGATCATGGTTCTCCTGTACCTCAACTCTTATCCTGAGCTGCAGGACAGAGTCTACTTTCTGGGTAAGAATAATAAGCAAACATTAGCCATGTCCAAAATTGCCAGTGTGAACTAATGTTCATTTTTGGAGTGTGTGTAGGTGGGGGACTCACCTTTTGTTGGAGGCTACACGGTAAAAAATTACATGAAGTTGCTAACACATCAAATTCATGTATGATGTTGATAGCTCTTCTGCAATGCCTATGAAGGAAGGCCATTCTCTAGATATTTAGTCCACCTATTTTCCAACAGAAATCCTCTCAGTAGCCACATACCAAGCTTAATACAGTATTCACAGACTTCACTGGCAGTAATGCAAGATCATAGTACAGATGACTTGGACACACCTAATGATAATTATCAAACACTGCTGTCTTTGGCTAGGACGATTTCTTGTCTGGAAGCTCTTGAGCATCTGTTCCTGAGTTTGAAGGTAAGAACAAAAAAAGTGGCACTAGTTCATCTTAGGTATAAGGCTTCAAGAAAGTATAAAAATAGGTTGTTTAAAGAAAAATAAAAAGCAACTTTCTCAGCAGAATTATTTTCATCATTTTCTACCCACACTCAAAACTAATCTATCTTCTCAACCCACCTGCATTTTTTTGTTTCCCTGACTGGATGAAATAACACAGCTTGGCTATTTGTTCCTCCCACCAAGTCATCCAGTATTCCTGGATGTTATTTTAGATGTAAGCTTCATTTACTATCTGAAGTAATAAGCATAAATCCAGTTTTAAGGAAAATGCAGTTTCGTGTAAGTCTATTGCATTCCATTCTTTGTGCTCCATCTGCATGTGCAATCTGCTTCTATATTTTCAGCCAGCTTGCACGGGCAGATTAATGTGCACAATTAGAAGGCAACCTCACAGGCGTTCAATAAACTGCTTTCATTATTACACTCAAGAGAGCCCCTTTGGATGTCTATAAAAGCCTAGTTTTCTGCCTGTTAGCTAAATAATTGACAACGCTTAAAATAATCAGGAGCAAATGAACAAAACGAAGACAATTGTGGCAAAAAGAAGCAAACAAAGGATTCTCAAGGCTGCAAATGCTTTTTGTGCGAGCCCTCTTGCATTCTCTTTAGCAACCTGTATTGAAAGTCTGGTCAGGTTTACACTTGCACTTCTGTGGAAAAAATTTGTTGCCAGCCTTCTGTTTGAACCACACATCACAGGGGACTGAAAACTGGCAAGGACACTAGCATTTATCCTGTAAAAATTGATAAATAAATAAAAATTCTGTTTTGATTCAGGTTTTATTCTCCTGCATTTTATGACTTTTGAGAAAGCTGCTTTGGCAGGCAAGTGTATATCAGCTTGGTTTGGTGAGCCTCCTGCATTGTGTTTGGAATATGCACTCAGAGACACTCTGGCAAATTCTGTTTCCAGCTCCAAATTCTGAGCAGAATATATTGAGTGCGCACATGTACCCGAGTGCAGCTGTGCCAGGAATTTTTACAGGAATACAATCTTCACAAAAACAGAGGCATGAATATGTACCAAAGTAGTATTAGAAAGTAACCTCATTTTTTAGACTACTTTTTCCATTAAATAAATAGGTAGATGGCTATTAGAAAAACAGTGTAGATGACTATTAGAAAAACAGTGGACCCCATCCAACACTACAATTTCTGGGAAGTCAAATACAAATATAATAAAAGCATCTAACTAGAAATCTGGGCCAAAACAGTATGGTAAGACACCCTACAGCTCAGACACAGATCCACACAGCCTGCACAGCAAGCCTCTGAAACAGCCAGTCATTACATATCCATCCTCATTACTGTTCAAATGACAAATGTGGTGTACTAACTAAAGAGGGAATGTCCTGAAAAGTTCTGTTCCTTGTGTCCTTTAGGAAAGATGTGCACTTAGTTGTTCCCTACCACGGACTAGCAATTGCAAAGTATGGACTACATGAGCCTCCATTACCTTCTAATGCAGTCTGACAGAAACACAATCAGGCCAATAATGCAAAATACATCCAGGTTACCCTGACTCAGAAGGAAGGAGTCAATTTCATGTGTAAGTAGTTTCTAGTAAAAAGTCAACTCCCCATTTTTAAATCTGGTGTCTGCAGGGACAGAACCACAGCAACACTGTCACCAACAAATCTCTCATGTGCTTCTCTTYTGTTAGCACAACCCACAGTAATCATGTTATGCAGCAACTTCTCCACCCCAAAGTCTGCTCCTGTGTGCTCTTAAGACTTTTAATACACAGCTATTTCAGGAGACACCTTGTGAGTTTTTCTGTTTTAGTCACTGAACCAAGACTGAGTGCACCAGGGTCAGAGGAGGGGCTGATCCCAAAATTGTGAGGCTCGCAGACTTTTTCATGGCAGTCTGCAAGCCTGTGTAGACTACATTCTCACAAGACACAAACACATATTCAAGCAACTGTGGTAACAGATACAGCTGACTTTCAAGGACCTGTTGCACACAAAGAAGCTATCAAGGCTTTCAAGAGATGGGAAATAACTATATTCTGTAAGCAGCACAAAAGGTTACAGACAATCTTTCTTTTTAGCACTCACTTCATGTTAGACCCTTTGAAAGGGGATTTCAGTGAGAAGTTCTTGTTTTTAATAGTGACAGGAATTTATTCAGAAAAACTAAATTCTAGGCAGCATCATACTTTATTGTCAGAGCATGTTAATGACATGAGAATTTTAAGTGCCTTTCCTTATCAAATAGAAGCGGCACTTCATGCAAGAGAGGTACTGATTGGGCTGTACCCCTTGGAGGCTGATACAGCTGGAGGTGGTGATCAATTTTAAAAGGTTTCCCAGTTAATGAGACTGCTGGTAGGCATTGATCTCCTCAAGAAAATTGCGATGCTGCAGCTACAGATCCTACAGAGGACAGACTAACAAGGGAGCTTATCTTTTGAAATGGCTCTATAGGCCACGACTTTGCAGAGGTCACTGCTTTATATGCAGCACATGACCTTCCTTCCCTCCATTCCCAGCAAGCAGAGGAGATCAAAATACCCTAGCAGAGACAGTGAGGAAAGGGGCACAACCTCATATTTGTTCTCCTTGCCTCTAGACGAAGGGCCTTAGAGGAGGGAAGTAACGAGTCACTCATTTTTGCATGGCAGGCAAAAGCACATCTCTAAATACCAAGCACTTCTATGCGAACATGTCACTAATAACCAGCAGTACTTCAATGGAGTTACTTCACAAAATCTGAAATGTCACACAGCTTTTGATTACTTTTGGATGCTGGGCTCCTTAACGCCAACATCTCTTAGCAACGCATGCTCAACAACCTCCAGCAGTACACCCTCCTCAGCCTCCTCTTCCTGTGCCCATCAGAGAATTCCTTCAGGCCAGGGAAGGCACTGGTGTCACTGTGTCTGCWGAGGAATACATTCTGCACAGCTAGCTCAGTGTCCAGCTGCAGGTGGAGCCCTGGGGGGCCGGAGCCTGAGCCCCAGGCAAAGGGCCATGAACTGCCAACCCTTTGCATAAAACAGGGCCTGAGGACCTGCCACTTGGCCAGGGGAATGGACAGTGGGAAAAAAAACAGGAACCAACAACCCCCAGGTTTCCCTGTGCTTAGACTGGGAAGGGATAAAAGCCCAGGGGTTCCTTTGTTTAGGGTGCCTCCTTGGAAGCACCAGCTCAAGCTGCTACTTTATTATTTAGTTATTGCACCATGATTAAATTATTTAAGTATCTGGACATCTGAGAGTCTGCAGTGGGAAACCTGGGGTTGAACTGGTAGGGAAAGCTGGTTTGAACATGGTGTGAGGGTGTGAGCATGGGATGTGACTGCAAAGGGGCCTCAGTCCCAGCTCAGGTGGAGGGACTGACAGAGTGGCTCCTGGATGGTCTGACAGGAAAGTTTCCTTAACACTGCAGCATGCAAGGGCTTTGCTTTACCAAAATTGCATTCACTGGAGGTAGGTTTTCAGCTCAGTTCCTCCAGGTGAAGAATCTACAGGGCCAGCCTGTATGTTCAATACATAGTACACACAAATAATGTTCTGACAGTTAATCTCAAGCAATGGAGCTTGGGACACTGTAGTGATGAGTCCATCCTCACTTGCAGTTGCATCAGAGATGACACCAGTTGAATGCCCACAAGGCTTTCCTTAATCAGTGAGCAGAATGGCTGCCAGGACGTGCCCAGGCAGCCAGAGCTCCTGCACCACCTGGGGACTGCCTGGCTGCCCACACAGAATCATTTGGGTTGGAAAAGACCTCTATGATCATCATGTCCAGCCATTAATGCAGCACTGCCAAGTCCAGCACTCAACCATTTCCCTAAGTACATATTTTTAAATACCACCAGGGATGGTGGCTCAACCACTTCCTTGGGCTGCCTGTTTTGATGCTTGGCCACCCTTTTGGTGAAGGAATTTCTCACTTGTGGCTGTTTCCTGTWTACTTGTGTTTCAGAAGGTTTGGGCCTGCTTTTGCAAAACCAAATTGACTTTTAATGGAAAAGAGCACTCAACAGCAGAATTCATTTCACTCTAAGCAAAAAAAAAAAAAAAAGGTACAGGCAGGCAAGGGGAAGGAAGGGAAGAGATATGTGTCATTCGTAACTCAATATGCCTTAAGATAAAAAATCAGATTAAATGGGAAGACAAGAACCCTGACAATCCCCTGAGGAAAAGCAACATCCATAACTGAGGACCTTACCCTGCAAAGATCTGATGTGTCTGCTGTTGATTTAGGCTCAAAGAGAATCAAAGTGTCTAGTCTGTCAGAAACAGGAAGAGATCTAAAGTTGTGCAGTCCTCAGAATTCCTGAGGAATTAAGGTGTGCGTCTGTAGGCATCCACACCAGAATAAACAGCAAGCCAAACACCAATATCTAGAGACAAATACTGGCAACATATGAAGGGAAAGAGCTATGCCTAAAGCCAAACAGGAAGAAACAAAAGGAAAAATACAAGAAAAGCTGGAGTCAGTGACAAAGCACTAAAATATACCTCAGAGAACAGAGTCTGGGCAAATGATGAAGGAACTGGAGCCACTAGCATGGGACAGAAGTGACTGCTTTAAAGGTCACAGAGGAGGAAAAAGCAATCAATCAGGCTAAGAATACAGGTGAGTAATTTCAAAAGCCAAAGATAAAAAAGGTAAAGGTGACTAAACAGCATTGTGTGTTAATTATGTGATAGAATCAGTTTGGATCAATTAAAAACAAATAAATGGAGTGGAGTGAATGGGCAAGGCAGGAACTTCACTGCCAGTAGAATTAATTATATCAGGACTTAGGCCATATCTAAATCTGATATTAAGGAGGTATTCTTGGGAAATAGGTCTTTACAACATATCTCCACATTTAACTAGGACTATGCTAAATAGAGGAAGTCCTTATTATTTACATGTGGGTTAGACTTCTTCAGTAATCAACAAAATAAATGGGTGGAGATGTAATTTGGATTTTGTTTTGATAATTAGTCTTGGATTGAATGATTGCATATTGATTCAGTTACAGAACAAAAGCACAAAGTCATTTTATAATTCACAACTTTCATTTCAAAGTGTATGTTTTAGGAAGCTAAGAGAGGTGTATAGGACAAAATTTCTCCTAGAATAAGGTGTAGAGGAGGCTTGAATATTTCACAGAATCATAAAAATCATTGAGGTTGCTGGATGTCATCTTGTCCTACCCTCTGCTCAAATGGGGCCACCTTGAGACAGCTGCCCAGAACTTTTAGATATGTTCAAAGATGGAGAATCCACAACCTGCCTGGGTAACCTGTGCTCATGATCAGTTACTCTCAGAGTAAAAAAAGTGTTCAGTAGGAACCTCCCGTGGTCCAGTTTGTGCCCATTTTCTTGAAATGGCAAGTTTCAAGTCAAAAAATTGAAAAAAATAGCAACAGAAGCCAAATCCTTCCTGAGCCCCAAACCAGGGAAAAAAAATGCAAACAAATAAGATAAATATTAAATAATAATTAAAAACCCAAACAAACAAAACAAGGACAAGTAGATAAGGAACTTTAGGTAATAGGTTTCAAATTTTACTTACTACTTTTGATCTCCAAGAAACAGCTCTCTTCTTTGCATTTCTTCTTGTCTTTTTTTAACTTCAAGTCTCTCTGCCTAGAGCATTAAAACGGGGAAAAAATACTAGAGTTTTCTAAAAAACCAAACATCAATTATTTCAGTTCAAATATTTCAATATTTTTGTTTTTAAAAGATCTATAGCAGTTGGGTGCAGAAGTGACCCAATCTCAAATTTAAAGTTATTCAGTCATGAACAAATATCTCATAGTCAAGAGACCTGTTTAAATTAGAAAATGACATGGTGCTCCTAGTACCCATCTACCCAAAAGGCCTTGTGAGCCTTCAGAGCCATCATGCCACAGCCCTGCTGGGGGACATCTCAGGATGCAGCTGATGCAATCTTAGTCCTTGCAAGAAGGCAGAAGACCTAAACCACTACACCAAAGCACTTGATAGTCCTGTGGCACTGACAGTGCAGCAATGTGACCCCATGTAGCTCACAGAGCTGCCCTGCAGCAGAGTTAGGTATTGGCCAGCTGAATACACGCTAAGATGAATGAATGTGGGAGACATTTGTACTTAACCAGAATTCTTCTGCCTGAGATACCATATCTGGTGCAAGAGCCAACCAAATCCTTGACACATAAAACTCCTCTGTAAATCTGGATACCACACAAATTATTAAGTCCTTTAATATAAACTTTGCACATAATTTCCAGTGGAAGTATCACCTAAGGTACCCAAATCCCAAGTTCAAGTAGAATAATACAGTAAAATAAAGCAAAACTAAAGAACTTGCTGCAACAGCAGCAACATGCAATTCAAACTAAATTCCAATGAAAAGGAGGCCAGCCAAATTTTTGTTTTGGCTCACAGGATGCAGTTAGGTCCAGTGGGAAGAGCAGTTAAAAAGCAGCTCAGTGTATGAAAAGCACAAATTAGAAGTTCCAGCCTGAGATTTCAGCCTGCTGTATTTTGAACTCCCACACTGCAGTTGGTGGGGGGATGCTCCAGTAAGAGCTCCCAAGCAATGATCACAACAACCCTCATGTGGAGCAAACTACAGTCTCAGACTGTCACTCTGCTCATTGCCCACCCTCAAAAGGAAAAAAGGTAATTGCTCGGTAACCCAGCAACCAGACATTGCTCTGAACAAAGTGCCCTGGAAATTTCAGACAATACCTTGCAGAGACGGAGAGGGGGATGTAGGTGAAAATGGCCCCTGTGGCCAGAGCACCAGACCAGAGAGAGAACAGTGCCTGAGCACAGGTACTGTTCAAGGACAGGGAGAACAAGGAAGGGGAAACACCTAAGTAGGTAAGGGGTATTAAGAACAGGGCTGAAATCCCCAGTTCCATAATCTTCTTTCTGTCCTGCAATGAAAAGCATTTCAGAAAATTACAATTCTGCTGGCAGTTACTCAGTCACTTTGCCTTTGGCAATTTCAGGATGCATATTTTTTAATTGGATAAAGAATGACTGTCTGAAAGAGATTTGCAAAACAAGTGCAAATTCCTCCTTTGCATGAACAGGATTAAGAAAAGAAATCCTTTCAGATGTCTGCAGATAGGAAAAGAGCCACTATGTTGTGTGATGATAAAAACTGCTGGAAGGCAAAAGACTTAGAAGCTGTTATTTGGAAAAAGGCAGTGAGAAATAAACAAAAGGAGGAAGGGGAATCTCTGAATAAGATGTCCTGTTCACTCATTTAACATGCAGAGACAGTGATAGAATTTATRACATACTGATGCAATTGAAAAATTTAACCAAACCTTAGTAAGGAACATCACTACACAGTATGGATGATTTTAGAGTGTCCAGGAGATATATTGTTTGCTCCTAACCTAGACACAGATGATGTGTTAGGCAAAAAACTCCCACTCATTTGTGCAGCTTCACAGTTTACAGGAAAAGAAAGGAAAGAGGCAGAAAAGAAATCTTATGGCTTGTGTTACTGTCAAAGGCGATGCTGATACCCTTGAGACACCAGCCATAGCTCCCAGGCTTTTTCCAACACTGTCCAATACCACAAGCTGATGCCTTCACCTCTCAAAAAGCATTGGATGTGGGATCCACCATCATATTGCAAGGCTCCTGAAAGTTCAAAAAGAGAAATTCAAAAAGTTCCAAAAAAATCCAAATCTCACAGGACTTCTTGTGGTCTAGCTCCCAGCTAGTGATATCTAGAGAACAGTGATATTAACTTTGATAAATACAAACCTTCAGTACCAACCCTGTCTCCCACTAGATGAAAAAAAATAAAGGAATACCCTACAGCTATTCTGCCATCAGAATRGTACCTGAAGAAAACTGCAGCATCTTGAAATTACTCACTTGTGGCTGGCGTGACTATTTTTTACTCTGGAAGTTTACCCCAGGACACCTGCTTAAGGATGCATGCAAGTGACAGGCGACAGGACGGGCGCATTCTCCAACTAATGACAATCTATCAATAGACATTGCCAAAGCACTCCACATTTGGCACCGTGTTCAAAAAGCCAAGAGTGGAACAGCTGTGATATTGAAGGTAAACACGTTGAAAAATGTTAGCAGAAGGCCTGTAAAGTGCCCGGTTTTAGCAAATTCCTGAAAAAAGGCCACTCATGCTGATTAACACAGTCAAATTAAAGAGCACATGATTTGATAGAGAATAAAACAAAATTACAGCTTATCCTAAATAAGACACTTTCTGAAGACGGCAGGACTGTTTACTACATAATGTAAGAGAAAAAAATGTTGCATGCAGTATAATTACAGTGAGCCTTTTCATTTCAAATTGTTTGAATCGTCTAATAGTCAGTCAAGACCTAGACTATAAAAGAAAATGCTAAAGTCGGGGTAACAGCAATAGAAATTCAGTCACAGGAAACAGAAATGCCCATTGTGCTGAAGTAATCCAATTTTACATGCAATACAAATGAGAAAAGTTTAAAAAACAAGAAGCCATGTATCAGCTGCTTGCTTAATTTTTGGGGAACTTTGACAGTGCTTTTACCCAATAGACACAAAGGAAATTATGATCCAGTCTGGTCAAACACTGTGATGTGAAGGGCTGCACAAAAAATACCAACTCCAGACATCTACTACTAATAAGCAAATAATAAAAAAACTACCTCTCATGTACTTAAACACTCTCTGTGGACACACATCTCAGCATCTGGGAAAAATACAGAAAAGGAGAATTCCCTGCTCATGTTACAAAGTCTTTTCCGAATTATTCAACTGAGCACTCATCATTAGCTTTGCACACCCAAACTCAGGCAGCCCTYGGTTACCCCATGAACAAACCCCAACAGTCCCAGGACAAGCTGCCTGTCTTGAAGTGCACGGGAGACCTGAGTGTTTGCTCACACAAGGTGGCCCTGTGGAACACAGAATGAAGACTCTTTCCTCTCTCTGGAAGCTAGAGAGAGACAAGGTAGATGCCAAGCTGGTCTTCCAGCAGCCAATAACGCCGTGGTTAATTAAAGAATGATGGAGACAGGTGGACTCATACAGATAGTGAGGCAAACCTCCCATATTTGGGTACTGCTTTGGCAGACTCACAGTTTTCGCTTGTTCACAAAGATAATGGGAAAGTGAATGCTGCTTTTCTCTGCAAAACCAGCATTAAAACACTAACATAAACAGATCCTAAGTTCACAAGCAGCACTAGCTTACAGTCCATCATCCTCACAATCAAGGAAGAACTGAGATGAGTATCAGCACCCGTTCTAGTCATCGCACATTAGTCTGTAGGGCTTCACCATTCATGTCTGCTGGCAAAGAAGCTTTCCAGCTGTGAAAGTTCCAGGACTCCTGCTGATAAAGCTGGATAGCTATTATCTCCTCTCAGACTGTCACACAATTTGTTTTTTACTGAATGAATAATAACCTTAAGCAAAAGAAGGGCTGGCCAGCAAGAAAAGACAGCCTGTGAACTTGCAGAAAGACACGCTCTCAGCCAATGCCCTACAGGTGCAGCTGAATACAAATCTATCACTTCAAATAAAAAGCTTCTTTCCTTTGGTTAGCAGAGCCCAATGCTGGTTGTACAGCGCCACTAGGATCCATGTCATTCTCGGGTCTTGGGAGCCTTTCATCTGTAGACAGGGAGAGATAGCCAAATTGGCACTTTCCAGTGGCTTTTCAGCATGCTCCTCCTAAACAAGAGGTTGAATATTTAATACCTAATCATCTTCCAAGAAGAAATCTGCATTGGCTCAATCACTATTGTGGAAGACAATCTGAATAAACAAATTTAAACTAAGACTTCCCTTTCACACAACTCTGTTTTGTGTGATTGCTTTGTGGGTATATGTTTATTTAGTCAAATTAGCCTGTTTGGCAAAGATGTTTGCTGCAATGTTGCATCCTCCTTCAGCAAAAACAGATACTTACAGTTTTACTACCTACAACATCTATAAAGATTTTATAATCTGTGGGAGTGAAGGTAAGGAAATTAAAGAGCATGAAAACAAACCTGATACATCAATATATTTTCCAGGTGTAACTAGAAATTATAGCAGTCTTGTAACATTTTTCTTGTCCAATGCCCATGGGCAAACAACATATATTAAATAATTAATCTACTCTCTTCCACTGCTATCATCACTGTGTCTGGAGCTACACATGAGATGGTAACAGCTAACAACATTTTCAGGTGATAGTATTTATTGTCCCTGTAAGCTATTGTTTCCCCAAAGTATAATACTAACCACTGAGAGACCAGGAGCAGACTAACCCTCACCTAGAAGCAAATACAGTTATTTTTGTTTATGCATGCCCTCGCATGCCAACCAGTATCGACAACTTTTTAATTAACTCTCAACATTCAGTCTCTGCACTGAAAATCATTTTTACTGTTGTGGAGACAAAACTTGCAAACCTGAAATCTCCCTTTCTCTCCTTGTTAATGAGCACATCAGTATCATGCTCCCTCTCCTTTCATTTTTCATTTAAATTCCACACTGCCTTCTCAAGCCGGTACCACTTGGTTGCCACCAAGGAGACACAAATGAACTTTTACAAAGGGTTGTGCAGCACAAAACAGGAGATGCTTTGTGAAAATAACTGGAGAAAGCAAAAAAAATTAAAAATAACAAAAGAAAATTTGCACACAAGCTATCATTGGTGTCAATAAATGGAGAATATTAGAAGGAAGAGTGAGCTGACCTATTAGCAAGACACTTGTATGTGCAGGCCATAGAAGGGCTGGAGGGGCAGCTGAATTTCAGAGTGCTCTCATCACAATGCAGGTAGACTACACTGACCTTTCCATGATTTGGATATCTTTTCCATCCTGACAGGCTGGATTTTCTAGTATTCTTCCCATGTGCACAGGCAATTATGGATTTCTATAAGATCTTTGTGCCAACTGCTACAATCCAATCTCAGAGAGGGAGCTTGTGCCAAAGTGAACCATATAACCTGCACACAGTTTACTCCTGACCTCCTTTTCTGCTAACTCTGCCAGATAGATGCAACTGAAAGGCTGGAGTTTCTGGTGAGCCAAAGGAACACTCAAGCTCCCAAAAACCCTGGGCAGGCATCCTTCAGTCAGCTACGAAGAGGAGAACTACATTTCCTAATTCCTCAATACCATCCAGGGCTACCACTTAATTTAATCAGCCAGCTCCATGTAGCTCAGCAAAATCAAACATCAAGACATGAACTGTTATATGGCTTCAAGTCTGCAGTAACCAGGTTTACCTTTTCTCTCTGAATTGCTTTCTTTTTCAGGATTTCAGCTTCTTCAGCTGCCTTTTTTGCTTTTACATACTCTTCTCTTTTGTGCTGTGTGACATAAACATAGGAAGTTATTTTACATATTTATGTATACAAGGAACACATAAGGTAACTTGACTTCTATAGTGCTCATCTTTCAAATCTAAAATGTGTTAGGGGAAAGTTTCTGGATTTTTTTTCACTTAAAATAAGACACTGAATAATGAAGGCTGTGCAACAGCTACTGCAATATTGGCTTTAAAAAGACTGAAAAATCTAGGTCTGATAAATGGGCATCCATGCAAGGACTCACACAGCTGATTGATAACTTGCAAGCATTTATACCTCTTGTAACAGGAACAACATTTCCACATAAGTACAGGACAGGGTGGTACATTGATCAATTAGTCCAAGCATAAGCAGCATGCTGGAAGATACAGCAAGGCATTTAAGTGGCTTTACAACTGTTCTAGTTGTTATTTGAGATATCATCTGTGATACAGATTGTTACATATTTATGGAAAGATTTCTCATTTTCTTTGGTGCAGAACATTAGTTTCTGATTTTCTGCTGCTTCCTTCAGGTTTCATGACTTTCTCCTGTCAAGCAGCTGTGAGTTCATTTTATAGTCATACAAAACCCTACAGGAAAAGCTTTCTTTTCATTTCTAAAAATAAACAAACACATTTATTCTTACTGACCTTTTTCTGGTATTTAGATTGCATGAGAATCATTTGTTGGTTTTGTCGTACTTGAGCCTCTGATTCGTTTCCACCTTAAAAAAACCCAAAAATATAAATGGCACTTTGTATGAGCATTTTAACTGCAACCGCCAGTCATTTCAGAATACAGCAATACAACAGATTGGATGTATGCATATACAGGAAATTTTTCATAATTACAGTAGCTGTCTGACATTAAAGAGAACAGATAGGAGACCTTTTTGATCATTTTTTTCATCCATCAAAAGCACTTGCCTATTATTTACAGAGCACCCACTGTATCATCCACTCTACCAACGAATATGTCCCTGCAATATATGATCAGTTTACTGAGGAACTATTCCATTTTCAGAAAATCAGTCATGCTTTGCAGGTGAGTTTTCATTTTCACATCCAGCTATCCCCACCTTTTCTCAGTTTGTCACACACATACAGTCAGAAATTCTATTGCTAAAAAGTTTATCTTTTATCAAATTTAGGATCTTGGACTCTGCCAGCTCCAATGGGATGCTATCATTTTAATAYTTTCTAAGTAATGTCTTGGGGCTCAGGAAAGAATCCCCTTTCTGAAATGGAAGTAAAAGCCTTTCCCACAGACCTCACATTCATATCCAGGTAGTAGAAAGCATCCTTTTCCAAAGCCATGGATTCTCTTTTGTGAACATCTACAGCTCTGGCCATAATGTTCAGCCTTCAGTAAAAAGAAACAAAATCCCCACAAACAAAGAAGCCAACCACACAAAGAAAGTGATACTAGGTCTCAAGGGATTGAGGGAGTGACTTTAATTCTATTTCTCTGCTTTATTTTCCAAAGTATTTTCTTGCTGTAGGAAGGGAATTAATTCATTCCCTTCAGTTGTTGCAAAAAATAATGACAACCCTCACTCCATTCTGAGGATGGGGGCTGTATTTCCCCAACTGACTGTTTTCATGAGAAATTTCCCTCTATGTGCCTCCTAATTCTATTGAAGCAGCTGGACCAACCTGTGCTACATTAGGTGCCTGATATCCTGGGCTGTATCAAAAGCAGCATGGGCAGCCAGTCGAGGGAATGCGATTCTGCCCCTCTGCTCTGCTCTGCTCTGGTGAGACCCCAACTGCAGTGCTGCACCCAGCTCTGGAGCCCCCAATAGAAAAAGGACAAGGACCTGCTGGATTGAGTCCATGGGAAGGCCTCAAAAATGATCAGAGGGCTAGAGTACCTCTCCTGAGAGAGCCAGGACAGCTCCCCCAGGAGAGGAGAAGGTGCCAGGGAGACCTCCTAGCAGCCTTTCAGTACCTGAAAGGGCCTGGAAGACAGCTGGAGAGGGAATTTTTGCAAGAGCATATAGTGGTAGGACAAGGGGGAATGGCTTTAAACTGAAAGAGGAGAGATTTAGATTGAATATAATAAAAACATGTTTCACTGTGAAGTGCTGAGGCACTGGCACRGATTGCCCAGAGAAGCAGTGGATGTCCCATCTCTGGAAGTGTTCAAGGCCAGGCTGGATTGTGCCTTGAGCAATCTGGTCTAGTGGAAGGTGTCCCTGCCCACGGCAGGGTGGTTAAAACCAAAAGATATTTAAGTTGCCTTCAGACCCAAACCATTCTATGAATTGCAAGACCTCTCAGAAATGTAAGAAATACCAGGAGGGATCACTCTTGTCCAAAGGTAGCTCTCTCCATTTACTAGTGGAAGGTAACTAATCTTTAGGAGCTTTTGTGACACTCGGTGAATGGGAGATCAATACTCTAAGTGTGGCAACATTTCTAGGGACACAAATAAATCCCAAAGATAAGTTCTCCAGAGAGAACGGCCATACAGGATACAAGCAATAAGCTTGGAGTAGCAATAAGCATACAGCTGGCACAGTAGTGTCTCTTCCCCAGGTCTAGAAAAAAAAACTACTGCTAAATAGGTTTTGAAACCTCTTAAATGCCTAATCTTTCTCTTTTTTTAGCCTTTTAATAGCAAAATTTCTTTTGTGCTCTGTAGTTTTTTTGCTGGTACTAGTGGATGTTGTCTCAGAACAAACATTTTCCTGATCATTGTTAGAAATTGCCTATAGCCTTTCAGACAGGTTTAATTCATTCAGGTTGCCTTGGCTGTAATGTGTAAAATGCTTCACTGAAGTCAGAGGGTGTTGTGATCATATATAATAATACCAGAAAAGAGACTGTTGCATTTATCAGGTATGATTTGTTGCTCCACTTGTTGCTTATGAAGAAGAGTAGAACTTGTATCCTTCATTGCTCTCATCTCTCCACGATGCCKGAAAGTTTGGCAGTCAAATATTACAAAGTTGAAAGCCAGAATACTTATTTCCCTGTGGAAACCACAAGTGTTAAAAAACTTTAAGAAACTTCAACTTTATTTAGTGATTTGGACTAGATGTGCAGTCCCTTAAAATCACTCTGAGAAAATAACACATGATACTTTTTTCTCCTAATGAGTACCTACAGGGATGAAATTAGAGATGCCATTTCAGCTCCAAATTTGTTCCTGTGGGAGTGATGTGTTCTAATAATCTTTGCACCTCAGTTCTTTTCAGAGGCASTGAACACAGTACCTGTGCCTCAGCCTCCAGGAGTCTTAAGTGGCAGCTAGAGAGTGACTAATGACATATTTTCTTACTTTATATTTTTTTTTCCTCTTAAGTTTCTTCTTTGCCCAGAAGGATTTTAAATGCAGTGGGGCCAGAAGTTAAGACTCCTGACACTCAGTCCCTGCAGCTTTAAGGACACTCTCAGTCCCACAGCCAGCCTGCACACACCAAATAGGCCAAATTTCTTTTTCCAGATTTCACTTTCTTCAGCAAAAAGCTCAATGGTCTTTTTGTGACAGAATTATGTCTTCTAAAAACTATCCACAAGCAAGAAGCAGATGTTACATGTGAACTCCCAAAGATTGTGTCTGGCCACACAACTGCACATGATTTGAATAGAGGGCATTGCCACCACTGCAAACAACTGTGACTCAGCTGCAGGGCAGAACACGTGGGACCAGGATCACCTTGAGCCAAAAATCAGCTCTGGGTTGGAGTCAGTTCAAATTCCTCTATCTCCCGCCTSCTGTCTATTTTCATTCACTGTACACCACCACAAACTTATCTYGTGTAGCCTGGCAGAGAAAGAACTTAATTTGCAGATCAAAGCAGACCACATCCTGCACTGTGCACCCCAAATTCTCCTACAAAAGCCAAGGTAAGGAAGGGCAGTTCTTCTTTTCTAAAACTTTTTAAAACTAAATCTGAAGTATCACTAAATTCAGTACTTTATAGTGGTCACAATTTAAGATATCTCCTACACTTCCTCTTACCCATCTAGAAAACATCTTGCTTATCTTAGCAACCACATCAGTTATGTTCAGGGTGTCTTAAGTTCTTGCAGCTTTTTACCCTGTTTTTTATTTACTTGTCTGTTATCTTCAAAAAATTGGTAATACAGGGCTTCACATACATTTAGCCTGCAGATGAAGCTGCAGGGATCACTTTTGCCTCTTCAAGAGCCACCAGCCAGGAAAGCACACACAGACACAGAGGAGTATTCTTATGGGTAACTGGAGGGTCTCCAACATGCTGTCCATCTGCACACTAATGCAAGTGTGTGCCCCTCAGAGACATCAACCACAGACAGTGTAAACAGCAGGAGGGTTAATCCACCTGTTTTCCCCAAATGGTAGTACAGATTTTCTACCCTGCCCTTGACAGATTTCTTGAGTGACAATCTGTGCTCTTTTGTTTCAGAAACATCTTCCTTGCCATGATCATCAAGAGGCACAGAGCACATAGAATAGACTCATGTCAGCCCTTACTGAAACTGAATCTATTTAATAAGTAGAGAGAAAAAGTTTAAAATGTCTCATGTCTTGGAAAATTAAATTTTGCAATTCTCAGCTGCTGATTTACATGTCTTACCCAGTCTCTGTGGCACCAACGTTATTGGCCCTGGCCTGTGTTCTTTCTTCCATTGCTCCAGGTCATTGAGCTCCTTCGTAGCAACTGAGCAGGTATAAAAAGAAATAAATACATGGAAGTTAGAGGAATACTAACAAGCAGTCATTACTGCTAATTGCATGTAATCCTGAAGACCATCCAGGAACCAGCTTGGCTCTCAAGAGATGCAGACACCCCCACAAGAGGTTATGCAGTCACTGCAATAATTAGCTAATAGGGCAAACATCTTCCCTAACTTGAGACTATAATGGTGAGCAACTATAGGACTCAATCCCAAAAGTAAAGCAAAAACCAGCTAGGAGACTGCTAATAGACTGCTTTTTAACTCCTGGGAACCTATAGGTAAGTGTCACAGTATTTACTCCTGCAGGTAAAGCAGAAGTTGTTACGATGAAGATGTTATTACTGCATAGAGGGAAATCCTTGTGGTGTAATGCTCCCCAGCAGGGAAATGAAAAGTAATTTTCCCTCCCAACCACATGCTCCCTAAATAAAAACAGGAGGAATGCATGAATCAGCTTCAAATTAAGACACTTCAACATAGGCACCCACATGTGAGATGGGCAGCAAGCTCCCAGTGTAGTCAGTGCAAGTCAATACAGCCGGGGCGCAGCCATATGCTCCAGGATGGCTGATTTAACTTCTCTCCTTGTCGACTGACAGAAGGAGAAACACAACAATTCCTTTCAACAGCAAGGCCAGCAAAGCCTATGGAAAGAGGAGCTGTATTTTACACTAGCACTTCAGTTGCACTTGGAGCTTATTTCACCCTTACTAACTGTGCATCCTAACGGCTGGCTATGGCTATTGGAGGCTAACACCAGCCCTCCTCTAAGAAGATAAAGCCAGTATTTGGGTAAACCTCTAAAGAGACTCAAAAGACAGAGAACAGCTTTTTATTTCACCTTTAAAACAAGCATTTAAGGAGAGACTGCATTCAATGAGGTCCTATTTCTACCAGTGTCCAAGACAGATATACTTGACATGCTTCAGACTTTTAACACTGGCACCACAAAGTGCAAAGAGATCTTTATTAGAGCAGCAGCACCTTTGCTCTTAACATCATAGTCAGGTCTAAGATGATATGCTGCTATTCTTCCTTCAGAAATCTGGATATAGTTTGGTTCACGATAAGTCCATTTTCTTTCTTGCATCCAAAGGAAACCCAACCCACACCAGCCTGCTGGTAAAGCATTTCAGCCAAATTCACAGTGTTTGAGAAGAAACGATTTGATTGCACTGTTTCCTCGAGGACTCAAGACATGAGAAGTGCTGACTCACACTCCTTCAGCTTTCACGTCTTGCATAAATCAATGCCCAGGTGAGTAGAACTGCTGTGGTCAGTCAGTCACCTCTGCATACAGAATTTATTTCACATCTGACTCTGGCTGTTACTTTGCCAGTAAAAGACTTCAACATATGCCTGATCTTTCTGGTAGAGATTCTGGCTGCTCCTGATTAGCTACTTTCACCAGCAAGACTCAAAGCCAAGCAAAAGTGAATATACATCCACAAATATTTTCCATCTAAAATGACTTTTACCAGCTTTAGTAAAAGATCCACCTACAATCCTTAAATTCATGTTCAAAAACCAACAGCATCTGCAGTTGCTTTTGTTTCTACATGGGAATATTTTCAAAAATATTTCTTATTTATCTTTTTGTTCTTCCTCCTCCTAACCCTGAGACTGTTCAAAGTTCCCCAATATGAATTCAATCCTGTAAAAGTTGGATAGAGCTAATTCCAGCATAGTATTGCAGAAGCCATCTTGAACAACTCCTGCACTGAAACTACCAAAACCCTTCCAAACAAGATTTATTCTGCGTGAAGTGAAGCCAGATGATGAGTCACTCTTAAGAAAAGCTACATGATCATGGAGAATGCTCATGGCATTGGCATTACTGTCATATCTGTACATATAAAAGCATTGTAAAAATGAGGATAAAAATTGCAAGAGCAATAAAATGCTAAAATGCCAAAGTTATTCAAGTAGAAATAGTGTATTATTATATTAGACAACTCAACTTACTTTGCTGCAACTGTTTTCTTCTGGTTTCATTTGGAGTTACCAAGACATACGGGCCAACACTAAAATGAAAGAATACACTCTTATTTTTCCTGTTCACACAAAATCAGAACTAGAAAGGGTTCCTTCATCACCAAAGTCAGTTTTCTGCTGTTGTAGCAAACAACTTCATAGAAAAACTAGTATTTATTCTGATTAAGCTCTTTAGGAATTTTTGGTAAGTACTCTAGAAGTACTTGTTATATTTGTAATTGGCAGCAGATACCAAGGATAATATTTTCAGGATTTTTTAGCATAGCCTTTGCTGTTCTTATTCAAGTCTTACTCCAGACTGCTGACCTCAAATCTCATGCATTTCAAATCAAATCACGTCCTTGAATCACAATGTTCCATGTGGAAGACCACTGTTTACTGGGAAGAGCACTGGTGCTGGCAGTCCCACCCCTTACCTTGTGGGCACCAAGTGCCTTGTGGACTTAAGCAGTCTGCCCAAAAGTTGTCCAAGCAGTGTGCAAAGTCACACTGTTTGTGATGGACCCAGGTGACTTACTCTCAGCCTGAGCCTCAGTTTCCTTGTCAGCCTTTCATTTTCAGCACCAGGAATTCCTTGGGCATATTCATCTTGCTGTCACGCCTAAGGTGCGACTCACTGAATCAGGACAAGGGGCCTGTTTTGCCCGACTTAATTCAAAATGCAGTTGCTGTCTCAAGGAGCTATCAATCTAATGTGACAGCAAAGAGGCAAGCCAGGGTTCAGAGTGTATTAAGAGACTCGAGGTGATCAAAAGAGTGATGAAAACTTGTCAGTTCCACTTGGAGAAGACAAAGGGCTTTATCTCCATGGTGTATTGTGTGAGTAGGAGTTTACATGGCTCCCACTTATCAGAAGCTGTGCTATGGGGGTGCAGGTTTACCAGAAATGCGCTAAGCAGGATTTGGCCCTGCACATCAGAGTCTTGGCAGGGTTTTATACGCATGTGTGGGCACAAATATTTCATCTGGCTTCATTGTAGGGAAAGCACAAGGAAAAGAATAGCTAGCAAAGAATAATTAGGGGTGAAGGCTGAGACTCTTCAAGAAGAGCCACAGGGAGTGGCTAGAGGACAAACTAGTAAGCAGAGAGAGAAGCTGGCAGTGGAAAAGTAATGAAACAATAAGGCCCAAGACTAAGGCTTAAAAGGGGAATGAAAATCATGCAAAGAGATCAAAGTGCCCAAAGCTGCCTGCTGCCGTATCACTGTAATTCAGGATTTGGTAAGAGAGTATTTATATCCAATTACCTCTTTCTCTTTGAAGACTTATTCTAGGAGGATGTGGATTAATTTATGAGATTAAACTAGTAAAGATAGAGCCGTGAGCTTTAATGGTGCCATTTAATATGATCTTTTCCCTTTCTGCAGGCATACTCTGGCGCCCCAGAGATGGTGAAACTGTTCAGCATGTCTCCCAGACCCTCCAAGGCTGGAGTGAAGAGGGCAGCAATGCCCCAGTGGTGTTCACCATTCAACTCCAAACATTACTTAAAAGAAGCTTTGACAACACATCTCGCTTATAGCATAACACTCCCAATCAATGATGTTGTTTCAGATTTTTCTCTGTTTGATTGAGTGGTAGCACTTCCRATTTATCCCAAAGTGCCTTTAACAAGCTGTTACACAATGTATCTGTTTGAAGACTTTTTTATAGCTTTTGTTTTTGTTTCAGATATTAAGATCATATTTCTCTCAAGTTCATACACAAAAATTATTAAGTACCTTCTAAATTCCCCTCCCTTCCCTTTGGCAGTGACAAAAGTGGCTGAAATTGTGGTTTGCAATGCTACATATCTTCCTCTCCCAAAAACTGATCAGTGCATCTAGATATCACGCTGCTTCACAGCACTAGAGGGYAGAAGAGTTTTTATACCATGTACTTTGATGACTTCAAACAGCATCTGTCTGGTTGATTTGTTTTAAGTTATAATCAATTTTTTAAAAAAAAGACCTTGGCTTGTCTGAACATGTATGAGAAATCACGGTATCAAGTCTAGCCCTTTTGCCATGAATAATTTCCTTTATCTGCTTCTGCTTTTTGGCTGGAAGGCTCAAACCCCAGGAAGCCAGGTGGGGGCCTCTCTTCTGGTACCTGACTGTGGCCTCACCTTCRGCACCTCAGAAGGACTGCACATGAAATACAGCAAAGATCAATCAGTTTACCAAAGAGGTAGAGGTGACCRTACATTTACCATCTGTTTCCAGCAGATTAAGAATTGTTGTGTTTAAAACAGTGTTTATTTAAAAGCAAAGTTCATTTCCATTTATTGACATAAAGGCAAAGAAAGTGAGGATGCCAAGTCTTCAGTGGGGGYGGGAAGGGGAGAACAGGACACCAACTTTTCTTTGTCTTTCATCTAATGCTTTGTTTTACTTATTATTAGAAATAATAAKAAAAAAAAAAGGCAGGGGGGAGCATTATTGAGTTTATCTAAATTTATAGTATTCACCTAGGTCTCTAGAAGATATGCCAGAGTGKGGGTTTGGGTACTGGGATCAGGAATGGCCTTAAGCTGAAGGAGGGCAGGTTTAGGTTAGATACTTTACTGGGAGGGTGGTGAAGCACTGGCACAAGTTGCCCAGAGATGTTGTGGATTCCCTATCCTTGAGTTGTTTAAGATCAGGCTGGATTGGGCTCTGAATAGCCTGGTCCAGTGGAAGGATTCCTGCCCTGGCAGGGGAGCTGGAACTATATGACCTTTAAGGTCTCCTAAAGAATCATTCCACGATTCTCTGATCAGGGGAAAGGAGGAGTAAGTACACAGTAAATTTCTTGTGTGAGGAGTGAAAGTCAGGGTCCAAACTGGTTCCTTGCCTTTTAACCCTACAGGAGTGGAAGGCAAATGAGCTGTTGCCTGAGAAACTCCACCTGCCCTACCAGTTCTAAAATCTGCACCTAATATTCCTTATTTTCTTGAGATTCTCTTTTTGAAGGAAAGAAAGTTAATGCAAAAACCCACCACCAGCTTCCACCTTGTGTTTTTATCCAGTTTGCAGGATATTTTATGTCATTTCTTTGTTCAGGCRAAACCTCTGATCCAGTTAAGCCTATAAAACCTGCTACAGCCTGTCAATTTAATATTCCAGTCAGTTTCTGGGTTGCCACAGTAGCCATAAGTCTGGAGCAAATTATCCTACTTACCTGGGGAGCAATTAAGGAAATGTGAAGATTTGAAGCTATCAGTGGTCTGCAGGATTTTGTGCATTATACCAATATATGAAGYGCTTCAAAATCCACAGACAGAAAAGATTATAAAGAATTTAAATTTACAGTTTCCCTAATAATGATTCTAATTGTTATAAGACTTAAGCCTATCTTTGAGGTAGAGTTGTTTTATAAATACAAATACAGAAGTCACTGGAAGGGGGAGAAAGAACATCTTACCCCAGTTATAGCTCTTCAAAAAAGACAAATCATCTTCTGCCTTTATGGATCATATTAATCTTGATGAGTGTTTTTTGTTTTATTTTCTCTGCAGAAAATGGGAATGTATTGACTCATTACACAGACTGAACAGATATTAATGAGAGTAAGAAAGTTGTAACCCAATAAGAGAATGTATCTAAATTGAGATGAAAAAAAAGGAGCCTCCTATGATTTTTCAAGCAGATACACACAAYATACCACAGCTGTGGGATTCTAAATGCCTATATAGCAATATATCATTGTGGTTTAACCCCAGTCAGTAACTAGGCACCACATGGCTGCTCGCTCACTCGRCCCCTCATGGCATGGGATGGAGAATTGGAAGGGTTGAAGTGAGAAAACCCATGGGTTGAGATAAAGGCAGTTTAACAGGTAAAGCAAAAGCTGAACGCACAAGCAAAGCAGGAATGGATTCACCTCTTCCATGGGCAGGCAGGTGTTCAGCCATCCCCAGGAAAGCAGGGCTCCACCACATGTTATGGTGACTTGGGAAGACAARCACCATCCCTTTGTACATCTCTCCTTCTCCTTCCCCYAGGTATGTATGCTGAGCCGGATGCCATATGTTATGGGATACACCTCTGCCAGCTGGGGTCAGCTGTCCCACAGCTCTCACAACTCCCTGTGCACCCCCAGCCCGCTCTCTGGTGGGGTGGGAGGCAGAAAAGGCCCCGACTCAGTGTCAGCCCTGCTCAGCAATAACAAAACATCTCTGTGATGTCAACACACTTTCGGCCACAAATCCAACCATAGCCCCACAGCAGCTACTATGAAGAAAATAAGCTCTACTCCAGCCAAAACCAGCACATACAGAGAGAGATATAAAACATTTCAGTAAGGAGAAACATGCAATAACGACATAGATAATCTCTAATAATAGTTTACACTTTGAGTGATCAGTAACACCACGTCTGAAAACTTAAATTTTCAATCATATGTGTAAGTCTACTCTTCTAACCAGCTCAAGGACATTTCTTCAGTGCTTTAAAGGCATTGATGATAACAATTTTTGTTCTACTTTCTTTCAGGTTTGTATAAAATAGTTTATTCCTAAAATTGAAAAAAMCCATGAGGACTGCTGCTCACTGGTAATAGGTTTTGCAGAGCTGTGCTCTTCAGTTTTTCCTCAGGTCCACTCCAGYCATCTACCACAGGAGAGATATTCAAATGAAGTGTGAAATAGTTTAAAGAGTTAGAAAATGAATGGGTGTTATAAACTGTATCCAATTCCCCTGTGTTTTATACCATGGGTGCATTGGTACATGAATGTCACAGAGCTGAAAGCCAAATGTCTTGCTCTGCTGGGCAGAGTACTCWGCATAACAGACAGAAACTAAGGAGAATGAAGTTGGAGAGCAACAAAAATGACAAAAGCTTGGGAAGGAGGCACAGCCAGATTCAGAGGAGGGAYCTAGGGTGAGATACTGCATTAGATAGTATGTTAAGACTGAATTTAAAAGAGATCAAACTGCCAAACTCTTGAATTTCCTTCAAAGATACACTAAGCTGAAATTTGTATTCACTTCTCAGGAATTGTTTTAAGAGCTGTCAAGTCCACACCACCACAAAGTATTGTTTTCACCAAAGCTCCCATGCCTGATGGAGCAGCCACATGCTGCTGAGCAGCACAGAAGCTGCCAAATTAAAGGGCTACAAGATGCCAAATCCCAGCAAGCAGATAACTGTCCTGTAGGTATCCCTATTTTGCAATGCACACATAGCCAGATGCTAATGACAATTGACAGCCACAATTCTAGACCTCAGCTGAGCAATATGCYCTGTGTCCCAGCAGAGCCATAAGCAGATCTCTGGGAGAGTGTACAAACCTTACATGCAGGCCTGGGGCTCTGGCTTTCCATCTTTATCAGTGGCATCATCTCACCACTCTCTGAGTTTCCAGCTCAGAGACAAAAGTGATTTACTGGGGCTTAGAATTACACACTGTCTGATTTATCCTCACTGCACATGTGCTTTTAACAAAAGAGGCAGAAAATTAATTACATTAGCAGGAAATGTTCATCACCAAAAATCTACCCCCATAGATTTTGTCTTGTGTTTGCCACAGGCCAGGAATGCACTTAATTAACACAGTTCAAAAGATGTCTGGAAGATTATTAAACCAGGGTAACTCACTTCTGTATCTGGTCCCTTTCATTAAGAACAGACAGCATTTTTGGCATTGTGAGGATTAAAGCAAAGAGTTAAATCCKGAAGAAGTGAACTTGCAAGGGGGAAGAGTGAGAAGGGAGAGGGCAGCAGAGAGCAGCCCAGGAGAAAGTGTCAGAAATCTGCAGGAAAGAAACAGACTCGAGGTTCTGCTTTTACCCACATGCTTGTAGAGAAATTCCTGAAGTTAAAATTTGGTCAAAAGACTAAAACTGAAACTTGGAACTGAATTTCCAACAGTTCAGATGAGGCTCAGTCTCAGCAGYTCGTTGTGGTTTTAGCACATCAGAAAGAGCAGGTGCTTCAGCTGTTCTCTGTTTGGGACAATCTCAACCAACTTCTGAAGATCCAAGGAAATTGCCACCCTGACAGATCAAACCAGGGAGCCAAGGGGTAGCTCTCAGCCCAAACTTGGCTCACAGCACAGCTTTCTGTGGAAACACTAACATGCCATTAGCCAGATAACACCAAAGGGGCAGAGCTCACTGTAGCAGGGCTGTAGATCAGCAGCAGACCCAGCAAAGTCTAGAAAAGTCAGACACAGCCATGCTCGTGCTGTCCCCACGTGCTAGAGCAGCTCAGTTCCCTCAGTGCTGCACAGGATCAGGGATGTAGAGAGAGGGATGTAGGCATGTAGGGAGCATGTCAGAGCCAGCTGGAGCACCAGGTAATCACTGGCCCTGAGGAGCACGGAGCATCATATGTGGGCAGGCCAGGTGCTGGGCTTGGCAGCATYGACATGTGCTGCATGTCAGGCTTGCCAGCGTGCCTGCAGAGCTCAGCAGATCAGATGCTGTGTCACATGAACACTGAGATTTGAGCTAGGAGCATGTCCATCTCTGCTTCACCACTTCTTTTCTTTTCAACAGTGTATTTCCTCCTCCACTCTCTCTGCATCAGAGAATTTGTCCTTTCATTGCCCCTGCCCAAACACAGCATCCTCCCATACATTCCTTATTCATCACCTTGCCACAGCTCCTCATCAAGAGAACATCTCAGAGCTTATGCAAAGCAAGYTCTTCCAAAAAAGCCTTCTAATACAGAATATGGAAGGACTTTCTTCCCTCCCCCAAGCATTATATGCCACAGCAAACCTCCCCCCATCCAGACTGACAGTATAGTATTGTCTTACACAGACCCTGCCAGCAATCCTGTGCCTGGAGAAAAGGCCGGCTACTGACCATGGTGAAGTCAGGTACCTCTGAAGCGCTCCACTGGGCTGTAAACATCAGTACATCAGCCTGAAAGATAGAGAGTTGGGAGACTTCTCCTGTGCAGCAAGTGGAGAGCTAAACTCTGAACAGATTGTCCATAACTCAAATTACCTGTCTTGCATTCCCACCAGTAGCTGGGCAGTGGGCAAAACAAGCATTTTGCTAAAAACCCACCAACAGTTTTGTAGACTGTCCTAKGTTACAATATAAAGATGTATTCTATTGCCATTCTCTAGAGCTGCTAAAACAAGGAGGGGCATTRCTTTTTCCTTATTTCCTGTTAGTGAACATTGATGGGCCTTTCCATGCAGAAAGACCCATCAATGCCTTTCTGCATGACCCAGAGACCACTGCCTCGAGGAGCCATTTCTCTTTAATGGACCCACCACRTGACTCACAGCATGACATCAGCCCATTGTGACATGCTCCACCCMGGGGGAGGAGCTAAACATCCCCACCTGGATATAATCTGGGATTGGGACAGAACAAGCCTTTCCCACTGGCTCTTCAGAGGGAGACTRTACCCTTTCTACAGGACCACTGCTCCAACAGAACCACATTTGCTACTCCAGGAGGACTGCAGTCACCAATCCAACTGGACTGCTACTGACCAACAGGGTTGTATTCTGACTCTGTCACTGGTTTTCCTTTTGTATTGTTGCATGTATTTTGGTTTKGTTTTGTTTTTGTTTTTTCCTTTTCCTTTACTTAACAAGTTGTATTTCTGACTTGGAGTCTCTCACTGGTTTTGCTTTCAAACCAGAACATAGAGTATTATTTTTTTTTTATTTTAAGGAAACTTTAATTCATGAAAGAAAAAAAAAATCAGAACTGCTAAGTGTAGCCTGTCAGCAATAGGATGAGGGGTCTTATAACACCATAGATATTTTGGTGTGGTTTTTGTTGTTTTGTTTTTTTTAGTTCAGGATTAAGATTGGAAAAGAAAGGAAAGAAAGCTCTGATAGATTTGGCTCCAGCGGTCAAAGAATACAATTTCTTGAGTCAAGCGTTCCAGCAGGTCTGCTCTCCTTTCAAACAAAATGATGAGGGACTGTTACCAGCTGTACAGCAATATATCTTCAGGCTTTATTATTTTGAATTTCAGTTTTTAATGGATTTTWCCAGAACCAATATTATTCTTGGCAGCTTTAAAGGCGGTAAAGGCAGACTGCTGAATGGGGGCAGCAGTTTCTTTTTCAGGCTCTAGCTATAGTTCACCCTCTAATTTCCCCACTTTCCTCCACCTTTCTTCTGTACAGACTTTTGTTTCTGAATAGGTATGAACAGGGGCAATTTGGGAATTTGCTTTCTACGAGTTAATTTCATGGCACTTAGCAGACAAAGTGAAGCCACTTAAATGCAAGCTTATTATTATAAGCAGTTTCAAGCTCTTGTCATCCTGGTGACTTTTTTTCTCCATGGCCTGAAACCACATTCTATGTATAACTGGATGGGGATGTGCAAAGTGTGACTTCAATTTTGCATTTGAACAAGTACTTTTCTTAATTAGGACCATTTTATTGTCACTTCTYGCCCTTGACATATCATATAAGGGCTTTTCCAAACCAAAACTATCTAAACTCTAATACCGGCTGCCCACCTTGTATTTTTAATAGTCAGCTTTGAATAKCCAGTGCTGAACAGGACTGCCACATGCTACATCCCACACATATTTCCTGTGCCTAATCTAAACAAAAGGTCACCTGATCTGACCCAAAGATGTTCCTGAGATGTTTTCCTTCTCCCAATTTTTCTCACAGCCTGAGACAGAGAGTTTGCATTGAAACAATTCACATAGAGCCTTCAAAACAGACTCCAACTCCTGCTTTGTTGGCAGAAAAACCATACCCCTGTCTGTTTTCAAAAAATAGCAGGCAGAAGCTGGAATAGAGACACTACTTGGCACTGAGGTATCCTGTTTGAGCCCCTCATGTTCCCTCTGCTATGCATATTCCAGAAATCCTTTAGTAATGTTAGTCTGTGSTTTTTTTTCTCCTACTGTCACCCTGTAACTGCAGCTCTCCAGCTGCTCTTGTTATCCCAGAACCTGAAAACCTGAACCTGAGGGTGTTCCAGTATTTTAGTTTTAAAGGTCATATTAAAAGATGTTGGTGGCTAAAAAGCTGAGTCAGCTTTATCACTGCTAAAATGATATTTTAATCTGAAATCATCGTTGAAATGTAGCTTGAGAAAATGAACAAAGTAATAATTAATGAAAYTTTTTTTTCTTTAAGAATAAAGATCCCCACCGTTCTGTTTCCAGTATTTCAGATGCTATCTTCTCCTTCAATCTGTATTAGTTAAGGAAATTGCAGTTCAAGCAGCTTCATCCCATTCAAACGGCCAGGTAGCATCCCCCTTCTAAAGGGAAGGATGCAAACCCCACTCTCATTCACTTCATTTCTTATTAGAGTATTAGTTTCCCACTCATATTTACATGGTTTCTATTCCAAACTGCCTTTCCTTCATCCCTTTTCTCATTAACTGAATACTAATGCAGACTTTAATTTGTACATCTGAGATTTAGGAACTAATTCTTTGTTARTACTTTATGAAGAGAGAATATTTTCACATAGCAGAAAATAGTGCTCAGTCTTTGCAGTGGATGCACAACGGCTTTATGTCTGCAAGAATCATGTAAGGTGAAAGAGGGAACAGGGATTTGTGTGATTATATGTGCTCTGGCCTTAAATTCTGCAGGGAGCTCTGGCAAACCAATTGATTAATCATTCACCTAACCTTTACYGGGGGTTCATATGCCAGACAAACTGGGTAAACATGGTCATGCCAATGGGAAAACTCCCACTGCCCCTGCTGCCCCCTCCTCCCCCTGAAAAAAAACCCAAACAACAACAAAATGCACACATCACAGCTACATAAACAAACTGGGGCTGTCCTTGCTCTACTGTGGATACCTGGCACTGTGAGAGCAGGCAGGACAGAGAATTTTTCATATTTGGAAGTGGTAGAAAATAAACAGACAACAACTAAGGAATTGTTGTTTGCTCTCCTGAAAGTCAGTCATCAAAACACTGATGGATTTTAAAGGGACTCAGCTTTTAGTAGTCCCTCTATCATTACTACCCAATAGGCAAGCATTCACAGGTATTAGTGGAAATCTGCTGATCTCTGCTCACCATCAGCTGCCTGCCACCTCCTCCAGAGGTGGCTCCACCTTCCTCACCCCGAAAGAAGGGAAAGGAAACTGAAACAGTTTGCAGTTTTGCCAGCTGCCCTTTGAAAGACGGAAGAAAAAGAAGCAAGCTAAGCAAAATCAGCGCATAACAATAATAATAATAATAATCTTAGCATTACATGCACTGTTACTAAGAACTCAGAAAAAGCACATATGGTGAAAAGGAATAAACACTTAGCTATGGTCATCTAAGTGTATTTATATTAAACATACATGCATAAAACACAAACACAGAGCTTTCAGTTTCTATTCTGTATTATATGTGCAAGACACAGCTTATACAAGCTATYTCAGGATTGTCACTGGAAAGCAAGAGAGGGACTAAGCATAGATTCCAATAAAGCACCAAATGCTGAAGCTTTGATTTTAGTTTTGTGAGCATGAAGTTCCTGGAAGCTGTTCTGTGTCCTTGACTGCATTCAGAGCAGTGTTGGAATGCAGCCTATATCCATCTCTTAAGCCAAAGTAAGTATTTTTAGACTTTCCAGGATGAAATATTAGGAGGCACAGAAAACAGRGAGCTAGAACCAGATTTGAAATTTCACTTTGGAAAAAGATTCCAAGAAACTTTGAAAAAAGATGCCAGACACCTCGTATGCCAGTATCCAAGGTACAGAACTGGCCACTGCTATGGCACAGGGTGCAAGCCATGCTGTCAAGAAGCCTGCCAGAACAACTCGGGTCCCATGGAGGAAGCTCCAGGGAGATGACAGCATGCTGCTTGTGTGCTCAGCCACATTCAGGCTCTCTGTAAAGTATTTTCACCTTAAAGGTGTACACCTCGAGCAAGCTGCAGAACAGGCACCCAATGCAGGTAAATCATCTCAGTCAGGCTGATTACTCCTTGTTACTTACTACTGCTTTTGCTGTTGTTGGTGCGCTGATGCTGGGCCTCCTTGTTTCTCTTCAGATGTTGTCAGCTTCTGGGTGTTTTCACCCTTCTCCGTTTCCTTGTTGCCATGAGAGTTACCCTGAGAGGAAGGTGGAGTATTGAAGGCAGTAGCTGYCCTGTACCTGCTGCCTTCCCTCCATCCTCCAACCCCAGACATGGTTTTGCAAGTACCTTGCCTTGGCAGAAACCAGTATTGCTGCTATAGCTAGGGGAACACTCAAAACTTTGGAGCTGCCAGAAAYCAGTTTCAATTCCTGGTAAACTCCTCCCCTTCCTCAACTTTGGGCTGGCAGGCACGCCAATACATGTTCTGGTTTCTGAGGCATCCACCAGCTGAAGCTCAAGTTTCATCATCTCAATCACAGCACCCAGGCAGACGGAGGTCACAGGGTGACAGCAAAGCTGATCTGCACTAAAAAACCAGGTGACAACAGTTTGTGCAGAAGTATGGGGAGGTCTGACATTTTTCTGATATATTTCTGACATATTTCTGACATTTTTTTAACCCAGCACTTCCCTATGACAGAGGGAATAACTCTTGGGGATGTTATTACCTACCCCTGAAGATGAAAGTAATGCAGGTTCTTGTTAATAAATCTCTTGGGGCAGATTAGAGTGAAAAAACACTGAATAATCAGTGTTTGCAAGTATGTGTGTGTTTATATATATGAACAATTAGGTTGCAATGGAAAGCAGCTATATAGTCATTTTGGTTATTATTATCTATAGTAATATGCCAATATGAGAGCATAAAGATATCACTTAAAATGTGCAAGGGGAAAAAAAGAGAAGAAAGAGAAAGAAAGGGTAAGAGTAGGAAGAAACATAACTACCACCCCTGGATTTACAATGAGACCTGAGTGTTGCTGTTGGTAGAAGTGATGATTGAAGCTCTTGATCTATCTGCGGGGGCTGTGTGTAAGAGCAGGYAATTTGGCATGGTGGAAAGCACCACCCTGTTTCCACAAGATCTGCCTCTTACTGGCCTCAAAGCCCAGATTGTAGACTGGCAGTTAAAAGTTCATCCCTTCTGTCTTTTGCAGACCAGAGGTTTRTCATTACACACCCAAAAACTCATGTCATTCTTGGTGAGTTGCAAACCTGGTCTCGGCAAAGCACCCTGGTCTCGGCAAAGCCTCCTCTCACAAGGGGATTTTTGGTTTCTATTTTGCATGAGGGTACAAGGAAAGATGAAGCTAAAAACTAACCTTCAGATAAATCTTAAGGCAATGGTCCTGAAAAATTCCAATTCAGCTTTTCAAATCTGCTCAATCAGAAAACTTCTTTGGCTTTCCTAATTCTACCTGAATAGATGTCAAATACATGATCTACTTACTGAAAATGGAGATCCTTTGAGTGATCACATGGAACCAGTGGTAGTGTATCTATGGGATCTGCAGGGCTGGAGATAACCAGCAACATTTTTAATATCCTTAGCAAATAAAAGATGTTTGTCAACTTCTAACCCAAGCAAAAAAGAACTAGCAATGCTACTCCAGGTTAATGCAGCAGAACTAAGGAGATCCAGCTCCACTCATGCTGATCTCATCTCTCTTTGTCCTCAGCTGATCAAGCTGCACTAGAAACACGCCACTGGCCAGGTTTCCTGACTGCCTGGACCACCTAGGTCTTACAGCACTCTCTACTCTCCACACATGCAGGGGAAGGAGTAAAGTAAAATGCCAAATGGAAAGCCACAGGCTGCCTGGTGGTTACAATGCTCCTTGGGACCTGCCACCATCAGCTCACCTCCCAGAGCTTCCATATCTGCAGGGACCCAACTCCTAGGGCTGCCCCAAGAAGGCAGCACCAATGGTCCCTCCTCCCCCCGGCCCTCCTAACATGCTCTGCAGCAAAGATGATCTTCATTTTTACACAGATCATTCTGCAGACTTGGGAGTGCATGGGCAGTGTGTTGTAAAGGGATGAACTGCTGTGTAGTCCCTTGCATCGCCTCCCTTCACGAAAATATATACATATATATATGTATTTAATGTACAAGGTGTTGGCAAATGAAAGCAAGCACAAAGCTTACTCCCTTCCACAGAACTGAAGGGTTGATACAGGAGATGCAGGAGCACTAGAAGTAGCACAGAAATTATAGCCAAAATCATGTCTGAGGACTGCAAAGATTTGTGGGATAACAGCTGTGCCTACAGACACCCTATCTGGTAAAAATCCAGCTTTGACATCTGGAGTGTTCTTATCCACGCAGATTGATGTCTTAATAACCCATATTTAATTACAAAAATTGATTATAATTAATGTGGCCACTGCTGCTGTGTCTTCAATCCTATAATATTATGTAAAATTCAGATCTAGTGTTGTTTTCCTGTTGAAATTTAGAAACTTTTGGCTGAAAACAGTAACTGTAGAATCTAAATATTTATATCTATATTGCTCAAAAAAGAGGGATGTGAAATGAACCCAAGCTCTAGAAGCTTGGTCACTTTTGTTGCTTCCATGCTCATTTATTTCATAGCTCTGTTGTGGACAATCCAAACTAACTCTATCCAGGACAACATCCAGGTCTGGCTCTAAGGACAGGTCATGCCAGACATGACCCTCAGAAAGTCAGTATTGACTAGTGTACCAGACTTACCTTGTCCACTCTAAACATCTCTTCATCACTATCCCAGCAATCTCAAACTCACCCCACAGGCTTTGTGTGATACTCCAGTGTGTCATTCATCAGCCCTTCAGTTTCATGTTGCTAAAACACAACATTTCACAGGCTGCAACCCAGCTCTTAGACTGCTTCAGGTGCATTGAGCTGAAATATCCCCAAAATAATCAAGCTCCAGCATCGTGGCAGTACCACTTAAGGCTCTCAGGATGCTTGGAGTTTGGTTAGGACATGCATATTGCCTCCACTAGGATCCACCCAACCACTTAGCTACTTCTAGCCCAGTGGAGGCTAGTCTTGGGCAGCATATGTATGAGTCTGTACTAGCTGTGTTTAGGAAAAAGGATCAGCCTCCAGCCCTGTTTTTTAGTGTCATAGATGTTAAACAGATGCTAAWTCATCAGAATGCCAATGCATTCAGTCTCCTGAAATGCCACCAAATCTCAACCTTCCCAAATCCTCCATAGGATTTTAATTCAGTACTTATATTTTTCTAGACCCACCAAATACTGACTGCCAATTCTATSTAGGGGCTATATTTATAGTTGCTGCACATCCCTAACTGGATCTGAGGCTGTGATGCACTGGCCCTTGCTATCAAGTGAGCACTCTCACAGTTGGTGGCTCCTTCCCTCTCCACCAGTGGGATAGGGGAGAAAACAGGAAAAGGAGGGAGAAAATCCATTTGTCAAAATAAATCTTGTTTGTCTGTAAAGCTCTGTTGCCTCCAGCTATTAAAAACAATTTTTTAAATTTTATTTTTTGGGAGTCAGAAAGACAGAAAATTATCTTTCTTTTGCTCTGAGAAAATTCCTCAGTGGACATGTGAAATATTAAGAATYGTCATATTYCCTCCCTCACCTGTGTTTCTTATGAAATTGCAATAATGAAACAAAATAACTTCTCTGGAGGAACATTTCGTACTGACCCTTTATTTCCAACTCTGCAGCATCATGAACTATACCAAAACTGAGAGGGATCAGAGACATTTTCCCACTATGAAGGACCTGGGTCAGCCAAGTCATCATTTCTTTGGGAATGTTAAATAGGATAAAACTCTCTTCTATGAAAGAAATAGAAATTAAAACCCCCATAAAATTAAACCAATGTAATGTTCCTTATCTTTCCTTCCCTGAAGACAACTGTTCATTCTTCATTATTTCACTGTTGGTTTATGGCATTTTAAGGTTTTGAATTTTTAAGGGTTTTTTTTCCACGACAACAGACATATTTCATTAAAAACTAAGATTTTTATTTAATCCAAGGATACTAGAAGCATAAAGCTTGAAGAAAAACATTAGAATGAAGGAGACCTTTAAAAGGACAGCCAGGTGAGCTTTCGTACCACCCACTTTCTATTTTTCTCAGAAGCCAGGAAATGGTATCAGAAGGCCTTGATTGCTGGAGAAATGTTTCTTCCTTTGTCATCAGCATTACAACACTTAGTCCRGCAGCTGAATATGATGCTCAAGGGTTCACATACAAAGCTTTTTTCCCTGGATATTTTGGCTAAGTAGGTAAGACACACAGCTGAATATACTACAGAGCATATTAAATAATTGATCATTGGGAACATATCTTATATTTTAGAGCAATGACGGCAAATATCCCCAGAGGAATATTTATAATTAGAAATGCTTATTGAGTTGTTAAACCATGATGGCAAAATAAGAATTGAATTTTTAGAGGTGCCTTTTACTKTACCAATGTTTTTTCTGGCTGAGTATTCTACTTTCCTGTACAATTAGGTTGATTGCTTTCTGCAGGGTTGATAGAACTCATTGTTACAGCTGAAGATGCTGGAGAAGAGAAATTTCTATGATCTCTGGAGAGGAGCCCCAGGAGGAGGGGAAAATGTCAACATTTGGTTAAGATTTATTCTTGTTTAGATTGAGGACTGGAATTTGTCAGGTTCAGCAGAAAGAATGCCATTAGCTTTGACAAGTACCTGTGTGTGGATGTGTTGGGTAATCTATTTGGGAGATGTAAAATGCTGCACACACTTTCCATTTTATTGCAAAAAGCTGAAATTGACAGTACCTGTCAAAAAGTATCATCCACCCTCTAAAAGAAAATTGACCCTTGCTTTCTCTACAGTATTACAGCATTACAGCAGGTCCACCTCTCCTTTAGCTAATACTGCTTCAGCAAATGGAACTGGCCATTGAAAATATAATTAAGCTGGTGTCCAGAATTTGCTGTAYTGAGATCCAGTGCCTGAAAATTATTTCTACATTTTAGAAGCAGCTCTTTAGCCTGGAGGGTGCTATGCATATCTACATTGCTATATAAATAACACTAAATAATAAAGCAGGGCTGTTTTAAAGGTCTGATGTTATAAAAACAATCAGGACTACAAATGAATTATTTATATCATTAAAAGTGCCTGCAAAAATCTACTGGAAAAGGCAAAATTAACTGGTAAACTACACAAATGATATCAGAAACAAAGATGTCTAAGAGCTATTGCTCCAGCTCTGTGTCCAGAAGGAAAAAGTCCTTGAGAAGTCTGGCAGTATTAAAATAGCATTTGCTATATTCTTGAATAGATCTTTCTTCTTAACAGCTTTTAAAGCATAGATTTACTTATTCACAAAAGATACATGAGCTTTTTGGCATATATACCTGTGGGAACTCAGCACATCACTCCGGATGTCCAGAGTTGCCGGGAACCCTCTTGGGGGGCTCGGAAGACCTGGAATGTTGCCAGAAGCGCCTGGTGGCTTGACTTTGATCCATCTAGGGATGTGCCACCTGTGTATGAGGACATGAGAGGCACTCAGGTATGAATGGTGTGGGAATGGTGTATTTACAAGGTGAATATGTAGATTTTAGGTTTTGGTACAGGGGGGTTATGGAGACAAGATGGAGGGATCAGGGTGTGTCTTGTCCTTCTTCTTTCTTCTTCTTGTCATCCATTTTCTGGGGTGGTGTTGGCACTTGGGGATTGGTTTGACACAGAGGTGCACAGTTCAATATGGGTGATTGGTATTGGGGAATAAAGGTAAATATGATACACGWAATTTGTACTACATAAAGACAAGACCGCCTCGGGGGCGGTCAGAGTGCCTTTGGCTGCCTTACTGTCCAGRCCTCGGCTGGGCAGGAGGAAAATTTTGTAGATAAGAAATAATAAATAACCTGAAGACCGAAAAGCAAAGAGTCCAGTCTCATCCTTCAGAGCGTGGGCTGCCCCAGAACCGCCCCCCGCTTCTTGGGGCTGAAACAGCCATCCGAGATATCCCATCTTATATACAAGGAATAATTMTACTCTTTGAATTCCTAAAGGCCATGATTAGTTCCAGCTTAGGATTTTATATAATATACTACCTTGTGGTACCTAGTCAGCCAAAGGTGTCATACAGACAATTAGAGTGTCTAGAAAGAACATTACATTCTKTATTGTGTTATGTTTCCAAATATATTACCTAAAGAAATTAGTAGAAGTCCTCAGATCATGGGGTTTTTTAACTTCTATAGTATATTGTGGTAATTAAACATACAAATGCTTGTAGGAGAATTAACTCCTACAACTTCTAATCCTGGCTGAGAGGATTTATTCTTCATTCATTTGTATGCACATGACAATTCAGCAAGGCTCAAGTACTGACTTTTCCAGTTTTATATGATATGCCTCATGATTTCCTTGATAACTTTCAATTATACTCTCTTCTCTGCCTGACCTCAGAAACTTTTAATCTTTAAGATGAAACTTTGGTCACAGCCATTCTAATTTCACTGATCGGGTGCTACACTTACAGGTTCTTTGGAAATTCTCAGCGGTAAAATTCCCAAACACACACAGSATCMTTGTTATCAATTTCACAATATTTAACCTGGTTTAAGCATTTCTAGATTCTCCTTCATTCCTGACAGAGACTCTTGCCAGCATGGATCCTGACTGCAATATGGAACACTGTAGCACAGACTGGTTAGGGGTATAATTTATAGGAAAAGTGTGCAGACAATTAACTTCAATGGCATAACAAATCTGGACAACATTGCTACACATTAATAGTGACAATATGTTGGAACACACCAGTGTTTAGGATTGAATTAAATAGTAATGGACAGATTGTCTCCACCAGCACCATCCTGTGCATGAAGTAGCACACAGCTGTGCCACGCTGAGAGGAGCTTCGGGAGAGAACCATAACCACAGACCCAGCTGCTTTCATTCCTCCCCTCCTGGCTTCCAAGGAAAACAAACTACACKGTTTCACTCCTGGCAGAAGATACATTTTCCTCATGTTGATTATCTGGTTTGCTCCGTGTAATCGATACGCTTCCTGTGGCTCTCTGTCCAGAAAGCAGCAGCAGTGGTGTGGCTGGTGATGTGAAAAAGATATTTTGAGCACTGTTCTCCATCTCCGAGTGTGCCTGGATGTATTTGTATGGTTCATATTATGACCCAGTGTCTTTARGAGTCCAATTTTGCTACCCTTACAATGACATAAAATATTGCCCTGAGTTCACAGATTATAATTTYCTTCCAAAGGTGATCAGGCTCCTGACAGGGGCAGATGCTTTTCTGGATTTGATACTTRAAAAGGAGGAAGTATTTGGCTGCTGTGACCAGGAGACAGTAGTATTTGGGCAAAATAGCTTCGGATTAATGAGAACAGAATCTGTCCTGTTAAGGGGTCTCAGAGATCAGGGTCCCTACGGAAGAGATCCTAATTTAGGTCTCTAATTTAGGGTCTCTAAGGAAGAGACCCTAAATTCCAAAACTTTAAATTTATTGTTTTTTAAGCTTGGTCTGCTAATCAAAAAAGTAGTGGGTGACATACTATTCTACATCAGTTCTATGCAGATAAGTGAATAAGAAAAGATTAGTTGGGGACATTTTTATTGATTCTAAGATAAGTTTTAAGTTTCTAAGAAATCCAATTCCACTGAAGGTTTAAAGAATTAATCATACATGATTGTATGTTATATGTCCAATGAAGAAGTAAAAATGAATGCATTTCTTGACGAACGGATCATCATGCAACTTCCAATGACTTCTGTTCAGTAGAAAGTTAAATTTATACATCTTTCTAAGGTTAATGAAATGCTGCATGTGGTCAGCTCTCCTCTGCGGTGCTTTAAAAAGATACTTAAGAGATACTCAGAAGAGCAATCGTCGTTTGAAATAGGAGGTAAGGAGAATCACTCTTTTTGTCCAGTCACACCGCTTAGCAAGCCGCAGATGATCCCATTCCATCGGCAGCACTACCAGGCAGGAGGGAAGGAAAAGCAGCACAAGGGAAGAGTCGCTTCACTGCTGTACGGACACGGGGCCGAGCATTTTACTGATTKTGCTGTGGGACGAAAGGCAGCGGCCGACTTCTGCACAGGGAGGCATCAGGTGAGGAGCSCTTCCAGAAGGGTGGGCTACGATCCAAAGTGGCAGCTTTTGCAGGGAACCAAAGAATAAACACAGTGAAACATACACAGACATCAACAGAGGTGCAAGGAAGCATGTAAATTTTAAGACGCATTTTAGCGGTTTTTTTCCCCCAGATTAATTACAGTTTATACTTTCCTTTACATATATCCCCCCCACCCCTGTCCCCCCTTTTCCAAAATTCTGTATTATGAAGATGGGCGCGAATAATTTCCGTGTGGCCAGAATGTTTGTCCCGCTCCTGATCTCATTTGTTAATGCGCTGATTATGCCTAGTGCCCGCATTGATTATCTCTTATTGCTCCGGTTCCCGCTTTTCTCGGGTCGCGCCGCGCCTGCCTTGGCCACGCGGGAGGAGGCGCTTCGCGCTCCGTCCTGCCGCGCTGTTTGTCCTTCCGGCCGACCCGTAGTGTTCGCTCCTCCTCGCGCCATCATGGAGGGCGCCGCGGCCTCCGCTGAGAGCCTGCGCTACGCCGAGTACACCCGGGCCCCTACGGGCGCCGGCAAGGGCCAAGCTGAGCTGGACCGGGGGCTGGTGAGCGTATGGCGGGACCCCCATCCCTGGGGCCGTGAGGCCGCTACTGCCCCGTCCGCAGCCCAGGCCTTCACACTTGTGATGGGTGACGTGTGTGAGAGGGGCGGGGGCCGCGGTGCAGGACAGATGTTCTGCGCTCCCCTCGGGACGGGCAGGGGGCCGGGGGAAGAGGGGCCTCGGCCGGTGCCGCAGGTGCAGGTGCAGGTGCAGGTGCAGGTGCAGGTGCAGGTGCAGGTGCAGCGTGGGCAGCGGGCATGGCCTCCCAGCCCTGAGGAGAGGGCACACCCGGGGTCCGTGAGTGCTCGTGGTGTTCCCGGGGAGCGGCGGAATGCGGAGGGTCCTCAGTCGGAAAGTTTTATTAGAGTGTTACRTGGTTGGCGTGGAAATGTTCGCTCTGGCCTGCTGTGTAAGCACACAGCAGCGGGTTTTGGATACAGGGGTAGGGTGAAAGGCGAGAAAGAAAACAAGATGTGAATTAAAGAAGAATAAAAAGAGAAAAAGAAAGAGAGGAAAAGGGAGAGAGTGAAGGAGGTCACCAGTCCTGGTTCCAGCCTCAGTCCGGCTGATGAAATGTCCTTGGGGTGCCTGGAGATACTTTTCTATGGATAGGTTTTCCCTGCCAAGAAGGCAGGTTTCTCTTTCTGTGCAATTCTGGAAATAGGCTGGAGGGCTTGGGGRGTTTTTGGTGATCTTGATCCTCTCTCTACAGTCTGTGCCCGCTGCTTGGCCTCATCCTTGCACTGCACTGTGCTGTGTGTACCTCCAGGAGCTGGAGCAGGAAACTGCTGCCCTKCCTCTGCATGACCCCCTTCTCCAGCCACATTTGTTCTTTCTCACTATGTGTTAATGCCAACGATCCTTGGTTATTCCCAGCAGTTCTTATCTGTCACCACTGAGAGTCTTTGGTTGGCTCCATAGCCAGTGTGTGTTTGGAACATACACATTAGTCCCTTATCTGCTGGGATTCCACAGCAGGGTACATGGGAACGCTTCAGCCCCWGCACTCACAAACGAGGCCAAAAATTCCGTTCCCTGCCATGAAAAGGTGATACCTGACGTGTTTTCACCCACTGTGCAAATGTTATTACCACAGGCAGGTTTGAGTGTTGAAGGTTTTGTAGAGCTGTGTTTCAGAAAAGTAATTCTCATCTGGTACTTTGTGCTGTGAGAAAGGCTGGGTGGAGGCAGAGTGTCTGCAAAGTTTCCTGTGCTCTATCATGCTCTAAAGGAAAGGATGCTGGGATTTTATCCCACTTCTTCATTCCTGTCACTTCAGCTAGTTCAGGGAACAGTGAGTCCCCTTTGGAAAAGAGAATTGGGAAAAACACATGGCTTAAAGCCCCAGATGGTGAAATTTTCACATTTTTTAAATGGCTTAAAAGTCTTACTTGCCTAACCTAATTGTGCATGTGAAGTTGTCTCTACAATATTTCTACTTTTTTAAAACACAGTTTTAAAAATCACAGTTCTCTAAGTTATTTATTCATTGTTACTACAGTCTAGGACTTTTTTTTTTCCCCACGGAAGAGTCTTCCTGTGTATTTAACAGCGAGTGTGTAATCTTAAAAAGCTGACTCTGAAACTCATTATTGTCATAGCCATTCTCCCTGTGGAATGCTGGCAGGGAATTCCTAGAATTTTGTTGAGTCTGGGCCTTCTTACCCTTCTGGGATAAAAGTTGCRTTTGGAGTTAGCATGGATTGCTTTGTTGTTGTGTGTATTGTCACGTTTTTACTGAGGTCTGGAGACTCAGGTGGGTCTGGAGAGGAAAGAAATCTGAATGTCTACAGTTTTCTATTGGAGTATGAAATCTGGATGTCTGCAGTTCTCTATTGGAATTTWTTCCTTAGTCCAGGGTATTAGCTGAAAGTCACGTAATCATGGTCACATTTACTCCTGTAGTTCTTTTACAAAAGCATTTGGAGCAATGGGASAGCAGCAGTGGAAGCTGAGGAATCTGTTCTCAAAGATCACCCACMGGAGCCTTTGTTAATTAGTGCATACTCAAGAAGATTGATTTGAATACCTTATGGTAATTGTTCTGTTAGTGAATCTTGCTCTGGTTCCATTTCCTGTGAAAAGCCATCCAGAACTGTAGTTGTAGCTTTATATACAAACCAAAAAGGTTGCTGGAAATTAAAGGACACAAAATGAGGTGAGAATTGTGTAAGTACGGAGAACAGCATCTAGCTGAAATTACTTTTAATTCCCTGCTGGAAAACAAATTAAATTTCATAGGAAGGTTAAGACTAGAGGGAGAATACTAGATTATGAAATCAAATTGGTTGAATAGAGTTTATAATGTAATCCCACTTCACAATGGTTCTGCCTCCATACAGTGTTACGAAGGTGGCTTGCTCTAGAGCAGTATTCCAATAAACTGTAGCTACTCTTCTGAGGAACAGAAACCTTATTCTATCTTCCATACCAAACAATCATTTATATTTCCAGTCAAGAATTTTTATTCAAGGGAATATCTATTTTCAGAAATATTTTTGTACACTTAGTTAATATACTTTTGTATCCTACTTCTTAGCAGTGTACAGAACTGAAAAAAAACCCCAACAAACAAACCAAACCTTAAAACTGTTTAGTTAAGCAATTTATAATTGTGTGTATTTAGTTGAATGTAGGTACCTATTTCCTATTTTTCTGGTCTACGATTAAGCATGGATTAATTGCAAAATGTCATTCAACCCATGAAAACAAATTGTTATTTTCTCTGTGCTTTTTATTCTGTTCTACTCTGCTCACTGTAGGTTTCTGAGGAAAAATACTGTAGGACTCCTTCTGTGTGTGTGAAACTTAGAGGAAAATATTTTTCATTTGACTGAGAAGGGTGTTCCACTAGTTGTAGTAGAAGAACCAGTATAAAATCCAAATCATATGCAGGCAGATAGGTTTTAACATTTGGAAAGCATTAGCATTTKCAGCCCATTGTCAGATGTAGGAGTGTTGTGCTGAAGTTTTAAAATGATGCATTTGAAATTCTCCTTTTGTTTATAGATTCAACTTTTTTCTACTTCATAGAAGAAGAAGCTCTAATGCTAAGAACACAATATGTAATTTTATTTTTTTACTATGTTTAAGTTAGAAGGGCGCCATGGATTGGGGATTTGCAAAAATAATATCTCATCCTTCCCTGTTTCTTCTGCTAAAAAATTAAGGCTACTGGAGAATTAAATATTAAAGGAATAGGCAGAAATTCTCTGTTTTCTTACATACTGTGTGTTACTTAACATGCTTTATGCTCTTTTGTTTGCCAAACGCTTAGATAAATCAGGTTTTGGCAGTTGCCTTTCTAATGCTTGTGTTTTCTTATACTAACTTCAGAAAAGGATTAAGAAAATTCAGGTTTTACTGATTTAGCATAACTTTTTCATTAGTTTCCTTTAGCCGAGTTTGTTACTGAAGACTGAATTACATAGTAAAATTAAAATACTGAGATCAGCAGAATAGCATGGGGCTGATGACTAACCATTGGGAGCTGATTCATTGAATAAAGAAAGGGACAGATGTTAGTTTTTAATATTTTATTTCTTTATTTTTCCCTCTTGGATTGTAACATAATGATTTCATTTAAAATCCACATCTTGGAAGTTTCTTAACAGCATTTTTGGAGGGGGGAGAAGGTCAATTCTGTCATAATTGAAAGTCAGTGTGYATGTATTTATTTATTTATCCCTTATGAAATGCAATTTCAAGCAATAGGAGACAAAAATGGTCATGTTGGTAGTTGTATTAGCATGCTGTAAATGAACTGCTGCCTTCCACAGAGAGAGCGAGTTGCTTTCATTTAATATTGACGTGAAAGGAGTGCATTTAATTAAAGCTTTCGACTTTACATTTCAAAGCACCAGGCTAACCTTGACTGATTCTTTTAAATATTCAGCTGAGTTGAGAGAGCATGGAGAAGGAAACTGAGTTGAGTTKGACTTGAAGAATTTACTGGTTAGTACTTGAAGTTGCCACTGCTTTTATGATAGTCTGTGTCAAGAAGAAGGCCAAACTTGCAATCTCACACTGATCCAAATTCCGTCTTTATCACATGTGTATAGTTAGGATACATTCACACCATAACATTCAAGATGCTTTGTTGTGTCAAGTTATCACTTCTTTGCTAATATGTGACAAGTGACTCTTCTCTAACGTGCTCATAATGCAAATAAGGTGAGTTACCATAAACCAGTATTTCTCAGATTTTCTGTTGCCTGTACCTCATTTAAATGTATGGACAYTCTTTCGTTCCTCACTGGCTTGAGGTTTGTACCAGTTTTACCTAGTTTTCTGTCTTGTCTTTATTTCCCCTTGTTCCTGCATCCTGCTCCTATTCAAGGGCTGCTGCCATGGTTTGTTTTTACCTGCTGTACTCTGGGCAGCAGTAGCTTTCCACTGACTGCTGGTGCTTTCCACTGAGATTGGACAAATGCATTCCAGCGGACATGGCCGACTCTGTCAAAGGCCCTCAGGGGTCTCTGCATTGTTCTCCCAGATTACTGTGCAAAATCACTACAGCTACTTCTGCACTGAACTGACAGAATCCTGGTGTTAATAGTCTGGTCTCTGTGCTTGGTCTTCCTGTGGTGAGGTGTCTGCTGCTAATGCCTGGTTGGAACCTGCGTGTCTTGTAAACTGCTGACTTAAACCACCTTTTTGGTGGCAAAGCAAGTATAACTTAATTTGGACAATCAAAGGCTAATAATTTTTTTTTTTTGCCAGCGTGATCTATTTCACACATTGTTGAGCTCTTAATTGACTGTAACCACTTAGTAAAAGATTCTTGCTGTCAGTCTGAGTAAGTTAAGGAAACTCTTGAATATTAATCCATGGTCACAAACCACAAGATAGAATAATATAGAATTCCTATAGGGTTAGGATATTTCCAGAAAGGTGGCTGTTTGTGGTTTGTGTCTAAGTGGAGGAATTTTTTTTGAATGTTTGAATATTGAGAGCCTGGGAAAACTGATTTGTGAGAAGAAATGAAAAGAGTTTTAGTTTAGTGAGAAGATAAACTGTATGCTTCACAATTGGACATTATCTACCATTTAAGATAACATCCTTAAACATTTCCATGGGGAAAAGACGAGAGGAAATTTTGTGGAACTGAAAGGAACAACAGACATAAAGCTACTATATTATTTTTACATTCAGAAATGAATGCTACTATTGAGACTGAGCACCACACTGAAATGGAAGAGTTAAATTACAAAAATGTAATATACAGGCAAATATCTAAGGCAAAAATTCCCCCTCAGGTAGGTGGGAGGTAGGTACTTAGTTAAAATCTGCAGCATCCAGATGCTAGATCCAGAGGAATACAGCTGCTTCTACCAGTGACCTCAGAGGAGGCTGGGACTTCTTCTGTCCTGAACTCAGTGCTGCAGGCAGCAGTCACAGCCACTCGCCTTCAGAGCCAAAGCTGTAGGAGCCACTGGGCRTGAGGGCAGCGCCTGCATCTTGTACAGCCGCCTCTTTCTGGGCAAGTTGCCAGCCCATGGTCCGAGTCTACTAAGCCAGCTCTAGGAAGGCTTTGAAAACAGTATTTCTGAACTCTTCCCTGCTCCCGCCGACTAGAAATGAGGTTGGATACAATTGAAAACAAAGTAATTTAGCCCCAGAAATCGTAGTGGTAAAGGCACCKGGGTTCCAGATCCAGTTCCTAGGGCATTCACGTTGAAGTTGGAGCTTTAGGTCCGTCAGAATTGCTTGTATAAAAGGTATAAACCAGTTATGGGGTAATTGTGGAAGTAAGTCATATATAGAAGAGACAGTCTGGTGATAAAAGCTTTTTCACTGTCATTATGTTTTGAATTCAAGATAAACCTAATCTGATTTCTCAGGTTTCCTGGGGGGAAATTCAAGGCATTATTGAACTGTCGTATGATAAGACAGGTAATACCACAGATGACTATTTCCTTTGTTTCAAAGATTGCATGGAGGCTTTTCAGAAGCGGAGAGCTTGTTACCCTTCCTGAATTCTGCAAACCTGTGAGAGGGCAGTCCTTTCTTCAAGATTTACTTCATATCTTTCTTCAGCTTCTTGATCAACACAGGAATACTTCTTACCTTTCTTGAAGTGCCTGACTTTTTCAAGCACTGTGTAGGAAAATACATACACCTGATATGAGAGTTATAAGTTAGTTCTTCATGTTTTTGTAGTAAACTGATACTTTGTTATGTAGAACTAGACTACGCAGGTAATTTCAAATAATCCTGTATAGTTATGTGCCTTGTGTTTTTATCAGTGCGTACTATGAGCTGATTTCAGTGTGTGTTCACTGATTTGCTAGTGGATAGTTCAAGTTAAACGTGATACAATGGTGGGGGTTAATGGGACTGAACTATAAAATCCAACAGCCTGGGGAATACAGAACTTACTTTCATCACTTTCGTAGCTTCTAAATGAAATGTCCACGTCAGACATCAGAAATGCTCCTTGTTAAAGTAAAAGGTGTGTACATATCAAATTAGAATTCACATGTTATTCTGATTCCTGTTTTTCTGCTTTAGGCCAGGACTATGATCGCACTCGGACTTGGCATTGCAACTGTTGCATTTGCAGGTAAGGTAAATTACCCGCAGAACACTCGCTTTGTGAGCTGCAGTTTGCAAATGGGTTAATGAAGTTTTTATGAATATAAGTAGTGGAAAGTGGAAGGGTTGCTCAAGAGAACTATGGAAAATTGTGTCCACCTATAGAAGTCATCAGAATTGTGTCCACCTTCAAAGTAATAAATTCCAAAATTCTTTTTGAAAACGGTGGAGAAGGCTGGACAATGTACTTTCATGGACAGCAGCTAAAATGCTCCATCTGCGTTTTGTCTGCAAAATGAAAGGTGAAAAGTTTATTTACTTAATAAAATATTGCAGTGTAGAGGCCCTTTAGTAGAGAAGAGTGCAACAAGATGCTGTGATGATAAGGTGATGCTCAACAAATTGAAAGAGAGGAAAAGAAAAGGTTTTAGTGACTAGTGATTTATCATACTAACTGTTTCCATGCTACGTTTTTTATTACATGAACTCTTTGCATCTGGACTGTTTGTTATTCKGAAAAATAAGTTCTAGTTTGAAGACAGGGTATGAGTTTAACATTAAATAATGGTTAGCAGAAAGCATTAAGAAGAGAATGAGGTAATGGTACATCACAGCATTTCAACCGAGATAGTCTGATGKGGTTTTGACTTCTGTGTTACCATAGGCATAGGTTTAGATGCCTAAAACTTACAGACACGATATGTGTTGTTAGAGTGAGTGCAAGATGCTATTTGAATGAAGCGGAGCCAYATTTTATAAATAGTTTTTCCATTGTGTGTAATATTAAGTTACGTTGCTAAAGAATAGTTAAAACAGTAACTGGGGAGAGAGGATTTACATGGAAAACCTTCCAGTAACATGGCATAATTCTTGATTCTGGTGTTGATAGAGCTGCTTTGGTCTTCTGGGAACACAGCCTTACAGGAATCCCTCTAGTCTTTCCTGGCTATAGACACTCAGTGCTAGTGGGGAGTTGAATGGCTCTGASTCCCAGAAGATTGTCTTTTTCTAACGAAATTAAAAATTCAGTATTTACAAGGTGTGTAACTAAGCATACACCATCACAGCAAGAARCGTGTAGTACATGGATTTCTTTTTTTGAAGACATAACCTTTGAAGAGTATTTAATAAATAATGTGTAACCAAAGCTAATGTTTCAAACCACCSTTTTTCTTAAAGTTCACAAGGCAGGTATCTTCATTTATCATATTGAAATGTATTTAAATCTATTTATTTAGTGAGTTAAATAGCGAATAAACACAATGAGTCTTTGCAGTCCRTGACTAGGTTTTTAGATGCAGTGTACTAAAATTCTTCTCCGTCTCCCAATAGTTTGGGTTTTTTTAAAAACAAAATTCTTTCTGCTGTAAACTGATGAACATAAGTTGGAGCTTGTTTGTGAGGTGTTTTTTTTGCATTTTAGTGCATATTTCCTTTAACCTCCATCTTTTTTAGGTCGTTACGCTTTCCATGTTTGGAAACCATTGGAGCAGGCAATTACAGAAGCAGCAAAGAGGATTTCAACTTCTGTAAGTTTAGATACTACTTTATGCTAAATTTATGATTTTGTATTTCAAGTATTCAGAAAGGAGATATTTTATGTTAAATACAGTAAAGTGCCAGGTAGATATTTTTTTCCCAGGGTAGGGCTGCTCCCTGCTGTGTAAGTTCTGGCACGTTGTCTTCTATATTTTAAATCCCTGTGGATAAAGCTGTATCAAAAGCTGTTTATGAATTTGATAAACAGTTACAGTTTTTTCTACTGATGTTCCTTGTTTTGGAACCCTTTACTAGTAAGTGTAAAGATAAATTGTTCAAGTACGTGGTGAGAAAGTCACTAATTCCTAAATATTGCAAAGTGATGACACGCAGTTTCATTTCCAGCAGCTAAAAGTGAGAGAATTTAGTCTTTTAGATACAGTGTTAAAAATCAAGAAGACAAATTGATGAACTTCTAGGATGGGTTGCCATGGAGATGGGAGAGCTTGTGTGCTGGTTTACATAGGCGTTGTCTTTTTCTTCTTCCCCAGCTAATTTCAACTTTTAACCAGGTTTTTGTTCTTTGGTTTTTTCCTGCTGGTTAAAAGATACAATAATGAGGTAAAAAATCAAGAAGTAGAGTGTTGTGCGGGATGCATATGCAGGGAATATTTGAGAGCATTTACTTACTGCTTCAGTGGCTATGTTTTCCTCTGGTAAATAAATACATGTGTTCCATTCCTGTTTGATTGAAGTAATTCCCRATGAGCTAGATGTCTGCTTGTAGCAGAGTGTTCCTTCAGAGTTCAGTGTGTACACTTACCCACAGCAAAGGAATGCTATTCCCTTCATGATGCTGGTGGGTGAGCATGTTCAGGGAGTAGTTGTTGCAGATTATTATTTCCTGAAAAATATACTAAAGGTAGGTTTTTAAAAAACATGATATTAGCATTGTACCTACTAATGTTAGGCCACTTGCAGCACAGAGCCTGTCTGGACAGACACTGAGGTCCAAATTTGTGACAGTGGTCACAGGGGTTCTTGGATAAGGGAAGAGAAAAAATGTTGACTCCATGTTCAGAAGGCTTGATTTATTATTTTATGATATATATATTACATTATAACTGTACTAAAAAGAAATAGAAAATAGAAGGAAAAGGTTCATCTCAGAAGGCTAGCTAAGCTAAGAATAGAATAGAAATAACAAAAGGAGCTCTCTCGGACTCTGTCTGAGATAGCTYGGCCTTGATTTGCCATTAATTATAAGCATCCAAGATGGGCCAATCAAAAATCCACCTGATGCATTCCACAGCAGCAGATAACCGTTGTTTACATTTTGTTGCTGAAACCTCTSAGCTTCTCAGCAGGCAAAAATCCTAAGAAAAGGATTTTCACAAAAGATGTCTGTGACACAAATTCATTTGCCATCTGTACTTGGTGTTCCTGTGCTGAGGGTGCAAGCTTGGTCAAGGCAAGCTTCCTGAGGAGGAGATTCAACTGTCCTCTTGGGGCTGGTCACATTTGTGTTTGCTTGCCATGTGTTTCAGCCAGAAACAGTGTTCCTAGAAAACTTTTTGCTCTCTGTCGCTCTTATTGCATTGCTGTTGTGAGACCACTGTCAATTTTTTTTTCTATTTAAAAAAAAATTTTCGAGATATTCCCATATTGCCTGCCAAAACAACAGAGGGGACTTTAGGTACTGTGAATTAAATTGCTTTCACATGATACAGATACAGGCTGACTTGCAGACTTGCTAGATGTAGCTGGCAGTACATGTGGCTTCTGAGCATGGAGTGCTTCAGTCTTCACCCTCCCTCCCTCCCTAGCTGTTTTACTCCAGCCATTCTTTTTCTATCCATTTGTAGATACCGGCTAGAGAATCTAAATTCAGATACATTCACATAAGAAAGCATGCAGTGACTCTTTTTAACACATTGAAATGTGACATGCTACTGCATGGAGAGGTGTCTGTTCCTAGGAAACTGYACCCCTCAATACTGACTGAGCCAAGCTCATTACAGACCTATCTCATTTTTACCTCAGTGACTTTGAGTCCTGCAGAATTGATGAACAGCCATAAAGAGCAAACAGGGAGCTTCTGCATTCTAAGTGTTCTTAGTCCCTGGAGCAGTATCCTCTGTCTGCTTTCACATCCTGCCTTTCTACCCAGAATTGTGTGTTGATTTCCAGTAGGGTATCTCTTCTGCTGTTCTATTTCTGTACTTGTACTTTCAAGTTTTCTGTGTAAGATGAGATCTACTGGAGACAGTAAAAACTCTCTTCCTGTTTGCCATTTACTGTGTGTGTTTTCTGGCTTTATATTTGTGAGAGGATAGTGATAACATTTTTCTTCTACAACCGTGGTCCAAATTGAAGATCCTTGTATAATTCTTGGCCRAGATTATTTTATTTTTACTACTCTACAGCTACTACTTTCTCAGTTTATATTTTAATTTTTTTTCTTCTCCCCTTAACAATGGATTATTTTCTTTAAAACAGTAAAGATTAAATGAAAAAATCCTATATAAGTGCTTATTCTCCAAAGTGCTTATWTTAGTAGTTTCACATGACTGTGGAATATGAAGCTGCTGTGTATAATTTGTGAATTAGCACTTTCATCACATTTCTTGACAGCATATTGCCCTTTACACTGTACTGACAAAGGTTACCAAGAAGTTGGTACTTCTACCCATGCTTCCTGAAAAAAAAAAATCTCATGACCTTCAGTGTCTGGGCTCAGCATTACTTTGCTGGGTTTCTATGGTGAAGGCACCTAACTTGGTCCCTATAATTTTCAGTGCATATTCTMTCTTTCTAGAATGAAACCTTGTCTTTCATGGCCTTCTTTTCCTTGAGAGTCTGTGAACAGCTGACTGTTGAAAAGCTAGCTGCCTYCTTCTGTAAGCCCCCACTCTTCCTCCTCCATTTACAATGTGTCCCCTGCTCCGTTTGCGCTAGAAATCAGAGTTGATGTTGGTCCCTCCCAATTACACAAGGTAATACGGGTGCAGTTTATTCTTTCTGTCTGCTCACTAATAAATGATTTGGGAAAAGTTAAGCTGGGCAATTTTGAAGTGATAATTTGAAATGCTGCTTGCTGTATCTTGAGGATTTTACACTTCCTATTTACTTATGTAAATAAGTAACRTGTACAGTCAACAACTGCACTCATCTTTTAGTCTGAAATAGTAAGCAGAGGCAAGTAARAGCTTTATTTTGAATTTTTACATCTCATATAAGACAGTCACTTTATATTTAAGAATATGTATTTGTAAATGCTTCTGTAGTTTTGTCYTGAAGTTTTCTACCATCTTTCTTTCAGTGGAGAAAAACACTAGAGGAAACATTGTATTTCCACTCTGTGGCAAGTCATAATGCTTGCTCTCAGAGAAATGGTTTTTTAGTTTGTGTGTAGTTTTGTCAGTGGTCTCAGTGACACTGTTTTGTTTCTGTGTGTAGTGAGAAGACTGTTGCCTGTAGAAGTTGCATAGCTCTAAGTAGTCATTTGGCTTTTCTTCCTCAGAATTAGTRCCATTAGTTGTACTGTTAATATTTCCTTAAAGTATGAAATGAAGAAGCAAGTATTTCAGTAGCATTCATTACCTTTCTTTGTGGAATCAATGATATTGAGGATTGAATGACAGACAGATAGAAGATACTGAAGACAGACACAGAAATTCTAGGCCAAATAAACGATCAAAATACTCAAATCCCACAATCATGAAACTCCGTGATCTATAAGAAAATGATGTCTTCTGTAGCACATCATTAGGTTTTTTCACTGTATTTCCTTTATTGGATCTGATTTTGCTCAGACTCATGGAGTTCTGAATTGAGAGGTAAGGGTAGCAACTGTCTCTCTTGTCCTTAATTGAAAATAAAGCTTCTAGAGAACAATGCAGTCCATTTTATAAGATTTCTTCCTTAACTGAAGTTAAGGAAATTAAAGTTGATATTAGCAAAATTGTATGTTATATCACAGCTTCTGATAGTTTGTGGTTGTAATTTGTTTTTTGTGTTTGTTTTTTTTCCTCTGGTGTTTGTTCCCTTTCTGGTGGAGGACTGTGTTGGTCCTGGAACAACAACATACAGTTTTCAGAAAAATTCACTACTTCTTGTAATGTAATGTATGGTCTCAGTTTTGGTGTTTTCACTCTCTTAACTGGCATAGAAACAGTGATTATGCTTGTGATTATGTGCTATGAAAAAAAAAAAAAAGAGAAGTATCTTGAAGATGTCATGGTCCCTGTGCATTGGATTTTCTTATCTGGTTGCTTTTGTGAAGATTTGCAAGACTGAATAGACGTTTGTAAAGCAAGTGCAGCCGTTTTCTGTCCCTCCCTATGCCCCAAACCTATTAATAGCATTTGTTCAGAAAGGAGGACTTACCTAAATTGCTAAACAGTAATAATGTGCAAGKAAATTAAGTAAATTAAATGATACCTCCTCCCCTTCCCCCAAATAGTACAAAGAATTGAAGAGCTCATTTCAATGATTTTTCCAGTACAAAATTTTCTTTGCAATTGCTGGAGCTAATAAATAATCAAGTGTCTAGAGCTGCCTGCTCATCAAGGAGTTCTCATAACAGAAAAATAYCTTTCCAGCTTAGAATTTACAACTAGGAAAAAATGTTTTAGTTTGAGTAGCATGCAAAAATTCTTTCATTAGGGAGCTAGAAATTTGCCTACGTGTTGCCTGAAATGAAGTCTCAGTGTTTTTTCCTCTTTTTTCTAACCAACGGGAAAAATGCTTTTATGTGTAATTTCCTTTTGCTTTAMATTCTGCTTAGGATGGAGATCTTAATTTAAGAAGTGATTATTGTTTCTACATCCTTGACTTAGGAGAAGAAAATATTTTTTCGTGGAGACCAATTCAACAAACTGTTTGTGTGTGAAAAGACAGAGGGTACAGAATTTATTTTTTCATTCCTTTTGGAGGTGAACTGAGGCTTCCTAAGGTTAGAACAGTGTCAAGGAAGTAGGCTTTAAAAACATGAAAAAGTATTTCTGAATGTAAGCTTATAGCCATCCCTCCCTAGTCTCTGGTTTTAAATAGTGTTTTTGATGAAATCTACCAAGAACAGAGACAAGCTGTGTTAAATTCAAATGCTGCTCTTCTCTACATTAATAGCAAGCTAGYGTTCTCCTGCATTAGAGTTCTATGTCAGAGTTGAAGGGCAGAGGAGAATTCAGGAAACCACCTGCACCTGSACTGCTTTGGGAGCAAATGTTTCTGGAAAAACTTTCAGAGAGCATTAAAGTACGCTTTTCTCTTTTGCTTGTAGTAATTGTTGGCRTTGTTGCAAATTTCTGTGCAGTTCTGCTCTTCAAGGGTGTTCATTGTATTATTGACATAATTTCCCTTCAAAGAACCAGAGAAGCGCTGTGTCTTCCCTCAGTGTTGCACCCTCTAACCTGTCAGGTCCATGTGCACTGTTCCAGACCTGGTTTGTGTTAACCTGTAGTTACAAAAGTGGCTCCTCCGCATATTCTCGTGGTTGGCATGGCATGTCCAGTAACMGTAGAAGAGTTCCTTCAGCTTTGATACCTGTAGTGTTACAGTAGTGGTTTGGGGTGGGAAGAAGGAAGATAAAATTAATTTTGGATGATAACAACACACTAAAAAAATCTTTTCTGTGTTTGCATGTGACATTGTGGTAGCAATAGGTGAARTATTTCTGAACCATGCTTTTGGTTGAATATCTCTCCTAAGCTTAAAGGCTTTTCTTTGATATCACARACAGAGCCCTTTAAATGCTATGTAATGGTTTTGAAATTATGTAAGAGAGCTYGTGTAGACATAAGGCAAAATTCTCACTGAGTATGAATGGCTTTATTTAGTGAGAAGAGTGTTTTTTCAAGGGCCAGGCACCTTTTCCTCGGGGTTAAAGGGAATCCTCAAAAATAGTCTCAGCTCTCAGGCCAGACTTCCCTTTGATAGCAACAAAAGAAGCTTGTTTTCCCTCAGTTGATAGGTTTTGCATTGAGGAAAAGACTTGAGTCTTGTCGAGTGATTTCTGTGTGCCAGTTTGCCAAGGCTTGGAGCTACATCTGCTACCTCTGGGACTTAYAGAAACATTCACATTGTGATCACTGCTAACCATCAATGATGGTTCCACAGTTTTTTTTTCATAATTTAAAATAGATTTATAGTTGACAAATATACTTTCAACCCRTTCTCTATGACAGTAGCTGTAATGATTTGCTCTCATCTCCATCTCCTTTTTAATGTTCTTCTCCCACTGTTAGTTCTTCCCTTCTTAAAACAGTGGATGAAGTTTCATATGACAATGAGTTTAAAAAAGTTAACCCCAGGTCCTGTTTCTAATAGTTGTCAGTCATTGATTTTGAAGGAAGGATATAAAGACTTAGGATTTCCCTATATGTTTCACTATTGTCCAATGTTCTCCAGCTCACTGGTTTTGTAAAACAGGTTGTGGCTTTATGCTGAGCCTTCTTTTTTTCCCTTATTTCTTTCTGGGTTTTTTTTTGTTTTTTTTTTTGTGGGGGTTTTTTTGTTTGTTTCCTATTTTTTTTTCTTGCTTCTTTCTCAGGATTCCTTCAAAGAACTCATGATACACTTTTTTGAAGTAACATTCCTTCACATCAAATCTATTCTTATATCTATTGGAGTTTTTTACCAACTTGCTTTGTAGAAATATCTGTAGTAGTTGTCCCTAACATCCGTGGATGCCAAAATATTGTCACTTTTGGCATTTGTCATTGWGAAGGTACCAGTGCTGTTCTGAGCAATTATCCTACTTTCCCTCCCATGCCCTCCCCAACACATGCACTGTACCATCCTATGCTAGTATGTACTTTGATTCTGGGCTTTTCTCCTGGGGGCAGGTTTTCGGTGGTTGCAGCTATTAATATCTCTCATTAACAGYAGAAGATTGTGAAAACATAGGTAGGTTTTTTTAAGTTGTTTTTTTATATGTGTTATCACTCGCGAGAAGTCCTTTCATATTATCTGGTTTCTAGTCATTCCATGCCTTTGAAATAAGTTATAGATGGATGTAATGCTCTGAATGAGGTCATATAACTACAGTTTAGTTCCTGGCACTTTGTACATGAACTAATTATTGCTTTTTTTCCCTTTCTTCTTTGTAGAGTCTTTCATCATACTATAAGGGAGGATTTGAACAGAAAATGAGTAGGCGAGAAGCAAGTCTTATTTTAGGTGTAAGGTAGGTGTGTTGCATCAATATGTTTTTACTTCAGCAAGTATTGAATGAAGCAGATGCATCYTGCAAGAATGTGGAATACTCTTGCCAAAACCATAACTACTTTTTTTGTAAAAGACTTCTAATGGCTTAAAAATTATTCTAGTACTCTGCTTAAACTAAAAAGCAAACAATAACATGCTCACAAAAAAATGTGACTTTTGTTTGGATTGAAGGCATGGTAACATACTGCAGTGGAGAATTGTTCTTCTTGTGCCCTGGGTCCCTTTCAGCAGAGCCACTCCCCACCCAGGCATTTCCCAGCCTCTAGCATTGCAAGGGAGACTTCATCCCCAGTACCAGGCTCTGCACCCATCCTTGTGGAATTTTGTGAAGGGTTCCTGTCAGCCCCTACCTGCAGCCTCTGGAGATGCCTCTGAATTTTAGCCCTGCCCTCCAGCATATCAGCTGTTCCCACCACAGTGACAGACTTCTTGGCCAGTGGGTGATGTTAGAAGGCAGCATGATGTTGGTGTGAGTCACATTGCGAGTCAAGGAAAATGTGATTTTAATATTATATGTTTTTCTCCTGGTGATAAAGAATCTTTAGAGGCCATTGTGGGATAAACAATATCTCATAAACTAAGGAAATTTGAAGTAAACTAAAAAAAGTTGCTTCTTTGAGCAGACCTGCATGATCTTCTGTAATATTCAATTTTCCCCAGTTACGGTTTAGAGCCACCTGAGGTTCTAAATGTGTTATTGTCGCACTTCCYGGCTAGATGGTGACAGTGGGGGGACGACAATCCCYGTCTTTCGGGGCTCCGCARGATCCCAGCTACCAGTGAGGGCACAACACAGAGCAAAAAGGCCACAGCAGCAGCATGGGCCTGGGGTGGCACTGGGTTACTTTATTTGATGTTACATTCCCAAGTCTTGGGGTCCCAGGCCATGAGCTGGGGGCAAACAACAGCTTATACTGGGGGGCAGGTCTCAAGGGAGGATACAATKTTCAGCTAATCAGGAGAACTGGGGGTGGAATGCAGGGGATAYAAGGGAGGAAAACTGCTTGGGATAGGAGAGGTTAACAACTGGATSTGGGAGGAAGGGGTTTTGAAACTTGGCAGAAAATAGCTAAGTAGCAAAGAGATAAACCGACACCTGGCTCAATTGAATARCAAAGACAWGTCTGTGTCACTCCAAAAGCAAGGGGAAAAAAGCCCAAAAAACTACCAAACAACAAATCAAACAATAAYCTATAAAATAAAAACACACTACAACATGGTATAACAGCTTTCCTTTTTAGTATTAAAAACAGCTGTACAAATCAAAATATAGATGTTATTTATGGTTATTGTAATTGTTATTTATGGTTGTGTGATAAGTCATTTTGGTTTTGTATCTRTATAATCCGAGACCCTTCACCCTCTGTTTCTTACTTTCTACGTCACTTTCTGTTCAGTTGARGTGTTCTTTTCTTACGCAGTTCTGTGAACTATTTTTGCAACATACCCTAATTTCACTGTGACAGAATAATAATTAGAATTAGAGAGGTTGTTTACCTCAGGAATTTAGTTGTCCTGATACCTTGCATTCAAGCAGTATCTACAGAAAGATTAATTAATTGAATCATCGCTGATTAAGAAGTCACCTGAAGTGGAAAACACTGATTCATTTCTGCAGACTAACAAATGATAAAAAACTGAACCATTCAAACTGTCCTTTTGCATACAAGAGTTTTACTGTGTTGGCATACTGCATCCGTAAGTGGTTATTTGTCTGGTAAGGTACATATTWTGTATTTAATTTAGGCCAAATACATATTTTATGTATGTCATTGAAGTAACCAATATTATGTAGCTAGCWCCTGTAAATCAATGTGTCCCTGAATGTAACACATTGAACAGCTTTGCAAAAAATAACACATACAGGCATTATTTTCAGGCCCCAGTAGAAAGAAAAAATATTTATAGCTGCTATAAAAATATTTACAGTAGAACAAAATGTGATAATATTAAATATTTGTTGTTTTGTCACTGGTCATAAAGATATTTATTTTCTTGGAGGAAAAATTGTGTTTTCTGCATTTAATGCTAGAATAACCAACCAGATATACCCTAGAACTGCTGGGGCTATCTTGTTTTTCCCCCCTCAGATTTTTTATTTTAAATGAGTGGATGTATTACATTCTACAAAAACCTGAAAGATACTTGTATGTGCCACATACGCAGGCTTTTGAAAAATGTCATTCTCTTTGCCTTATGCGCCTTTGTTGTTGTTGCTTTYTCAGAGATGCAGTTTTATGTTTTGTCCACAAGATGGTGAAAATCTCAAGTTTCAATTATTTTTGAAGCCAGTATAAGCTGTTAATTTTTAGCCTGAGTGCTCTGGCATTTCTTGTAAGCACTTCARTTTGTTTTTGCAGTCCATCTGCTGGCAAGGACAAAATCAGAACAGCGCATAGGAAAATCATGATTTTGAATCATCCTGATAAAGGTAAATAWTTATTACTTTTCTTAACTAGGGCTGGAAGGGAGGAGGCTTAAATGAGATCCTTTAAATTTTCTGACTGTGTAAATAACCACATCAACTGCAAATGTTTGTTGTTTATTGACTTGAGCTTCTGTGTGTCATCTCAGATAAACTGAGCTTTATGAACCCGTTTTACTCATTTTTATTTAAAGTTGTTTTCTGTACTTGTGCTGCTTCAGTTAAGACTATGAGCTTGGGGACCAGTTTTCCACACTTGGCAAAAACTTCTTGAAAAATAAGAGAAAATAAGCTATAAAAATTTTACATTAAAATAAAATTCCTGTTTTGAACTGTGATGGACCAGTTGCATGCATGAAAGTAATTTTCTCTGGGGAAATGTTTTGCAGTTACTAAGTACATCATTGATGAATTTCAGACTTTATGGAATTCACTTGGAAAGAGTGTAAAGCTGGGCATTCTTGCTTTACTGGCCGGGTTTTTAATGTAAATTTATCTTAGAGAAAGGCTATTATTATAACTTTAACTACACTACAGCTGGTTCAGAAAGAAAGCCCATATGTTCATTGCTGTCTCTGCTTTAAAATAACAGATGGTGAAGAGTTGCACTGTATTTCAGAAGTCAAAAGGGGAAATCAGAGGGTTTTTATTTCTTTTTGACAGAATTATAGGCTCCCTACCAGCACCCCATTTTAAGAAAATGAAAAGTGTGTCCACTGGCCATGGGAAGTGTTTAGTTGATGCTTTTCTGTCTTCATCCCTCAGTTTAGTGGAAAAGCTGTCCTGTTTGTTTGATTTCAAACTTTCATTTTTTACTCTTTTTGTGATGTATAAGTTGCACAGACCTAGAAAGGAAATTCTCTTCTTTGTTTCTAAAATATTACAGGGTCAAAAGTCTCTKAATCACCAGAGTTCCTATTAGGTCACGTTTTCTTACTAAAGAACTTCTACATTTGTTGTAGCAGTATRTGGACACATGAGCCAAAGAGAATTGTGAATCTCCATGTGGATATTGAGTGTATGTGAAGAGATTCTTCCTGTTAAGAAGATCCTAACAACCCTAACATAGGGTTTTAGTGCTGCACTCTGAGAGTTTTAATGCCCCTGCAGCTGGGCACAGTGTAGGTTTGGATGGATGTAGTGAGCCCTCCTGTGTGATAGTGAGACACCAAGCGTTTTCTCAGTGGGAGCACCAGTTGTAGGGATTTGTGCTTCTCAATGCCCCTGAAGCTCTTCTGGCATGGCTGTAGAAAAAAACCTTAATATCTTCAGCTGCAGAGTGAGGGCCTGAAGTAATCTTGAACATGTGGCATCACAGAGAGGCTTGTTTGCTTGTATATGGATCAATTCTGGCTGTTGGTAGCACAGATGTTCATTTAAAAATAATATTCAATGATATAATGTAATTTTGAAATAATATTTTACCACCTGGAGATGATAGAAGAAAGAGCAGTAATTGCAGATTTTAAGTTACATGTGTTCTGAGATCCAAACTGTTGGAGAGAGAAATATTAGAAATAAATAAGAAATATATAGAAATTTGCATGAAAACATCTCCGGAGAGTACTACTGAAATGGTTGCTTGTTAATCTTTACAGTTCAGTTTTAAAGTGTTTTTRTATTGATACATTGTATGTTAAGTTATCAGTTACAAATTTTGATGAAAGAACATTTCCTCACAGAAAAAAAAAAGAAGAGAGAAACCTTTTGGACTTGCCTTAATTATAAACAAACACTTAGGCAATCATGAGATTGAATTTCCTCTCATTGGAGGGCTACAAAATTAATACRGCACTTAAGGATGTAAATGTAGTGAAAACACTTCCAACAGATTTGAATTTACTTTGAGATGCTATATTCTAGACAAGTAGAAAATCAAGGTACATTTAAAAATTACTTGGAATACATTGTTTATTGCAGATTTTAGTCTTTACTGTTTGTTTGATCCTCTTATCTCCTCTGTGAAAGAAGCAGTAGTCAGTGTAGTAATGGTATTCCTTGCTACAAAGCTACTTGATTTCAGAAAAGAAAAAAAWTTTTTTTTCAATAGTCAATTCATTGCTCATCCCTTGCCCTGCCTCACTTTCCTCCAGTTTTCCTCCAGTGTGGCTTACTTATTAGAATTAAAACACTCAAACAAGACCAAACCATGGAAAAGAACTTTTTTTCGAGTTGTTATACTACACTATGAAATTACTTTATACTGATTGGGATTCCTGCAGCAATGACTTAAAKAAGTCTTCAAGCAAGCCTCACCTTTTTATTTGTATGYGTCTACAACTAGCTCWGCATGTTTCTTCTATCATTGTTTTTTCTGATTAATAGAATGAAGGAATTGGTGAATGAAAAKAATTAGGTTGAAAAAATGCCTTGGAAAAGGCTATGCAGTGCACAGTACTGCTGGAATCACATTTTCACATCAAAATATAGGTGTATTATAGTAAGTGGTAAGTTACTGATATAGACCTTGCAGTGTTGTTTTTGGTGACTGTGGGCAGATGGCTGGMACTCAAAGGGAGACTGAAAAAAGCCCAGACAAAAAGCCTGCTGAACTGTAATCAGATGGTTACATGGGGCGTAGAGCAATGGCAGTGTTCAGCACTAGGAGTTAGAAGGTGTACCATGTTTAAATAGCTTTATTGTGATGGGTTCTGGCTGGTAACTCTGGGCATCTCACACAGGAGATGCTTGCACAATAATTCTTTGTCAAAGTTATTTTAAAATTTTACCTCTCAGTTTTTAGTATGAGTGGAAGTAATTGCTGTTAGGTTTGAATGAATTTTCAGGACAGCTGACCTTGCATACATTTGCAGTGGCATCCCACTGCAGATCTAAATCACAGGATGTAAAGTGATTTCAGAGTTCAGTCTTCTCTCTGAGACAAGTTGTTCTGTGTTATTCTACAGTGATTTCAGTTTTGATTACATTTCTCATGTTTCCTTATCCATTAGTTTACTTCTTATCAATGTCAGTTGTATCAAAAGGATCTGTGTAGGAAAGAGATAATAAAAATGAATAATAAAGAGATGCTGAAAGGGAGGTAGTTTGGTACTTAATACTAACGTGTAAACAGTATTCCTTTCCCCTTTCTCTTCTCAGGTGGATCACCTTACTTAGCAACCAAAATAAACGAAGCAAAAGACTTGTTGGAATCCAGTGCCAAAAACTGAAACCTGAAGCCTTGGGTTATAGGAGATTCAGCAGATACATTGTGCAATAACTTTCATGTCTGCTTGTTCTGATTGATTGTTCCTATTTACGTAATTAAAATGTTAAGATTATTTAAAATGTTAAGATTATTTAAAAGGAAACTGAAATATTTTACAGTTATGTAAAGTTACGTACAGTT